>CM065924.1:6146649-6611649 GCA_033439105.1 Magallana nippona | reverse complement strand
GACGTAACACCAATTACCCTTTATTTCAGATATGACGTTAAAATTTATATGACATAATGATTGATTTTCGTTTTTATTTAATTGGCAGGGTTTTGTAGTTTACAATGGAAAAAAGTAACAGGTCACAAGCATTTCATCAATATCAACGAAAACGAAATCTTCAAAATTTGGTTTTAAATAGTGTTTTAGAAACACCAGATTATACGTTTACTAAGATAAGTTCTTCCTGAAATCAATGGTTAAAATAAGATGTATTCTTTTTACATCATAGTAGACCAAAAGTGTGACTTTTGTTGCCTTATATTCTATTTTTAAATAGTTAATAAGAAATTAATAGAACCGAATCATGATATACTTTGTGATTATTTTTTTTTTAATTTTAAGCATAAGTAACCCCAACAATAGTCACATACAAAATGTACATGTTTGACCCTTTGATGTTATGAAACGGGTACGGCAAAATCATTTGAATTTTACAAGAAAAAAGGACTTTAGTACAAGAACAAAATGGTATGTAACTTTCATACAATTCAAAATATGCAAGCCGCAAACCTTGACTTAAAAATCAAAATCATCATAAAGGTATCTTGTTTCAACTTCGAAAGAAAATCTATTGCAGTTTTTTTTTCAATTATTTTTTTTCTCCCACGTTTGTGGGAATACAATCAAAAAGGGAATACAAACAATTGAAACGGTCCCTACTAAAAATCCTATTCGATTTTTGTTTTTTTAATTGATTTTGATTTATCATTAGTAACTCTAACTTATATTAAATTTCATGAAATTCACTATTGTATAAGTGAATTCGCTCCATCATCCTTAGTGTTCACCTAAAGGATTAATAAAACAATATACAAGTATTTAAATAATCTTTGAGTGTTGAGAATAAAATCACCCTATAACCTGATTGTTTTTGTTAACTGACAAATACTGTTTAATAAACAGACAATAAATCAATCATATGTAAGATAGATCTGCAAAGAACAAGGTCACAATTCTTTTTTTTGGAAACTGGGGTTAAAGTTTGGGGAAAGGGGCAAAAATAATATAGAACCAAATGTTATACTTTAAAAGCTTGCGCCGTATTTACAACTTTGAGAAAATAATATATTTTGATGACTGGAACCTTTGTAGTGGAAATAAAGTGAAGACAGGAGATTGCAAATACATGTTTATATATGCGCCTTAAACCAGTAATATTCTACTGGGCGGGCTATACTCAGTTTTCTGAAATGTATTTACAATCTGTTATACATTGCAGACAATGTCATTATGGTCTACAGCATTCATAGAACATTACGATAACATTGAGAAAATTTACCTTCCTTCACATATAAGATATGGAAGTTAATCGCATTTAAATAAAATCATCAAATTTATTAAACGTTCTCCTGTTAACTTCAAAAAGTATGGAAATAAGGCTTTCATATGTGAGTAAAACGCAAATCAATAGGGTTTGAAAACAAGGATTTGAAATTGATGTTTATTTCAGTGTCAACAAATATGTTATTTGATTTTGATTTAATAATTCATTATGTATTCCGATTGCAAGGTTATAAACATCGACACATGAATCATTTTTCCGATATTAAATAGATATGTGATCTAGAGAGGGAGAGAGTACTAATGAGAAAGCGCTAGTAAATATTAAAAAGTTATGAATAAGTAACATTTCCAAGGAACGAATTCATCACCTGTATAGATTTTGTCGTTTGTAAACGTTGTTACATAACAGAACTTTGTTGGCTTTCATACATTCAATTAACAACACTAGCATGTATGCAATATGCAGAAATAAAATGGGGAGTGAATTTTGATATCGTGTCAATACTGACATTGTTCACTTTTAACAATTCATTGAGTTTTGTAAAAACGAAATCGATTAAATTAGGCTATTCATAAAAACCCCAGAGTTAATTATGGAAAATATTAATAGGAATACTTACTTCAGAGAATGCTTCACTAAATTAAGATAAGATACAACTAATTATGTACCAGTGAATGCCTTTTGAAATTATTTTTTAAAAAGACTATTAGAAAACTAAATTCAAGTAAATAGACATTCATACACTGAACAAAAAACGTTTTCATATTTCTATAGCACCGAATGTATTTGATGCAAAGTAAAGGTATGAAGAAGACGCAAGTGTATATGTATTTTATCATACTTAAAACATGTAGCCATATTTCTATATAACGCGCCATCTTACTGATCCAAATAGTCACATGACTGACAAAGCGAATAAAACATTGAAGATACGTAATTTACTCTGATACAGAATATACTCTGTATAATCAATTGCTATTCGATATATATGATAAATGATATATTGCATAAATGTTCGGGAAAAACGAATAATTATTCCCCCTCCCCCCAAAACATATTTCCCTCCGCGAATGCCCTTGGAAAATATTGTATTTTTAAAGGTTAATTGTTTTTTCACAAACGTTTGACGTTATTTATTCAATCATATTTACTTTCCTAAACAAATGCGTATTCAATAGTTGCTGGTGGTATTTTGTACGTATCAACTTGACTTTATGGAATTTGACTCTGTTCAAACTGTAAAGTCTATGCTTTATTAAAATGCAGCAGACTACACTACTTTTAAATCAATATCAAGCTTTCATTTTTATGAAGAGAATCACAAAATCTAAAGAAAACATGTAAAATGGTCAATTTCTGAAAATCTGTTTTAAAATCCAAATTGCATGTATTCTTCCAATAAACAGGAAATACTTTTTTTATTTAAAATACCGATAATTTTTTTCATTAGAGTCATCTGCATCATTTGTGATTTAGTATGATTGATTTACACCGACTGGTACATTTAAAATTAATATTTTATAAAGAAAACACATTTTGGTTTTACTTAAAGTTTAGGGAATTCTTCCTTTGCAATTTTCTGAATCAATTTTGATTGATTAACATAGAATGGTACATTATAAATTAATATTTTATGCAGAAACACATATTTTGTTTTACTTAAAATTTTGAGATCGCTTTTTTGCATTTATCTACACCATTTTTATTGATTTACACGAAATGGTTCATTATAAAATGAATATGTTATACATGTACAGAAAACCTTCTTGTGTTTATTTAAAGTTCAGAGAATTCTTTCATTGCAATTCCCTGCACCAATTTAGATTGATTTGCACGGAATGGTACATTATGAAATGAATATATAATACAGAGAGGATTGCGTTTTACTTAAAATTCAGAGATTTCCTAATTGCAATCTCCTGCACCAATTTTGATGATATCCACGGAAAAGTACAAAGGTAAAAATTCAGAAAAAAAAATAATTACAATTCTCTTCATCGTTTTGATTTACATGGAATGGTACGCCAGTTTATTAAGAAATTATTATTTTAAAAATTATTTTAAAAAGAAACCATGATTTGAAATGGGTTTTGATTGATGAACACGGAATGGAACATCATGGAATGAATATTTTGAACGACTTCTTTCGTTGAAATCATCATCCTTCATCGATTGTGGTTTATTTTGAAAAATTTTCACGGAATGGTACATTTTTAAATTGATATTTTATATAGATGTTTTCATGCAATTTGTGCGTGCAATCAAACGTAGCTGTGCTATTTAGTCACCCTTAACATTGTCCGACGTTTCAGTAATCATTAAGTTCGATGGATAACACAGGTTCATCTTGTCATCATGATTTGAATTTAATAACATTTAACATAATAACATCAACCATGACGAACCTGAAAGAATGAACTGGGACGGGAAAAGAATGACGACAATCATAGATCTAACAATTTCAATTTGAAATTTTAATATTGTAAATGTGTGTGCTTTAGATTACAAGAAATAAAAACACACCCTCCGATTCATATTTATAACAATTTTTTAATATTACATTTTGCGTTGATCTCAACGAAAATATAACACAAAATGTAATCATTACTTATGATCATTAAAAACAGCCAAATTGTATCATGATAACAACGAATAATACACCAGTAATCAATACCTTACCGATACTGGTACTGTACCAGTATATTTTATTATGTGTACCAAATTAGACACAGTTTAAATGGTTGCTTCCTTACATGCTTATCACCTATTTTTAAGTAATAATATATATACTTATAAATTAAAATATTTTGCCAATAAACTACGAAACGCCTGCACCAGAGTAGCCGCTTACACCTTTGGCATTTGAACACGCGTGATATAATGTCCGTAAGCTACGATGTATAATTGAATTTTACCTGATAAATAATCATTGAGAAATAAATTAAAAACATATTTTCATTTTCGAAAATCTAGCCCGCAATAGCAAAAATGAGAGTAAGATGGTGGACACGGTTAGGCGGATCCAAGTCAGTGGGAGTTTGCATTAGTATATATATATATATATATATATATATATATATATATATATATATATATATATATATACAGTGGTAGCAACGTTATTGTTGACAAACGACACGCACGATTCTCAGATACATGAACGATCACGCACGATACACGAACGATTACACAGGATACACGGACGATCACTAACTTCTTGCATTTTCACGATACACGAACGATAACGATAAAAAACGCAAACGAACGATTCAACACTATTTAACACCCAAAATCAAAATTATTACTTAAGATTTGAATTACGAAAACGTATTGATTTAATTTGTATTACAATATGCCTGTGTTTTATTGAAAAGCAGCATGTACAGTAGCCATGCACTGTTTTATTTTTTCGAGTAAACGATATGATACAGTGGTAACAACGTTATTGTTGACAAGCTAATCGTGTTAAATAGTTCGTGTACCGTGGGTGATCGTTCGTGTAACGTGCGGGATCGTGCGTGTTTCAGAATAATTGGTTTGCGTTTTTTACCGTGCGTGATCGTGCGGTTTTTTTCGTTTTGTAACTTTTTTTACGGAATGCCAAGATTTATTCTAAAACAACGACGAGTAGTTTGTAAAACAACGCAACAATAAGTGAATTTAAACTATTTTATAGAAAAATATTAACAGTTGTTTACATACATGTATCATGTCTGCGCTTATCTTTTTAAAATATTCTCTCTTTCGTCGTTAACTAGTAATTCAACAAGTCATTTAATCCTTTGATCGGTCGATTTAGTTTTGCTTGAATTTTTAATCAGTCTTTAGCAATCATCCATCATGTCTTTAAACATAATTTTAATCATATTAGCGTCAAGCAAAAGAGACACGTTGAATGAAAGCGGTCAAGGTTAACCATTTCCCGTTCAAGATAAACAATAATCATTAAGTTTTCTTTCAAATGAAAATACGATACGCGTTCCTCTCTGTTATATTGTTTAAACATTCATTAGAAATAAAATATATTTCGACACTTTAAAATTTAGAAATAAAAGTCAATCAATTATGTACCGTACATTATGGAAATATGGGATGTGTAAAATCGAAATTCTTTGGAACTTTTACTTCTCCGTAGTATAATAGTGCTACTCATTACAGTCTCACTTTTTGGAAGCCGCTCTTTATTAGATCGGGGCGTTTTGACATGTTATAATGAGTGTTGATTATCCAGATAGTTCAATGTCGATGTTCTTAGATCGATATTGGCATTCCCTGGGCTGTCATGGTCGAGCGATTCTAAAACGTGGGAGGAATACCATTCGTGGAATTCTGCCTTTAACTTTTCCTTGTAGTCGTAGTTTACGGCCACATCCAACGGCTGGAGCTTATCAGTGCACGCGCCTGGGACAAAAAAGGGGCTGAATGTTGTAGCTTTTTAATTTTTCAATTAAAGAATTCGTGCGATGAGCGGCAAAAATATGGAAAATAGCAATGGCCTTACTATTGATGCGATCTAACGGACGTTCCTCTCTAATCTCGTTCACATATGGCACAATCACTTTATCCACATATCGCAACATCGAATTTTCGTTGTTCCAGTGAGTTTCGGTAAATGTGACATCCCAATCAGAGGGAAACTCGACATTTTGAGGAAGACAGCGCTCTGTTTTTCCTGCATAGATGAGTTGCGGGGGACGTAAAGTTCCCAATTTCATACTTCCAAGAAGAAGTGCTATCTGCCGTTTATCATCAATCCCGGCGACTGAATCCTCCTTTGATCCTTCCTCCTCAATGGTCCACTCACTCCTGGGAACGAGTTGACGGCCAGTTTTATCTCAGTTAATAATCAGAGAATCCGGGACAGTATACTCGCTCACAACATTATTAACGTTTTTCACAAATTCACATTTGATGTTGTCAAAATCACTCGGTAATCACAAAATCACAATGGCCTCCGCCCCCGCCATAACGATTCTCAAATTAATAACTCTTCCGTTGAGCCATACTTGGCGAATCCAGTTTTCTACCTCACTATCCAAGAAACCAAGCATCAGGGAGGTTCGTCGAGGGGATTGAGAAGAGCAGCAAGATGTGAATCCCTTTAAAAATTAATGCATTTTATGTCTTACAAATATTCATATAATTTATAACGAAAAATAGTGCGGTAGTACTTAACAGGTTGGGACCAATCGCCCAAATGGGATATAATAGCCCGTTCGGGATATAATAGCCCAAATGGGATATAAATTTAAAGTGCAAAAATAAAAAACATTGATTTTGAAATTTTTCATGTAAATCCGCATTAGAATAGATGAAATGTAACAACTTTTGGTAAGCAACTTTTTCTGACCCTGTACTATTACGGAGATTGATCCCTCAGTATATCCAATACTTCTTGGGGATCAATCTTACAAACTACTGACATATAGAAAAACTTCTTAACCAAAAGTTGTTGCATTTGATAAACATTAATCAATTTTTTTTTATTTTTTGCACTTTAGATTTATATCCCATTTGGGCTATTATATCCCAAACGGGCTATTATATCCCATTTGGGCGATTGGTCCCAGCCTGCTTAATGTAATTCAATATTTACGTAATATAAAAGTAGTTTAAAAATAATTAAATACTACGACTAGTACAAACCAGACGCTTTCCTTGCTCTTAGATACCGGTCTCGGATGCTTCTTACTGTTGATTCAGACACGATACAAGAATTGGCAACAAAGCGCCTTGTTCCCCGTGCAACACGTCTTCAACAGCAAGTCTGCAGATTTTAGCCCTTTATTCTTCGTCCAGGTTGTCGAGAATGGACTATCGGTAGTACTAGTAATAATAGTCTCAACTTGATCATTTGCAGCTTGGAATACTGCCGCTTCCTGAGATTCTCTACAGTCCCCGGGGTCGGGCAGGCCAGGGACTGTTGGTGCTATTGTTTTGAGTTTATTCGTAGTCAACCACTGCCTCAGCGACATCTTCGAGAAAAATTACGAGTCCAAGAAAAAATCACACTTAAAATAGATTATTTTGCCTTCTGGCGAATTTATTTCTGAGTTTTACTCAAGACAATACCTTGTATCGGTAACACCATGTACCTGTACTGGCGCAAAAAAAGATAACTCGTGTCAGCAAACAAACTTTCTAGAGTTACCTTTCTTAATAAAACTAAAAACGAAGAGATCCATAAAATTGCCCCCACGAATTTAAATGATTCCACAATATATCAACACAACGTTTTATTTGTTTACATATGTATAGAATGCTTTTTTCAAAGTCTTTTCACTGGGAAAACATTAAAAATATATAAATTTGATATAAAGATAAGAAAAAAAATAACAAGTATAAACAGGTTTCCATCACTAGATAGTGGATTTTTTTTATTTTAATTTCAACTTTAAATACAATACTTACCACAAAATGCGGGTTGTACACTCTGTCGTAAGAGAGGTGTATATTTTTGAAGCGACGGAAAGAGGGTCAATCGACAACTTTAGTCCAATTTCTTAATTACAGACTTATTTCGACGATAAGGGCATGCTTCCGGATAAAAAGAAAGCGTTTAGGAACATATAAACAAATGTTATTCTTTCTTACGCTGACACCATTAAATAATTTTCAACGGTTTGACAAATTTGACAATGACATATTTTATGATCAAATATCAGGAGAAAGCTTCGACTTACAAATATTATAATGTTATTTACAGAAACATGTCATATTTATATATTTACATCTACCGAGTATTTTTGCTTCCATTTCTTAAGAAAACCGATTGTTATTCATAGCTTTGTAGCGACTGATAAGGCTGAAATTTACACAATCGAGTTTTAATCACTTTATCAATTGGTTGAAACCTTCAGCAACCTAAGAAAAATCACGGATTGCACGAAATAATCGTGATAGTATTAGACTCAAATTCCCATATAAGACTATTTGGCTTTCTATCATCTAACGTACTGATGTACTTTAACAATAATTTATATTTATGTTACTTACTCTTTACGATCAATTTCAATTTGTCAAAAGAAAAATGTAAATATTCACAATATGAAGAATTAAAGGACTATTTAGGGATTGTTGCGATCGGTAAATTAAAAAAAAATGTCTGATTTAAAAAGATATTGAGGAGAATTGATGTTTTGCAAGGAATATATATCACCTTTTACACCAGGGTTTTTCCGTCAGATTTTCGGCTTGAATTGTTGTGAAAGATTTAGGCAAAATAAAGAATATAAATTATTTTATCGCTGAAGTTTTTTTTATTTTATAATAATTGTTAGATTAGTATGTGGAACTCCGTAAATGCAACGAACGCCCATATGTGCCTAACTCTATTTTACCTCTTCACATTAAAAGAATATTCATACAGCAAACCCATGAAATTTCCTTTTCTATTTCGCATTATTTGTGCCTTGTCAAATCATGTAGCATTTTAGAAAAAGGATCGTAGCAATGATTTCAACATATATTGACGTAAGTTACATGTAAATAAATGATTACATTTTATTTTGCATGAAGAAAATACACAAAAAATGTCCCATTTGCTAGAAATATTTTGAAATTTAGATAATCAGTCGAAAATGTGCAACAACGAGAGACTATGATTAAAATATTGGCATACATTTTATTGTTGGTGTTATATCTTTCTACTCTTTGGTTGAATCAGTATCTTTTTAATTTAATCCAAATTAAAATTCCAACCTTCTCATTTCACTTATAAGCATTTCTCAAAGATTTTAAATAAAAAATAACCCCCCCCCCCCCTCCAAAAGAAAAAATTAATAAATAAATAAATAATACATGTAAAACAAAAATAAAACAAAGCAGCAAACATTGAAGATTAAAAGTATTCATACAAAATTCATAATTTTTATTTAATGATACTTTTGAAAATATTCCTAAAGGAAATATAAATTTGCATTCAAAATTTCAAGATATTCACGCACAAAACGTTAAATCTGTCCAGTGGTCGGTGTTTACGCTACGTATCTCCTCATGTGAGATTGTCGTAACATGTTCTCTGTCCATCAGTTTTAGTGGGAACATTTAACGATGTCCAAAAGAACAAAGCAACAAAGTATGAGGACCAGTATGATACCACCTACGTATCCCGTGGCACGAGCAGACGGACGCTTATCGTTAACGCTTTTCTTTTTATTTAGATATGATGTGAGATTGTTGGTTTCCATCTTTAATATGTTCTTGATATGGGCAAGTTGCTGATTCAGTTCGTTGTACTGTTTGATCTTGTTTGCCTCTTGACTCCAGTACTCGATTTTGTCGAAATATTCACAATTGCAAGGACACATGGCTTTAAAAATAAAGAAACGCATCATCAAATTCTTTTATATGAATATCAAAACTATAGTTAAGTACCAACTAGGAGTAAGATGAAAACGTACGATTCGCATTCATAAACAATGAACTGTAATTATATATAATTTTCTTTATACGAACGCAATTGTCAACCAGCATTTTGCACACTTCAGTTTATGTAACGATATTCACTTTTTTAAGTAAAATGTTTCTTATGATATACCAGGGACAGATATGAATGTCTATTGAGTGAAATACAGTGCTTCCAAAGTATTATTTTATGACATGAAATAGCTCATATCATATTTCACCTTATATAGGTCAGTAGTATATAACTCACATAAGTGTCGTATCACCAGTTCTAGCTTTAATATTATCAGTGTTGTTTTTTAATATTATTGCAATCTAAACTATGGTGCTTTATATTTGTCCGTGTCTTAAACAAAACATAATACGTTAAACACATACAAGAATTCTGAATTGTCTACCTCATTTTTAAATTTACATCTCCCGTTTAAATTTATATCGACCAAACATGGTTTAAATGAGTTTGCTTTTTAAACATCGAAACGTTTGGGGAAAACTCTATCTCCATCATCTAAACTATATATATATATATATATATATATATATATATATATATATATATATATATATATATATATATATACTGCATTTATTTACAGAAGAAATGACAAAGTGATATAATTACCTATTGTCTCTTGTTGTTTATCGGGGTTCTCATTGGTAGGTATAATAAATGTGATCTCATGTGTTTCTTCCTCCGGGATTTTATCTATTCTCATAAACAAAGAAATGTATAGCTGGAAGACTGATAATTCAATACTACAAGGCATTTTTAATAGTAGGCAGAACTTGAAAGAATGAATCTTCCCGTTCTTTATATCATCATAACAAATGGCTTTTCAAGGATCTGCAAATGACTTCATTTATACTCCGACGAAATTTAGTAGTGATAGCTAGATTAGTAAACCCATTGCCAAAAGGTGGCTTTCGAACTTGTTTCAATGCTAGATGTTTTTTGTGCAAGCGAAACATTGACACGAACAGATTTAGTAGCCCCATTACATTTTGTCGCACAAACAACTGCTATTATCGGATGTAGGGTTTGCTCAACTTTGGGGAAACAGGTAATCTTAATCTCCCTAAAACAATTAACAGCCACCATTCCACAATTAAGACCAGAGCGACTAGGAACATTCAAACCTTAGTTGTCATAATTGGATTACGTGACAGCAGTGTTTATGTAATCCTTATTTCACGGATACAAAGAGATAAAAAAAACATGGAAAATTTGGAATGCACAAACTCAAAATCCATCAGACCTTAGGCATGATCAAACATACTTCATTTAAAACGAATGTCTAATAACATCACCTCGTTCACATAAAGTTATTGTACTAATTTTGCGAACTCTGTTGTTTTCATGTATTTTGTTTTACATACAAATTCGTTTGGTTTAGAATACATTTATTAACACAAGTGCGCATGCTGAGATAAAAGAAACCAGTATCTCACCTGTCGTTTCCGGGGTTCTATTCTGCAGACCCTGGGTGATTTCTATAATGAAACCGGGAGAATGCATCGGTATGATATCGCACAGTTTTAAGTTCCGTTTATTAATGCGTTTATTAGTACCATGCTGATTGGTGAAGTCATTTTAAGAAACTTCAATGATATTTGATTACGAGTTGATGCTTCATTTAAAAATATAAATTTTATAAAAATCTAGAACCATTACTGTGTAAACTGAATCTACTCATTTTGAAAAGCGACTACTTACTCTTATAATAATATTCGCTTGAACAATTCACAGGTTGATTGTCAACTGTATAGAACAAAATGGTACAATGTAAATTAACTTTGGTGTTTTTCTTGTAATATTGTAAAAAAAATAAAATAATAAACACTAGTTTTTATACGTTTAGAAAATTGTTTCTCATTTGTTTTCTTTTATATTACAAGTTGCAAACATTTTGTCTGTTTTTTTTTTTTATTATTTTCCTCTGAATTAAATCACAAATTTGACAATTGTAAAGAACAAAATAACTTGTGCTTACCATTGCAATTGCAAATTACCGAAAAGGATGAAATACTTTGATCCATTACTTTTAAATCTTCGATGGTAGTATTATACATTTCTTTATTATAGCAGAAAGACAAATTGTTTCTATTGCAACGTCCGTAAAATCTTTCACCTTCACAAGTAGATGAACCTATATGTATAAAACAAAAATCAAGATTTCTGTTAGTTTGTCAATTTAGTTACATGTTAAAATGGTTCTTATACTAAATAGATTGTAAGATATATTTTGCCAAGTTTTATAATCAAATATATTTAGAAAATACCTTACGTGTTATCGAAAAAGTACAGAATCCTAAGAGAACAAATGTCCATACCCAGAGCATTTTGTATTGGTAGAGCATGACTGTCTTTCCAGACTTGTTTTATTCACAGCATTTATACTTTTAAATATGAAATACACCCGATGAAGATCAATATTTAAAAAACTCAAATAAAACTGGTATAATCACAGATATTGATTACAGGGATTACTCATTTTTTAAATTATTTTTTATGTTGTTCAAGCTTTTGAATAAGGAAGATTAACGTACTATTCAACATAAAATCACTTTAAAAAAAAATCACGCGTTGCGAATGAATGTTTTTTTGTTTTGTTTATTTCCTTTTTTGTGTCATTTAAAAAAAATGAATCGTTCTTCTGTGGCGGTAGTATATTTAGTATCTATGTTGAGCTACAAACGTCTTTTTATGACTCTCTGATTGGTCTGATTGGTCAACACTTTGTAACTCTTGTATTTCTACAATTTCCATGACTTGTTCATCCTCATCTGGATGTAAGTGTAGGTGCGCCATGTTAATCAAGATCGATTTCCAAATTCGAATCGGAAAGAAGTGCAGGAATTCCAGAACAGGAAAATGACATAAATTTATCGGGTAAAACAAATTCTTTAAAATATGTTATATTGTTCTACCAAGCCTCTTTCAAAAATCCTTACACAAATATTAACAAGAGTAAAGGAGAAACTTCCAGAGTACTATACTACAGTATATTCAAGAGGCAGTGTAAATCAAGATGCAGATAGTTAAAAATTCCTATGAACTTTTAGAAAATTTGAAATCAGAAAGTTTTACTAAAATCAAAAGCTTCAAAACTTACGACTTTTCTACACTTTATACAACCATCCCCCGCAATAAATTAAAGTCCAGCTTTTTGATATCATTGATAACTGGGTTTTTTTTCAATAAAAATGAATCTCGTAAATTTACTTACCTTGTCATCTGTCATTTACAAAACTATTTTGTTAAAAACCATTCGGATTGCGTACACAAGTACTCTGAAGAGTATATAAAAACGATGCTTGCGTTTCTGATTGACAATTCTCATGGGTACTTATTGCGCTCCATTGTTAGCAGACCTATTTCTATATTCATATAAAACTGAATTATTCAAAGACTTGTACATAAAAAAAGCACTAGCTGTGGCCTTGAACTCGACATTTACGTATATCGGTGACGTATTATCAATTAACAATTGTGATTTCCATTCTTACATCGACTCTATATACCTTAGTGAACTTGAAATAAAAGATACCACAGAGTTTAAGTCATCTGTTTCGTATTTAGATATATTACTGGAAAACTTTCCTTACTTATGTAGCAATATACCTACATCACCCGTATATGGAGTTTTTGTCTCTCAGTTGATTCGATAAGCAAGGACATGCTCTAGGTATGATCAATTTCCAAAACGAGGCAAGCTAGCTACTAACAAACAAGTTGATTAAACAAGATTATCAACATTCTCGATTGAAGTCATCATTTCGTAAGTTCTATGGTCGATACAACGACCTTGTCAGCAATTACAATCTTCCGCTAGGTCGCATGGTGACTGACGTTTTTTTTATACTTCTTGTTAGGCCATGATTATTTACTGAATTGTCTACAGATTTTTCCGTTTCACGATTACGACAAAGAGCACACGGCGGATGTGACCGGTCACCAGAGGATACTCACTCCTCCGTGGCACCTGTTCCTGCCTCTAATTTTTGTAGAGGTCCGTGTTTGCTCTGCTCCTGATTTTTGTATTTTTCCTTTGGACTTTTGATTCAGAACACTGTTCTTTATCACTATGTTTCATTGGATCATGAGGGTCACAAATGCACAGCAGCCCTTAATGAATCAAGCAAATATCGACTCTCTCAACCCCTAATAATACATTTTTTTTTTATCATTGAGCGTTGCAGTGGCACCCTTTAATAATATAAATTTGTAAAATTTAAAGCAGTTTTTTTTTTTAAATAACAATTTTATTTCCCTAACTTTACTGAACATTAGCATTAGTAATATGTTTTTAACTATAGCATGTGCCTGTACTGTTTTGTACAAGTTATGCATTAATGATTAAACTTGATAAAGACAGAAAGAGGGGCAGATAGATAAAAAGATAGAGATAGATGGATAGATAGATAGATAGATAGATAGATAGATAGATAGATAGATAGATAGATAGATAGATAGATAGATAGATAGATTGTGGGGTTATTTTTTGTAAAACAAACTTTACTGGCAAATTGTTAACCTCTGAACGATTTTAATGATCAAATACAAGATCTGTTAACACTTGAGAGAGAATTAGGTGGACTTGTTATATTTTAACTAAGGTTTCCGTAAGAAAAACCTGGTTATTAACATGACGGGTTGGCGGCTGCCTATAGGGTACCAAATTAGTCTTGCAGACCAATTATCTGACCAATTTACCAAATGTATGCATATAACGTGGATTTTGCTGTTTGATAATTCATGCAAAAAAAATAAAATACCAGCTGTTGAAGTTGTTCATCTGCGGGCATAATATTGCAAATGGGGTACTTACAAAAAAATACCAGCTGTTAAACTTATTTGGGGGCATAATATTGCAGATAAGGTAACCCTACAGTCCGGATAACTACTCCTACAGTTTTAAGATAAGAACGTTTTGTTTTGCAGATCAATTGTACATACATTGTATATCAGATCTGTGCATGTTCAAGGATTCTGATTTTTAATAATCTATGCGGAAAATACCAGTTGTTGAACTTAATCATTTTATTGTATAATATTGTCAATAAGATAACCCATATGTCCGGGTAACTCCTCCTGTAGTTTTCAAGGTAAGATTTTTGTTTTTATTTTGCAGATCGGTTGTTTAAATATAAAGAGGTTCACATTACTTGGATTTTAATTTTTGATAAAACATAAGAAAAATACCAGTTGTTGAACTTAGTAATTATTTAACAAAATGTTGCATATCGAGTACTCCATTTGTCTGGGTAACTCCTTCTACAGTTTTGAAGAATTATTTTGGGGGGTTTTCTGTTTGTTTTTTGTTGTTTTGGTTTTTGTTTGGCAGTTCCATTGTACATATGTTTTGCAGATGATATTACACAGTTAATAAAAATTGTCACAGGTAGAAGAGCCACCGTGTAATCGTTTATCATCTGCGCGTAGAAATCAGCTGCAGTATATACATTTATACTTATAAATTAAGACATGTTGTCAATAAACTACGAAATCCCTGCACCCGAGTAACTGCTTACACTTTTGGTATTTCAACACGTAATTTGAATTTTACCTGATACGTAATTATTGTAAGATAAATTAAAAACCTACTTTCGTTGACGACAAACCAGCCCGAAATAGCAAATATGAGAGTAAGGTGGTGGATTCAATTTGGCGGATCCAAGTCAGTGGGAGTTTGCATCAAAATATACACTTGCAATGAAATAATATTGAATGATTACGTAAAGAGTGAATATATATATTTGGAACCTATTTAAGGTATACATAAGAATTGAAATTCGACAAATGTTGAATAAATAAAATAAGCCAATTCGTTTCTTGAATGCATGATTTTAGTTTGATGAATAGAACTTTCCAGAACCGGGTTACCAAGAACGCGGGATGACTAATTAACGACATGGTCAAGAATGTATATTGTAAGATGAACCATCATGAATCGCGGGCAGATACCTTGGATCGGACATTTTTGGTTAATACAAAAAAGTTAATAAATAAAATGGACCAATAGACTCGATTTTATTTTTGATTTTTACAAAACGGGATGTCAAAAAACGTGATTTTACTAATTAACACCATTGCGGAAAGTTTAGGGCAGATAACTTGGATGGCATCTTTGGTTTAAGATATGCAAACAGATATGCGTACGCGTTTTTAAATAACATACATTTTTTATACCATGACAGATTGGTAGTAAACAAAGCACATTAATTTGTGAAGCATAGATAAATTGTATTACAACTCTATGTCTATATGAATGAATGGTGTCTGCATAAAACGGAGAAGTTGAATTGGGGGGGGGGGGGGAGGGGGATTCTTATTTGGGACAATTGTTAATCCCTGCGCTTACGCGGGATATCATCTAGTACATATAACGTTTAAATGTTGCATTTGCTTCTGTACATTTTGGCATTGATGATATGTTAAGTTTTGTTATGTTCTTGATAGTTTTATAATCCAAATCTGTGCAGATACACATACAACTTCAGATTACAGTGTTTGTGTAAAAAAAACAAGGATGATCCAATATTTTAGAATAATGTTAATCTGATTTATACATTGTAATAATTTGGGAATAATTGTTTACTACTATTAGACTGCTTAATGTTCAATTTGAAAAGAAATATGACACAACACTGATATTATACTTTAAAAGAAACAAGTAGAAATATTTGCATATGTATAATATTACATTACCTCTGGCAACCGACGTAACTAGTATAAATCAACTGTTAATGTAATTATTACATATTCTGTTATCATTGGTTCAAAATACAATGAATACATTGAAGACATAGTAGAGAATGCGATGAACTCATCGGAGTCTCAGCGTGATATTTAAGGTTAAAAAATGATTGTGATGTTACTACGTTGCCAGTTAACGACAACGAGGCTTGAAATACCCTTTACTCACAATGAAAAGTCGTATTTTAACAACTTTTTTCTACAAATTGTTAGATGTAAAATACACTATGCTGTAAATACAAACTGTTAAATGAAAAAATAAACAGACTGCATTGTGTACAATTTGATGAACAAATGCATATTTTTACGTTTGATTGTCTTTATACACAAGTGAGTAAATCAGCACACAAAGAACCCTCCATCTTTAGCTTATTTATCTACATTCTTCACTCATAACCAAAATTGAGAATGATATATTTATATTTTAAGTAATTTTGAAATTCTACAAATATTTCAAAAATATCGAATAAAAAAAAATCACATTTCCAAAAAGTGCCCCCTCCCCCCACTGGATAGCTTTGGGCTCCAAACGTTGGTTTGTCCGAATATAGATTAACCCGTGGGTTATAAGGAAAGAAAGCCCAATCTGATGAAAATGCAGATAGCTACATTAGTGCAGGGCGCTTTGTGCTATTGTATAGATCTGTATTTTAATCATTTAATCGGATTGAACAAAGTTCTGTCTGTAACTCTTTCATTTCCATTTCCTTAAGTTCCGTTTCCCGTACACAATCACGGAATCGTCTCTCAGTGATTTTTAAAATCATTATTATATATAAAAATGCAAATGAACAAATGTATTGGGAGAATTTAAAGATTTTAAGATAAAAAAAAGATGTAGCGCTCGAAATTTCCTATCCCAATCTCGATGTTTGAAATCCTTTTGTAATAAAAAGTGTATCTTAAGAAGGGCATCGAATTTCTTCAACTAAAGATGATATCATTATAAAATCAAAACAATAACCCTCAAGGTAGGGTCTTAAATATTTCCGAGACCGATTATTAAACTTATATTAAAATGAATACTACTAATGTATTTTAAGTATGGCCCGGATCTCTCTAACTAGAGATGGTCCTATCAAACTTGATTCACAGTGGTTTACCACTGATAGTTTTAGCTTCCAAATACTAATGATGCATTTAAAATTGCTATTAATAAAATTCATCTTTGAATTTTAAATTGTGTTTAAATCTTGAATCTTTTCATGTCAATATATCCGTCATGTCTCTATATGCGTGTATGTCTGATGCTAGCAGCCACTAACAGTACCTTTAGATGTATCCATTACAAGCTTTAGAAGGCATCTGTGAAATGACACGTTCTGGTGAGCTAAATAAACCCTTGTAGGTGTCACAGACGCCTTCTAAATTCTAAAACTTGTAATGGATACATGGCATGTGGTGATAACGAACAGTGTTCAAATTCAAAACCCAAAGGAAAATTACAAAACAGAAGCAGAGCAAACACGGATCTCTTAAAAAAATAGAGGTAGGATCAGGTGCCATGGAGGAGTGAGCATCCTCTGCTGACCGGTGAGATGAGAGTATTCTTCTAATCCCTAGTACTGTAGAATCATTAAAATTCGTGAGGTCCAATTTTCGTGGATCGCTGAAATTTTACAGGTTCGTGGGGACGTTATTTCGTGTATTCTCTTATACCTACAAAAGGAATATGACTTTATAACCTTAATTTATTAATTCATGGAGGATATCAATTCGTGGTTGAGAGGTACTCACGAAATTCAACGAAAATTGAGCCACCACGAATTCTTATGATTCCACAGTATTTATTTTTAGCCCAAAACTGAGGACAGGAAATAATAGTCCTATAGGTCCTCTACATTGGTATTTGTTTGATGCACACTTCAAAGATAAGGGATACAATTGTTCACATTTTACCCCTATATCATTGTGAAATGTTAAAAAATAACAAAGTTCGGGCGAGATAAATGGACCCTTGTAGGTTTCATAACTTTATGGCTGAGGCAAAAGAATTCGCTTTTAAATTTGGAGATTTTCAGCCCGCGTAAGATAATATATCTAAATTCTATAAATATTTATGATTTTAGCTAGATTTCTTTCCCTCTATCTTTCCATCCTTTTATGCAACTATCTATCTATCTATCTATCTATCTATCTATCTATCTATCTATCTATCTATCTATCTATCTATCTATCTATCTATCTATCTATCTATCTATCTACCTATCTATCTTTACATCTATCTATACATCTATCTATCTATTTATCTATATATCTATCTATACATCTATCTATCTATACATCTATCTAACTATACATCTATCTATATATACATCTATCTTTAAATCTATCTATCTATACATTTACATCTATCTATATGCTTTACTGCATGTTTGAAGCGTATATAATTAATGATTGTACATATAAATATACAGAAGTAAAGTAGCAATAGTTGCAGAAATATGTAACTAATTTTAAGCGAATGTAAGGAAATGAAAAGATGTTATTTCATTTCATGAAATTCTTAAAATGTTGTGTCATTTAATGGTGCGACTGCAACGCTTAATGCTAAAAAGTTTGTACAATGTATCATTAGCGGTTGAGAGTGTAGATATTTGCTTGTTTCATTAACGTTAGTGCTCTGAACATTTGTGATGCCTAATGATACAATTCTATCATTAAGCAGCGATATATCATTAGTGGTTGGCGATGTCACCTGTCAATGCAATAATTTAAAGCAATAGGCGTTGAAATTGCAACGCTTAATGATATTTATATCATTAAGAGGAGTTGTATCATTAATGGTTGTTACAATACATATTAAACCCTTTAAAATGCACACTGATGGGCTATACTCAGATATCTGAAAAGTATTTAGAAGTTTGTTCTACATTCCGATTGCAATTTTTCGAATATTGACACATAAATAAATTTTCAAATTTCAAGTAGAAATGTGATATTGAGAGAATAACAATGAGAAAGTTAACATTTCCATGGAACGAATTCATTATTTGTGTAGAGTTTGTCGTTTGTAAACTATATTACATAACAGAACTTTGGATTTCAGATATCTAATTTACAACAATAGCTGATATGTACATATGCAGTCATAAAAAGTGAATGTTTGATATTGTGTCAATACTGACATTGTTTACTTTTTACCTATTCATTCAGTTTAAAAAAAAACAAATTGATGAAATTAGGGTATCCATTATAAAAAAAAAACCGGAGTTTTGGAGAATATTAATAGGAATACCTACTTTAGAGGGTGCACTGAATATAAAATAGATACATCTAATATATAATACTAGTGGATGCCTTTTGAAATTGTTTAAAAAAGACCATTAGAAAACGTAATTCAAGTTGCTAGACATTCAAACACTGTACTTAAATGTCTTCATATTTTTTTATGGCAACAAATCTATTTTACGGAAAGTCAAGATATGAAGAAAACGCCAAGGCATTTTATCATACATCATAATCATATTTCTATATAATGCGCATTATTTCTGGTACAAATAGTAACATGACAAGGCGAAACATTGAGCATACAAAGGTTGAGCATAAGAGGTAAACAAAAAAATGATTTTGATTCTAAACTATCATAATGATTTAATGTCAGAAAACTAATTCAGCTACATATTTTTCGTATAAAAAAACCCTAGAAATAATGATTGCATGACTTTTCTTAAAGAAGGGCAACTATTGAAAAAACACGTTTCTGTACAATCAATAGTTCTTAGATAGATACGATAAACAATCATTACATAAATGTTATGGAGAAACGGATAATTTATCCCCATCCCCCGAAAACCGTATTTGCCTCGGACAATACCCTCGGAAAACATGGATTTTCTAAGGAAATAATAATTCTTCATTTCTCCCGACCATTCATGCAATAAATGTGTTATGTTTCTCAAATTAGGAATTTTGCTCAAATTAAGAATCATTTTCATACAGCATCAGGATCTTTATATCTTTTATACATAAAACCTCTGTAATCTAAATGAGAACGAATTTCTTTTTCAAAAACCAGCAGTTCAGAGAGGACTACCGGAACATCTGACATTAAAATTTCATACATGCATGATGTAAAAAAAATTAATTAAGTGAAAGTAATATTGAATCACTACAAACTGATAACGCACTTTTAATTCTCAGAGAAGTGCCAACATCGCAGAAAGCTTACCCAACATTTTAGGTTTATTCTATTTTAAGCACAAAGTACCGTAAAAATACATGTTTGATGTTTCATGTATTTAAATTGTGGAGAAATACGTAACTATCAGTGTCAACAAAGCTGTTGTATATAGTCATTCATCGTGTATTCCGATTGCGAGATTATGAACATTGACACATTGATTAATTTTTAAAATTTTAATGGAAATGTGATATAGCGATCATAATGATAAAGATGCTCTAAAGTAAATTAAAATAATTAAAAGCTAACGTGTCTAAATTACAATCACAACTAGACAGTATTTGTGTACAGTTTTATCGTTTGTAAGCTATATTACATAATAAAACTTTGGCTTTCAGTTAATATGAACAGTTACATAAGAGGGTACACATAAATGAACCTCGATGCATCCAATATTATACTGAAGTTCACAATTACATCAGTTTCTTAAAAACAATATATCAAGACCGTTAGAGAACTGAATTAGGGTACCTCACTACACCTAGACTTATACTTTTTAAGACACTACGTAACAAGATGGATATTTAAATGTTATGTTTAATTGTTTGTTCCAATATACTTGTTTGTATATTGTCATAGCTCATTGGTTAAAGTATCGGGATTGTGAACCGCATATCATGAGTTCGAATCCTCCTGGGACTTTTGCTCATATTGACTGAACTGAATTTTTGAAAAGAAATTTTTTTTCAAATCCAAAATTACATTTTTATTGCTTTTTTGACATAAATACATCTTATTCAGAATACTTTTTATCATCATCAAGAAATTTTCTGCTGATTTGACAATAATACTTCAAGGAGTAGTGAGCCACCTTAAAGATTTTAGACATTTATTGACTATGAATAAAACTCTGATAAATAGGTTTCCCGTATCATTTATCACAACGAATTATAAACAGCAAAAATAAAGGTCCTTGTTTAGAAGGTATTATGTTTGATATCTTTAAGGGGATGTACGGTCATTCTTTAATGATTTTTTATGAACATGATATCAACAATAAATGATAGTTTTTTTTCATTCACAACAACGCATTTGTTCAAATAAACACGACGAAAACTTAAAAAGAAACTAATATTGATTTTTGAAACGCCACAAGCTTGAGTGCATTAAACTTGATATAAAAATCGAAACTGAATCCTTGATTTTATATAATATGTTGTAAAAATGGTAAATGAATGATAAGTCTTTTACTTAAAAAAAGCTAACAATTGCAAGGAACGTAGTCATTATCTGTCTAGAGTTTTGTCTATGTAACCTGTATTACATAACAGAACTTAGGATTTAGATCTTTAGGAGATACGAATGCAGTCATAAAATGGAGAGGAAATGTTTGATATTGTGTCACTACTGACATTGTTCACTTTTTTAACTATTCAAATTTTATTTTTAAAAAATCGATAAAATTATAAAAGATATGAAACTTGAATTTTGGGGAACCATTGAGATACCTAAGAGAGTGCATTAAAATGAAAGAAGAAATATTCTACTAAAGTCCCCAATTAAGTAAATGATTTGACTGTGAGAGTGAATCGAGTAATGGTGTCAGATAGCTTGGTGGGTAGAACCCCTAACTAGAATTCAGGGAGCCTGGGTTAGAATCCTGGTCTGGTCTGTCATTATTTCTCCCATCCTGTTGCATTTACTGTCGTGCCAACCCCTAAAAATTGCAAGGAGAAAGAGCCTTTGGTGATCATTTTTAGGGGGATATGACGGTCAGACCACTTCAAATTAGGTAGGTCTCCTGAAAGGTGATCAGGAAGCTTCGGTCTACCCCGTCATATTTTATCGGAACCTGTTACAATTTCTTTTGAAATAATTTGGAAATGACCATTAGGAAACTAAATTCAAGTTAAGAGACTTCAATACACTGTACTTAATATGTTCCCTAGTTTTTGTGCAACGAACATTTTTACGAAAAGTTGCCATATGAAAAAGACGCTGATGGGTTTTATCATACCTCATTATGAGAGTTCTATATAACGCGCTATCTTTCTGGTCTAAACAGTCACATGACAGGGCATCCAGTATCCCAGGAAATTAATATCAAATCCGTTGGTGAACAGCCCAAGGATGTGCATACAACGCATACAAACAAATTCGGTTTCATAATAGCTCACTATTTTAATCTTTCTCCTGTCAGAAAACTATTTGCTCTATATATCATTCATATGAATTAAAACATAGAAGCTGGCATCGAAATGCAAACATTAACGACGTTTGTCATCAATTGCTGTTTGATATGATAAATAAGTCATTGCATGAAGTGTGGGAAACACAAAGAAGTATCATCCCATCCCGAAAAACACATTTCCTCTGGGCAATGCCGTCGGGAAAATTTATTTTTCTTTAATGAATTATTAAGGGTTTCTCCCGAACATTCATCAATAAATGTGTAATATTGCTCGCATTATCATTTATTTAACGAATTTTATATTGTTTATACATGTTACCTTTGTAACCGTATTTTTTACCATCTTAAAATCTAGAATAGTCCTATCGACTAATGTTTGATCCAAAGATCAACATTTACTTTTAATTCAGTTTTCTTGATTAGCACACCATCTGTTTCACATTTGGATAACTTACCGGAAATGGACATTGATGGTTGCCTAACAACAAAACTTTTTGATAAACGTGATGACTTCAATTTTTCTGATGTCAACTTTCCTTACTTATGTAGCAATATACTTTCATCACCTGTATATGGAGTCTTTGTCTCTCAGTTATTTCTATATGCAAGGGCATGCTCTTCGTATAAACATTTTCTAAGGCGAGGCAAGCTACTGACAAACAAGCTGATAAAGCAGAACTATAAACAATCTAGTTTGAAGTCATCTTGATGAAAGTTCCTTTTGTTAGCAAATACAATCTACCACAGTCGCATGCTGACTGACGTTTTTCATACTAATTGTTACACCATAATTAATCACCTAATTGTCTACGGACTTTTCCGTTTTTCCCGATTACGACAAAGAGCACACAGTGGGTATAACCGGTCAGCAGAGGATGCTCACCCCTCTATGGCACCTGATCCTACCTCTATCTTTCTAACAACCTCACCCATTTGGTCCTGGATAATCTCTTTACCTTACCGAGTTCACTGATGTAAAGGAACTATTTAGGAATAAAAATACTTTAAACAAATGTAGCAAAATAGTAGTTTTGATAATTTGTCTGTTTATCCTGCTCTGACAACAACTCACCGATCCATGGTCGTGTTATGTACATGGAAACGGGTGTGTATGTATGTGAAATTGTCGAACAATTATATATTTTACATATTAAATGCGAAATATTCTGTATTCCTTAGGGCTATTAACAATATATATATATATATATATATATATATATATATATATATATATATATATATATATATATATATAGATGCAATAATGAGAGGTTTTCACATATTATTATTATACACAACTCATTTACTTGAATTTAAGGTATCTTGATGTAAGGTGTTGGTACTAATTCGGACAAATATTATAGCGCAGACTACAACCCAGCGGGGAACAATACGTGGCCCAATGGAACAAGGTTCGATTCCGCTCATATGTGGCGTACTTTGTCAGAGTCGTCCATAACGGATATCATTCTGTTTGATGAATTTGATTTCTTTAGATTGCCGTTACGCCACAACTGCCTGCACATATACTGGAATCTGTCTCTGCTATTTTTAAGGTCTACGGTTACCGAGATTCCCATGGTGTATACCTTCTTCTGGAATAGTTTGGAACTGCGTAGAATACGGAATTTGGTGTCGATCGAGTTGAGTCTCGCTGTAATTTGGCGGGGTTCAACGCTTTGTCTCTTCGGGATTTTAACATGTGTATACAGCAAAATGGTTAACACATTTTGATGTGTACAATTGAATTAAATCACAGTTTTATTTCGTAGCTTTAGGTGTATCGATTTCATATCACAACTAACATGTGTTCTTTCATGCATAATCTTTAATTAAAAAAAAATCATTCCTCATTCACAATGTTATACAATATAATATAACAATCCCATTTAACAATGAAGTGATCAGTATATAAATGTATAGGAATGCAAGTAATGACACGCTAAATCATGATCAATGAACATAGTACTTGTATAAATGAATAGCAAGAATATTGTTTTAAAAATCACTTATAAGTAAGCAAATCACAAGAATGTATCAGACAAATGACAAACGCTATAGTATTGTCAATAAAATACAACTTATAAAAATAGCACGGGTATAAATATATATATATATATATATATATATATATATATATATATATATATATATATAAAAGATGAAAGCACCAGAATCATTATCATGAAGTATGGTAGCCATTAAAAATACTTAATTATAGATACATGTATAATAGTCTTTAACAAAAAAAGCACACACAAAATACGGAATGAATTGTTATGCTAGAAACATGCATACACATTAGATAATCAAACGAATAGCTTTTAATCGGTGACAAAATTCCTTCTTAATTAACTTATCAAATCTCATTTAACAGTCTGCTTTATTTCTTTAATGAATCGTAAATCGGATAACCCTGCGATCTGTTCTATTTCTGTGAAGAATCATAGTAATACAAATCCCCGGATGACTGACGGAACAGAGACTCAATTTCTTTGTTGATCTCCGAAAATAATGGTCGCTCAGATGGCTTCAAGTTCCAGCACTTTTTCATAATTTCATAGTGTCTATTATGAAGAAAAAAATTACAAACAAATGTTAGAAATAAATGCCACAGGTGCTCGAGGGCAGGACCCCCCCCCCCCCCCCTTCGATTTAAACCCACGAGGTAGTTGACTTTTTGATAGAAATTCCTTTAAAGTCATGCACACAATATGTTCCATTTTAAATATCCAAAAATTAAAGGAAAATAAACGATTAATGTAGCCCCCCCCCCTTCTTGCATATAATAAGAGGAAAGGTATGCCACTCCGGTTTGTTTACATTACTACCCCTTCGTCATTTTGGGACTATAAAACATGTATTCGCTTTATATATCCAACAAGCACGGGACGATATTATCGCAGTGTATATATCTCTTCCTCATTATGCTTTTAAAATTAATGTATTTTCTGTAAACCTACTATATCATGTTTAACGAGTTTTTCGAAGACAAGCTAGGTAACTGTAACGGAAGTCAACATCTTTCAGTGACGTAATGTACACTCATGAAAGATAAAATCCGAGGAGTCTGTTTGCGCGCCATATAGAATTAATCGATTTTCTCGGATGTTATCGTACCAGTGACTGAGAGTGGTTTACTTCCGTCACAGTTACCTAGCAGAGTGGTATACCTTTCCTCTTTTTATATGCAGGCAGGGGTTATTTTAAATAAATCGTTTATTTATCAAAAAAGCGACAACTACCCCGGAAGTCTAAATCGGGGGGGGGGGGGGTCCTGTCCTCAAGCACCTGTGATAAATGCATGTGCAAAGTTGTGATAAATATTTTTTTTTAAATAGAATCATTTTTGTGCATAAATGATAACCAATATGTCATCGACTGATCTGCAAGTCATAAAGTCGAAACCTTTCTATGAATTTTCAAAATCTTAAAAACATTGTAAGGTCAAATCTTGTCTACTTAAACAAATATAAAATGGTAATTTCATTTTGATTATGATGTTCTATAATTCATATAACTGAGTCAATCACCATTATAAATGTAGATTGATGTAACGTACCTCTTACGTGTAAACTTGCAAACAAGTTTGCAATTCTTTTAACCATATAAATGGTTGAAAAAAAAACGAATTAAACTTTCCATTCAAATGTTAAAAATGTTCTCTTTCGTTTATCCCTCGCGTTCATGTACATACACTGTATAAAGTTAGTCAAGAGGTGAGCTAATGCACTTTTTGGGAAGAAAAAAAATGTTCAATTATTATAAGTTATGTCAATAGAATATTGACTTGCACATTCCGTGACACTACTGGCTCTAAAACCCCTGTCCGTATGAAAAATCCTGTTTTTCCCTGTCACCCCTTGTGTTTTCACCGTCATCCCCTGTGCACCCCCTGTCAGCCCCTGTACACAGCCCCAGTACACCCTGTAATCCCCTGTCAGTCACTGTACACATCCCCTGTGTACCACTGTAAGCCCATGTCACCCCCTGTACACCACTGTCATCCCCTGTAAGCCACTGTATTTCCCTGTACATGCCCCTGACACCCCCTGTACGGTGTTTGAATGTTTATAACAGCCCTTTTTGTTATTTAATTTCAATATTTGTTTTTCTTAATTCAATTATCTAACTCTCATGTGTTATAGTTTGAGATATAAATCAATTTTTGCACTCAACAGAGCGCCGACTCACAAGACACACTGTTATAGTAATTTTAGAAATTATAATATGTTTTTATTAATAATTTATTGATACAGTACTTAAATAATCATGCTTACAACTAAAGGATCGAGATTCACCGGGTGGTAAATCTCAGGTGAGGGCGGTGTGAAAGCCTTCAGGGCATTTAGTCTTTAGCGGTCGGGAACATCACTACTCCGTAATATTTGAAAAATAGATATAAGAAATACTGTGAATTATTTCTACAAAGATCAAGCGCAGCACATGATGTTAAGCATTTGATTTTGTGTATCTAAAGAAATATTTGCACACTGAAACATGTTAATCAGTCCGAATGTATAATGTACATGTATAAGCAGCCATGTTACGGTAGAGCACGTCTTTCTTTTTTTTATAACAAGTTCCTGATTATATCTTTATTAATTTCCCGTGAATAACAAAATAAAGCTTCAATAGCTTATAAGTTTGCCTAAGAAATAATTTTAGTATGTTTGTTTAATATGTTTCTGAGCGGCTTATTGGACCCTTGAATTGAATTTTAACTGATGATTTACTCTCATAATTTAATTTAATAATTTCTAAAATCTAATTTTCATTTCCCTTTTTTACTGCAAAATGGAAGATATCAAATATAATGTTATTTATTGCCAGTGAACAGAAATCCGTGGCCTTGGTCAGAACATTCACAACATACTTGTACATGTAAAGTGTTTTCTTGTAGGAGTTCATATAGATACGGAGAGAGAGAGAGAGAGAGAGAGAGAGAGAGAGAGAGAGAGAGAGAGAGAGAGATTGCATTGATTTTGAATTAAAAGTTACTAAAAGTTTACCCGGGAATTAGTTCCCTAAAAAGTTAACATGCAATCCTAATTTCATTCCCAATTCGTTATTATTATTTAGATTATTTTAAAACGATCATATTGATTTTAATCCACCAATGTTTTATTTTATACCATATCAATTTTTCAAAGAATTGATTGAAGTTACAGTTTTCAAAGGAGAGGTTGTTGATATAATTTTTTCAATCGGTCAGTGGTTATGTAATAGCTACTGTACACAGCCCTTCTTGACAATTTGCAGAGCACGGTAGCGAGGTGGGGAAAATGAGATGACAGACACCCGTGCACATGTATTAATATACACACAGTTCCACAGATCTGAATTGTCGGTCACTGATTATATAATTATAGCTACTGTACACAGCCCTTCTTGACAATTTGCAGTTCACGGTAGCGAGGATGGGAACAATGAGGTGACAGACACACGTGTTCTTATATATACACACACCGTTTTCCTAAGATCTGAATGCTCGGTAATGCTGAACAATTATTCAATATGTTGTTTAAACGCCGCTTATGACTTTCTTTCCTAGTCTGTCAAGTAAAGAAAATTTTGATTTATCAGTTCTACATGTAAGAATATCAAACATGAGAACAAAGAGCTGAAAATTCGGAACATTATTTGACACAGTCATAATTATGAATTAAACCGTAATGCTCTCATATTTTTCATTTTTCAAATTCAGAATTTAAATAAATGTATGATGTTTTTCTAATCTAAAACTCAAAACCCGGAACATTCTTTTAAGATCATGCATGCATGTCTTTACATTACCCGTTACCGGTATTTGTATACATGTATGAAATTATTCATGATTATGAATTGGATCATTGTTTTAAATGTATGAGGACAATGATGCATATGAATTACCAAACTGGACAATGCACCCTCATAAAAGTTAAAAGTGTCAAAGGGCCGTACTAAATTACCCCTCCTAAAAAATCAACTCTCTCTCTCTCTCTCTCTCTCTCTCTCTCTCTCTCTCTCTCTCTCTCTCTCTCTCTCATAATTTATCAGAAAAAAACCCACAAAAAACAATGGCTGACAGCAAATATCATCGATTGCGATTTACACGACTTAGATATTACCTAATTAACTTCCTGCTAAATAGAATCAACATGAATTTCATTGGGACGATGTAATTCTATGCATCATTATACCAGGCAAAACATCATAATAAAGATGATCATTTCGATCGGTGTGTGATTATCTGCACGTGCTAATCATGTTGTGTTATTAAGCGCTTGAACTCAAGCAGGTTACATGGCACAGAACATCGCGGATTTCCCGTACTCATCCTCCACTTAGATTTTTTTTTTACAAATTACAAAACACGGTCGTCCCGTACTCATCCTCCACTTAGATTTTTTTTTTTACAAATTACAAAACACGGTCGTTTGTTTAAATACATGGAATGAAATATTAAGCGGTTTATCAGTATATATACTTATCTTGATATTTGTCACTGTTGAATCAGAATTACTCACGTTTGTAACAATATTGCCCTCTATGAAATACAAAGAAAAACAAACACCGTCTAAACCATGAATGCTTTTCTTTCTTTCCATTTCCTTATGTATCAGAAACTGCTAAATATATATTTAAGAAAACCCGAAAACGTTTACTAATTAAGAACTTTTTTTTTTACTTTATCAAGCAGTCAAACACCGTACAGGGGGTGTCAGGGGCATGTACAGGGAAATACAGTGGCTTGCAGTGGGTGACAGAGGCGTACAGGGGGTGACAGGGGGTGACAGGGGCTTACAGTGGCACACAGGGGATGTGCACAGTGGCTGACAGGGGATTGCAGGGTGTACAGGGAATGTGTACAGGGGCTGACAGGGGGTGACAGGGGGTGCACAGGGGATGACAGAGAAAACACAGGGGGTGACAGGGAAAGGGATTTTCATATGGACAGGGGGTTTTAGGGCCAGTAGTGTGAGTTATCAACTTCATGCAGCAGATAATGTTGGTATACTTTTTACAGCGGAGTAGTAATACAAAGAGTGAGACAAAAAAAATCTCACGTTGCTGTATCACATTTACAATCCCGATCTCACATGAGATAACGAACATGTATTTACATGTGTATAATGACCTTAATGGAATTTAATTCAACGTCTTGGCTGAAAATAACTTACAAGTCGTCTGTATATTCAGGTTTACTCAGATGATTTCCTTGTTTTAGCCATTTCGGAAGATCTCTACTTCTTACATTCTCGTAAGGCGTTGCACCTAAAATGAAATGCAAAATTATCACTACCAATATGTTATTAAACATCAAACGATTTATATGTGTTAAGCAATACAATAGCACACAAGCTTTATTACAAATAAATATATTACAAAAGCTTCAATGTATATTAACAAAGGTGGTGTACGGTGAACAACTCTCTCATATTATCACTAGAATTTGATTCAGACTTTACAGAAAATTCGCATTAATTTATTTTACAACAAATTACTATCAAACAGTATACAAGGGAAGTTCTATATTAGCATTTGTTATAACATTTTGATTGATCATTTATTAACAAACAAGGTGGGAACGTATTTTGATATACTTCTGATTATTGCTAAGTACAATTTTAAGTATCATTGGAAAATCAATGAGGCCTTACTGTATCGTGAATATTTTTTCTAGAGTGAATCAAATTTGATAAAATTATCGTCTGACCTATGGAGAAGATTTCCCAAATGGTTATTCCATAAGACCACACATCACTCTTCTCAGAGGCAGTTCCGGTTTTGTTTAAGCACTCAGGGGCCATCCATTTAACCGGGATTCTTTCCTGTTAAATATGATTCGCAAAATAGATATTTTTTAATATCCATGAAAGAAACGCTATTGACATCAGTTACATATATATTCAAAATATAAGATCATTTAAGCTAACAATAGAGAAATCTTACAAAGTACTAAGATATTAGTATCAATGCAAATTGTAATTCATGTAAACAAGTATTATAATATGATATAAAAAAATGTTGAATTGCTTTTGTTTACATGTGCTTCTCTCATCTAATTATTCTATCCACGTATGATATTTCCTGACATAGTTTATGGTTCCAATCGCTTGTCAAGATTTCATGTCAAGAGTTTAAAAAATTGAGTTTTCCTGAATAAAATTGTATGCTTATACGATATATTTGGATTTTTCAAATTAAGGAACCTGGGTGGTAACTAAATTGCCAATCAGACCTACCTTAAAAATTTAGATATTATTTGTTAAACTGTTTACTATTATGAGTAAATGAAAAAACCCATACATTTAATATTTGATTATTTTTGTTGTATCTTTATACAGAGCTCTTCTTATAAAGGAGATCAATACAGACTCAAAAGGCCACGACCATCCTGCCTAATTCTCTGACCTTTTTGCCTGACTCATCTTCATCATCTCCCTGTCTAGGACCAAATCCTGCTATTTTCGCACTCAAGCTCTTGTTTAGGAATACGTTTCTAGCTGCAAGCCTCATGTGGATAATCTTTCGATATAAATAGACATTATTTTTTAAATTAATATACTGGCATTTGAAGCCATCAGTAAGGCACGGTTTTTTAAACTTTGACTTAAGGAAGTTGTTTACTCAGGGTTTGAGTTCTCAAATTTGGATTGTTAAAAAGTTCAATGCCATGAGAAAAATTTGGTCTAAACACAATAAGTATTTATGAAATGAATTATTATTGACATAACATTGATATTTTCACTATATTATGGAATTAGGCAAAACAGAGGAAATTTGGACTAAACCATTCAGATTTTGGTTTTCGCTGAAATATTTGTGGCAGTGTTATAATATTCAAAGTTAAGATTTTTAAATTTAAAGTCTTTTATTGCTAAAATACAATTCATGAATTTCAGGATTCTGGATAAATTAGGTTGCAACCAATGAACTGTATGGAATGAATCAACCTTAAGGAGGTCGGGAGGCCAACAAATCAGCCATCAAATCTACTTTAGATTTTTAAATATGATTTCTTTTTTTATAAACTATCATTTTGATCGTAAAGAAAAAAGCCATACATCTTAGCTTTGAAATCAGAATAATTTGTTATATATTTATATGAAGATCTTTTTCTTAAGGAGATTGATATACTCTAAAATAGCCGAGACTATCCAGCCCTATTAAGTTTTGTATTCGCTCTCATTTGTTAATGTATTACTAACATTATTGAAAATAAAATATCAATAGCAAAATACCACAGTGTTAAAGGATAAGTTTATCAGTGATTCTTTTATTGACCAATCATTTTTAATTTTTGTTTTGTAGAAGACTTTTGATATTTCATAAGATGATTTGAATTGTCATATTAATCGTTTTTGTAATGGAAAAATAAAACAAATCTTATGATACATACATCTTTGCTTGCTAAGTAGACCATCCCTCTTGTTATGTCATAAGAAAATCTGAATAGATTTTCTATAACGTCATCTGACACTGCTATTTGGTGATCAGCAAGCCAATCTTTGAGCGTTCCGTTCTCACAGTACTCCAGTAACATTATTGGTCCCACTAAAAAGTTAAATATTAAATGTTCTAGAACAAAACGTTATTTGAACTTTCCTATTGAACCGTATTTACCTCTTTAATTTATCAAGAAGGTTCATTAAGAACATGTATTTGCTCCTTGTATTATCTTGTTTTTACGAACTTTTCTCAACAAGCAATCATAGTTTATATTTAAAATCATATGTAATCTGGATTCAAGTGCATTTAAAGAGCTTCGCTTCTCTGTTTTTTTTTTTTTTTTTTTTTTGGGGGGGGGGGGGGTTAACCATTTTGGGTCATCTCTAGTTGAAAAATTCTGCATCACATGACAAATCTGCTCATATATTTATATTCTAAAATGCCATATAAAGTATACCGAATGAAATATTTAAGAGAAATTTACATATTTAAAGAGTTTAGTAAGGGATTATTTTTTGTGGGGGGAGGTTTTCAAGAAGAAAATTAACATTTGTTCATAACTCAATAGTTTTAGAGTACTTGAGCTTCATAATTTTCAGTGCAGACCAAATTTCCAGATAGTTGGTGCATTACAATATCTTCATGTTGTTCATAAAAAACATATTTAAACAAATTTTTAATATTTCTATCAACATATTTTGGCATATTGAGCTTATATTTCATAAAAGTCAAGAAAAAAACCTTTTTGCCCGAAATTAGCTCATTTTATGCCATATCTAAAGTTTTGAATTGCGCCCCTACATTTTTTAATTTTACATAAAACATTAGATTTATGTGTATGCAAAGTTTTGAAAACATGGCATTACTAATAAATTTTTCATTTGCATTATAATTTGATTACTCTAACATTTTGTAACAATCTTAAGATATGCTCTTGTGTCTATCATATACTGGCATTTGAAGCCATCAGTAAGGCACGGTCGGTTTTTTAAACTTTGACTTAAGGAAGTTGTTTACTCAGGGTTTGAGTTCTCAAATTCGGATTGTTAAAAAGTTCAATGCCATGAGAAAAATTTGGTCTAAACACAAAAAGTATTTATGAAATGAATTATTATTGACATAACATTCGATATTTTCACTATATTATGGAATTATGCACAAACAAAAATGGACTTAGAGCAAAACAGAGGAAATTCGGACTAAATTATCCAGATTTTGTTTTTTGCTGAAATATTTGTGGCAGTGTTATCATATTCAAAGTTAAGATTTCATTTGTTAGTTAACATAAATTTGCATTTTTTTGTTTGTTTTGTCTCATTCATTAATTAAGATAATCGTATAGCACACAAAACAAAAATATTGAAAAATGCAAAAAAAAAAAACGATAAAAGACATTATATCTCAATATTTTAATCATTGACCTCATATAAATCTTATTACCCGTAGAATAAGGTCAATATAATTAGTTTAATTCTATAAATGTTTCAGTATTATCATCATTCAATTTTTTGTTAGATTGAATCAAAAATGGATAAGGATTTGAAAATTGATAGAGGAAATTCGGACTGGAATATTTATAAAAATTGCCAATGAAAACTTAATACTTTGTATCTATTTAGTGCCACTGCCATTCATAAACTGTATTTCATTTTTAAAAGAGTTCAGCAATTTGTATTATTTTCACAATTAAGAAAATCTTAATTATAGTGTAAAATGTTGAGGGATTTGTCTTAATTTTTCCAAAAATATTCAACGGCCATTAACTCAAAAAGTAGGTCATTGACCTACATTTTTGGAAATGAAAAATAACATTTTTTGTTATTCATTCTGAGTAAACGTAATCCATAAATGTTAACTTAAATATTCATAACATATGTTCAACTTCATACTGTATTAAAATCATAATTAAATCTAAGTTCAATCTATAAATATTTGTTGATTTCTTCAAATATTCAATTTCCAAATTGTCGGTAAATACAAAATGTACCATGATTTTCATTCATTTTAGCAAATATTTCAGGAAAATTATCATCTCTGTTTTGGGTTCAATATTTTTTTTTAAATGGCATGTGAGATGGGTCAAAAATAAAATAAATGAACATTGTAAGTCCCCAACTTTATATCTAAATGGTTTTCAGATGATTGACATTACTTGTACTTCAGGTGCCAACCCCTAAAGAACGAGTTTTTACGAGCATGGTTAATTAAATATGAAATCACTCCAGAAATATCCTTTAAAACAAAACGTTGTTACTTATATACAAGATCCATATTAAAATGAACTATGAAGACACAAACAATCAAATTATAAAATGTAAACAAGCATAAAATTCGGATAGCTGCACCATTCAATTTTTAATCTTTGTTTTTCTTAATCATAAGGTAATTGAATTCATAAATTATTTTGTTACAAAAGTACGTTGTTATCATTTAAAAGGGTATGTGTCGATCATATTCTAGGATATGCAAAGAAATACAAATGTTCACCTTTGTTGAATCTCTCTCTCTCTCTCTCTCTCTCTCTCTCTCTCTCTCTCTCTCTCTCTCTCTCTCTCTCCCCCCCCCCCACACACACACACACACACTCAGTGTGGTGCTTAAGTGTATGTGTTTCTTTAAAGATGTATCACCTACTTGATTGTTCAGTTACAACAGCTCCATAAAATCCTAAAACACACGGATGCTCTCCCACTTTTGCTCCAAAAAAGTTAATCTTGGCTTTCATCAACACCTTGTCTTCATCTGAGTATCCATCTTCAAGGAACGACAATAAATCAGCACACAATCAAGTAACGCTCCTTTTTAAGCGGTTAGCCTATACGCCAAACGCTTTATGTCATATTATTAACAAAACTATTACGCAACAGGATGCTTAGCCAAAGCGTTATGTACGTATGATCAATCAAAGAATTGAGAGTACTGAAAGCTGAACTAAGTACTAGATATGTTTCTCACATTTTTTGAACAAGAATGACAAATTCTCGAATTTTAATCTTATCTATTGATTTTTTTCTGTGATAAAGAGTTTTGATCTAGAGTTGGACAGTAAAACGACATAATTATTGACAAGAATTTACTGTATAATTAGTTTAAATGAAAATAGCATTGCAAATATTTCCAAAACATTGACAACAAGATTGATAACCGCTTTCAAATACTGTTAGTACTTTCATTTTTCATAGAAACGTGTAATTATCGGTAAATACAAAATGTACAATGATTTTCATTTATTTCCTGATATACTTGACTTAGATACATCCATCCAAATAAGGTATAATAAATGTCAAAGCAGTAGTCTTGTTTTCCCCAAAACACCAATTGGTTTTTTTGCTGTTTTCTTACGCTTAATGATACAAATTTTCATGCTCTTTTAAGAATAGGAAAAATGATGTTTGCATTAATTTTTTTGCTTGACAATTACTCACAAGAAAATGTTACTCTGATTCTGGATGAATTACCTTTTTAAACTGGTGGCATACTTTAGGAATAATAAAAAACGTATGCCAAAATATTTTTTATCAATTTTTATCAGCCATTCATATCCTTATACTGGAATTTAAAACCAACAATTCATAAAAATGTTATGCAGGTTTTTTCAACAGACCTCTGAGTGTTTTTGCTACGCATTCCTTAGGTTTCCCATGCTTGTATAGAGTAGCTTTGTAAATCATCGCAAATCTTCCTGTCTTCAGCAATGTATCCAGAGTTACATCTTCCATTCGGAAATGCCAGTCAGGTTCTTTTTCAAAAGCATATTCTCCATACATATAGATTTCATCCTGATCATAACCTCCCGTCTATGCAAAGGTATTACATTATAGTTAATATTCAGTAATAGGAGAACTGAATGGAAAGTTGTCAACCTTAAATTTTCCTTTGGGTCAAATATATGTGATATATTTTGTCAGAAATGAATGCAATAAATTAACATGTATTTAAAGCATTTGAAGAGAGTTAACTTGAGTTACTAAAGTTGAATTATAAAGAAATCATATTTCTGCAAAAGTAAAGATTTTTTTTTAAATCAATGACAACTTTATTTGAAGGATCTTAAAAAAGAGATTGTTTGTCATCTATGAATTTGTTGTCTCTCTTTCACATAATTTGCTTCTCAAAATTTAACATGATAGAATTTAAAGAGGGCTGGATGGTCTTGGCCGTTATAGCATTCTTATGAAAAAGATCTAGATATAAAGGAAAGCATTCAATGTTAAACAAGCTGTAATACTTGGAATTTTTCTTTGCTCAAACAAATCCGTATTTAACATTTTAAGTAAATCTGATAGGTAATTTCATGACATCCACCATTATTAAGAAACAATATGGACCAGGAACTAAAAAAGTCGCATATGGCATTGAATTTTAGTGATAAAAATAGATAATTAAACCAATGCTTGATCATGTGGTTAACTTTCACCATAAACTTTTTTTTTATTTTTTTTCATGTTATAGTACATCACAGCTGAAAGAGGCTAGATTTTTTAACATTCAAAGTTTACCTTAAAATTTTAGATTCAACTATGAATGATTTACTATTATAAAGTAAAGAAAAATTCTTCATATTTTAGTCAAATGAAGAGTTGTCTGTATCTTTGTTAAAAAAAAAACCTTTTTCTAAAGGATATTCAATAGTCTGAATTTGGAGCCATGACCAACTGCCCTCGTAAGTTTATGCATTCCAATAAAACTTTGAGTTTACCGTATACTGATTGTAACAGATTTAACTTAGAGAGTACCGTATACTGTTTGTAACCAATAGCTCCAGAGTTGCCGTCCCTGCGACGTCTGATGGTGTTTCTGATTGGAGCAACGACAGCTTGCACCTTACGGAGGCGACCGGTTCTCCACATCACCAAGATGAACACAACAAGCAACAGCAATAAACATATGGCTACATCAGAAATAAACAACTCGTTAGGACCAATCAAATAATTAAGCATTTAAAAAATAAGATAACTTGAATAATAGACAACTTGTTAGGATCATTCATATAATAATGTTAAGAAAGAAAAGAAAAGATACAAATTGTAACTGGAATATTAATTTATGGTTTATGGTCTTTTCAAAGATTACAATAAAATTTAAATGTATTTGAATGACAGCTAAAATGCAATAAGAAGAATCTGTTTTCATAAAGCAAAGTTCATGTATCATTACGTGAACATCGTGTATATTTGTTTTACAAAGCTAAATCTAAATTAGTTATCACCAAAATCTATAAGGATTTGTCGTTTATTTAAATTAAGATTGATTTTTTTTTAAATTTTTTGACATTGACAAAAATCTGTTATAATTCAATCTTTTACAGCTATTGTTTTTGTTTTGCTGTAATTACTAATATTAGAATCTACTCACCTACAACAATTGCAGTTAATCCCCCTGTTGTCAACTTTTGGCTAAGTTGGCTTTCGGCAGCTTTAAAAAAAAGTAAAAAAAAAAGTAGTTGATACAGGTTATACTTATAAATGTAATAATGATAGTTCAAATTGTATTTGTAATAATTTTTAAATCTGAAGGGCATTTACTTTAAACCTGCAGTTAATAGGGGAGGATGGAGATGCAATTTTTGGTATTATAACCAAAAGTACACAAGTAAGAGGTCTGTAAATCTTTGTTACTTGCCTCCGGTCCTGAAAGAGTAATACAATGGATCGCTAGTGTCCCCTTCGTCGTATTCCACCACAAAGCTAACGTTGTAAGCGGTGAGGGGCTGAAGACCAAGAAGGTCGTACTTGTCCGCGGAGGGATTTATCAACTTCTCGTGAGCCTGGCCATCGTTGTATTTTAGTATAATGTTCTGACGTCTGTAGCATGACTCGGTCAAATTAAAGCTAAAGCGGACGCCGTTTCCAGTGTTTTGCAGAAGATTTACGTCCTTCACAGCTTGATCTTCTCGTTATAAAATATAGTTGCAATGAAGTTAATATGGTTATATACTTGTTATGTAATATACAATGACATAATAATTATTTTACCCAAAAAAAATTGTGGTAAATTTTAATTGTTTAAAAGAGCTGAAAAGCTTGATCTTAACTTGAAAACATGTAATTTCAATCATTATTTTTTTAAATTAAAACAATCAATGCCTCTTACATTGACCAATTCCCTTAAAACTGTTCAAATTGACGTCAAACGTTTGTCGAGCCTGAAGCATGGCGCCGTTGTATGCAGTAATTTCAACTGCAAAGCGATCGATAGCTTGCCTTGATTTTGGGACCCTAAACCAGCAATTGTTAATTTCTAAGTCGTGTTGGTAAAAATAAACTATATCCCGAACTCGATAGCGTTCATTCGGATATCCTCTATCCTGAAAAAGCAAATTGGTGCTAATAATAGGTTATATCTATAGAAAAGTTTTTAGCTACATACCATTCCAACCAATGAATAGGAAATTTGTCACTTTGTTACAATGAATTAAAATTAAAAAAAAAATAAAATACGTATCAAATATTAAGTAACCACGATCGATATAATTATCTAATTCCAGACGTTTCACTGACACCAAATCACCAATGTTCGTAAATTTGTCAAACGATATTCTTATAAAAAAATAATATTATTGGGTACTTTCAGTACTTTGATGAAAGAGTTATACTTCTGAGAGACAAGTTATCATACGTACCACGTTCGATGTGTTTACTGGGACACTGCCATTTGCTGCTATGGTTCTATTAGATGTATTTATGATGTTGAAATAGATTTGAGATATACCGCTATCGGCATCCCCAGTTTTAAACCATAATCTAAGAAATTCAATATATAACATTATAACACAGCCACCTTCTTATCAATTACTGCGGCCATGTGTTCAGTTTTTACCATATTTGTGCTTAGGACAATGATATAAGATATGTTCAGTTTTCCCTGATCTAGTCGTATTTACTTCATGTTACATATAAGTATATACACTGAAAACTACATGCACGACTGTATTGAAATGTGATTAGCCACTGAATATTACAGGTCCTATAACACACCAGGCTGTGCAAACAAATTGAATACCGCTATAAAACAAGCCATTTAGCGCGTTCCGTTGATAACTATATAATACCAGAAACTTTGCGGGGAAAACTCTTTTTTGAGATAGGATAGATAGGATTTAACGATTATTTAACGATTATTTAACGATTATTTACCGATTATCAAATTGGTGAAGTATTGAACACTGAACGCCACAACTTTTCAATGGAAACATAAAGGGAAATGTACACTGAATGTAAATATCACCTATTATTTTTTATCATATAGAATTACTTCAGCTTTATGAATAATTACATTTTTAAATTTTCTTTTAAATATTTTTGAGAAAAAAAGTCTCAGTCCTACGCACTTGCTACCGTATATATATTTTGATCCCATATTCTCCATAAAGCTCTCATCATAAATGGATGGTCCACTGGCATCAAATCCGAGAGGAAGAGAAGAAAGTTCTACGTTTCCAATCTTGTCTTCCGCCTTCACCCACAAGGTGACAAAGTCACCCTCTGAAACAGCTCTACCCAATGAAAAGGAAGCGGTGGTGTTGATATTTTGGTCAACCCAGCTAACAGTAGAGTTGACGTCAATCTTCTGCTCTCCAGTTTCATCAAGATAAGTTTGGAATCTGAATTTATAGAGGCATTTTTTCAAATATGAAAACCAGTATGCTTAAATTTATATATGATTCTCAATTAAATTAATTTGACGTCAATCTTCTGCTCTCCAGTTTCATCAAGATAAGTTTGGAATCTGAATTTATAGAGGCATTTTTTTCAAATATGAAAACCAGTATGCTTAAATTTATATATGATTCTCAATTATACTAATTTTGAGTTTTGATGCAATATAATTATGAACCAGTTGACCGGACACCTGGTGATTTTTTTCTTGATAACAGAATCAAAATACTAAAGATAGGCAATGGTTAAAGAATTCTTCATAAATTCCTTTTTCATAGCTGCACATATAGACACGAACGTGGAAATTATGCATGTATTTGTAATTTATTTTTAGGATAAAGGATGGGGCGGTAAACGCCATCAGCTAGAAAGTACAATTATAAATAACTTATGCGAAACCTACTTTGTAATTCCAAGCTCATTTGGAATCCAACTCCCAGTCAGATCGTTTGCGCTAACGACGTTATATTTCACGTTGACCGTCTTGGGGAATTTGTTGTCGCCTGTGTTAGAATCCTGCAGCTGAGGAGTATAGTCCTCAATTTTGTTTAGAAATCCTCCCTCATGTTGTAAACGATTGATAAAATGACCTCTCCAAGAGAATTCCAAACTTAAGCCACTCTGCGGAGAAGAGGATAAAATTTGCCATTTAAAGCTTGCGTTTTTTGACCCGGACAGCGCTTTGATGTCATTATCCCCTGTTTGTATCTCTATCGTTGAATTTGGATCATAAACCACGTATCGAGCGACATAGTCAGAATTATTGGCTCTGTCTGAAGCTTCTAATATCATGGCAAATACACCCGGATTCGGTGGTGTGTAAGACATGGACAATACCCCGCCAGTGTGATTAAACTTTTGACTGAATATGGGATCTAGGAATTGGTTGCAAACGGTTCCAAACTGCGGATTAATACAATCCGCTTTAATTCTTGTTGCATATCGCTGAATTCCGCTCTTGTTTTGAAGCTCAAATATTTCCCAGTTGTACGACTCCATTCCTGCCAGAGAGTCAGTCCAGCCCGACCAACGGGTAACAATCTTGGTCTGTAATTTGAAGGCTTTATGTTTAGACAATTTGACTTAGTTTATTAGTAAAAAAAAAAAAGATGGTTTTAAAGACTTGTAATCTTAATACAACATTTTTAATAATGTGAATCAAGTTTAAGCCATGGTTTTAATTTATTCAATCTTCTTAATAATAACACAATTCTGTGCTCTTTTAAAAGGATTTCGCGTTTCATTCTTTTGCAGAAACTTAGAAATAAAATTCATGTAAGGGAAATAAAAGAACAGGTTGCAATTATTTTTAGCAAAGTGCTTTATATGAGACGACACACTAAATAGTCGTATAATTCTTAGTGTCAAGAATAAGAAGGAGGGCTCTCTCTCTCTCTCTCTCTCTCTCTCTCTCTCTCTCTCTCTCTCTCTCTCTCTCTCTCTCTCTCTCTCTCTCTCTCTTCGTTACAGCTATAATTAACTTATATGTAAAACGAAGAATCTGGATTCTGGGCAATAGTCTTCATAATTGATTCGTTGATGTTCTATTCACATTTATAGAACAAAATAATATACAAAACATCTTACTCTTGTGAGCGGTTTTTCGACAATGAAGGCTGTTTTGGTGTTTACTGTAGGTTTGTCCAGATCTATTCTGTATGTAACGGAAGACTTCGAAGCAGTAAAGCTCTGTTGTCTGAATGGTAAACGGATATTTCCGTTTAGATTTTCATACCCACCATTTTCAACTTGAAATGTCAATTTGAATCTGTGAACATAAGAATGTAAATATTTAATGTTCAGAAATCCTGCATTGGTATTTAGGACTACGTCTTTTGTAAATAAAATAAAGAATCTAAATAATGGCATTCTCTTTAAATACATGTAGCTCAAGAAAATACTTATTATTTAAGACACAATTATCAATATTAATTTTAAATATCTCTCCATTCATAGGTAAGGAACTTTCAAAATTTGTGATTGTTATTATAAAGGCTCATCTGACTGAAATTCTTATGAATATTCCTTGTTACTAAAGCTACTAAAATATCCATCATTTTTTAAAGTAAACAATATTCTATTAGATGCTTATATTTAGAACTCATTTATTCTAGATGTCAGCGAGATAAGAGTCCCGGTTGAAACATTTTACAGCTTGTTTTATAGAAAAAATATTTTTATTTACTCATCTCCGCTGTCGATGGCCAGAACGTTGGTGAACTCTATCTGGCATTCTTGTAAGATGCTTCCTGGATTGTTTGCCGAAACCTCACTACATGTGCTGGAGTTCCCTCCTTTTATAGTAAGTGCACCGTCTGAAAACAAAGACACGGAACACAGTAAAAATCAAGTGGCAAGCGTTACATGTTATAGGAAAATGAGATTTAAATAAGCATGTTTGTCTTGATATATTGTCAATTGTAAAACGCAACATTTGACTAAGACTGTGAGTTAAGTTGGTCGTAACAAAGTCAAATCTGGACGAGATACCTGTTTGTCGCAGCAAACAAAAAATAAAAGCACAACATTCTTATTTAACCGGTTGTTAATCTAAAAGCTACAATTATTAAAATTGCTCCTAATACATGTATGTACAATTATAGTGGCCACTGATAACACAATTATATACTTATGAGTTTCTCCAACTGCCACTCCATTGTTGCTACAGCTACTCCAATATTGGATTCAGTAACATAGCTAGGACGTGCAGATAGCTTAGACTCCAGGCCAAATGCTGCAGACACAGTTCCCCTGATTTTGTTGAATCGATTGAAATTAGCCCAGATGGAGGCGCTGTCACCACTTCCAGAGCCGCTTTTAGTGGTGGCGTCAGTGGTGTAGTTATAAATATCCATCCTTTTCACTGGGTGTTTATAAGCCAGCACTGCTGATGCCAAAGTGATAATAGGCGAGGCCACGACTAAAATAGTTAAAGGATAATTCAGGAATAACAATGTATTCTTAAGGTGGCTCACCCTACCTTAAATCAGCAGAACATTACAGAAAAAATTGATTGCAAAAAAGTCAATGCTTTGCAAAACCTAAAAAAAAAAATCGGAGGAAAAAAACCAGGTTCTCTCAAATTATTTGTCTTTTTCTTTTTTTCTTATTCTATCGATTGTGAGCATGTATTTTTTATAAATAAAGCTGCTGGCTAAATGGCCAAAAATATCCAAATAATCGACAATGTTGCGTTTTTAATCGCTTCTGTTTCATCATTTGCATACACAACAATTGACATTCTTTAATTGGATTTAATGATAAGATTACAAGTACAGTGGTGGTCAAAGACAACTTATACATGTATGTGTATATTATGTTTACTTACTTATCGTGCAGTTTGGACTTACAAATCCCTCTGAACACTGGCAGTTGTTTACATCTGGACAACTGCCTGGGTAACATGGTCTTGTTTCTGAACAAGCTATTTCTGGTAAAAAAAAAAAAAAAGAAATCATATTTAATTAATCAAAATATTGTGTTTTCCTGCTCTAAGATACATGTAATTGGTATTCAACATTATTCGTTGAATAACAATTTAATGTGGATTTCATTGCTGAGTTAATCAAAGAAATGAAAAGTTCATTAAGGTGCAATATCTGATAATATATTGTATATATATAATCATTGGCATCGAAATTAAATGTCTTTGAAACTGGGATTTTTACCAATGGACCTTCAGTACCAACAAGATCCAACCTAACACCAGAGTAGACCCCAATTTAACCCCGGGTTTACTTTCAGGGTTTATTCTTGGTTTACTCTGAGTCTACTTTTTGAAAATTGCGTCCACTCGGGGTTTACCTTGGGTCCACTAGGAGTTTACTTTGGGTTTACTCGGAGTTTACTTTGGGTCTACTCGGGGTTTACTTTGGGTTTCTTCGGGGTTTACCTTGGGTCCACTAGGAGTTTACTTTGGGTTTACTCATATTTTACTTTGGGTTTACTCGGAGTTTACTTTGGGTTTGCTCGGGGTTTACTTTGGGATTACTCTGGGTTTACCTTGGGTCCGCTAGGAGTTTACTTTGGGTTTGCTCGGAGTTTACTTTGGGTTTACTCGAAGTTTACCTTTGGTCCACTAGGAGTTTACTTTGGGTTTACTCGGAGTTTACTTTGGGTTTACTCGAAGTTTACTTTGGGTTTACTGGGAGTTTATTTTGGGTTTACTCGGGGTTTACCTTGGGTCCACTAGGAGTTTACTTTGGGTTTACTCGGAGTTTGACTTTGGTCCAATAGTAGTTTACTTTGGGTTTACTCGGAGTTTACTTTGGGTTTACTCGGGGTTTACCTTGGGTCCACTAGGAGTTTACTTTGGGTTTACTCATATTTTACTTTGGGTTTACACGGGGTTTACTTTGGGTCCACTAGGAGTTTACTTTGGGTTTGCTCGGAGTTTACTTTGGGTTTACTCGGAGTTTATTTTGGGTCCACTAGGAGTTTACTTTGGGTTTACTCGGAGTTTATTTTAAGTTTACTAGGAGTTTACTTTGGGTTTACTCGGAGTTTACTTTGGGTTTACTCGAAGTTTACTTTGGGTTTACTGGGAGTTTATTTTGGGTTTACTCGGGGTTCACCTTGGGTCCAGTAGGAGTTTACTTTGGGTTTACTCGGAGTTTGCCTTTGGTCCAATAGTAGTTTACTTTGGGTTTACTCGGAGTTTACTTTGGGTTTACTCGGGGTTTACCTTGGGTCCACTAGGAGTTTACTTTGGGTTTACTCATATTTTACTTTGGGTTTACACGGGGTTTACTTTGGGTCCACTAGGAGTTTACTTTGGGTTTGCTCGGAGTTTACTTTGGGTTTACTCGGAGTTTATTTTGGGTTTACACGGAGTTTACTTTGGGTTTACTCGGAGTTTACCTTTGGTCCACTAGGAGTTTACTTTGGGTTTACTCATATTTTACTTTGGGTTTACTCGGGGTTTACCTTGGGTCAACTAGGAGTTTACTTTGGGTTTGCTCGGAGTTTACTTTGGGTTTACTCGGAGTTTACTTTGGGTTTACTCGGAGTTTACCTTTGGTCCACTAGGAGTTTACTTTGGGTTTACTCATATTTTACTTTGGGTTTACTCGGGGTCTACCTTGGGTCCATTAGGAGTTTATTTACTTTAGGTTTGCTCGGAGTTTACTTTGGGTTTACTCGAAGTTTACTTTGAGTTTACTCGGAGTTTACCTTGGGTTTACTCGGAGTTTACTTTGGGTTTACCTGGGGTTTACCTTGGGTCCACTAGGAGTTTACTTTGGGTTTACTCGAAGTTTACTTTGGGCTTACTCGGAGTTTACTTTGGGTTTACTCGGGGTTTACCTTGGGTCCACTAGGAGTTTAGTTTGGGTTTACTCGGAGTTTACTTTGGGTTTACTCGAAGTTAACTTTGGGTTTACTCGGGGTTTACCTTGTGTCCACTAGGAGCTTACTTTGGGTTTACTAGGAGTTTACTTTGGGTTTACTCGGAGTTTATTTTGGGTCCACTAGGAGTTTACTTTGGGTTTACTCGGAGTTTATTTTGGGTTTACTAGGAGTTTACTTTGGGTTTACTCGGAGTTTATTTTGGGTCCACTAGGAGTTTACTTTGGGTTTACTCGGAGTTTGCTTTTGGGGTCCTTATAACGCTCTTAAGGCTGAAGCAGACCCGTATTTTATCTTACCATCTTACCGCCTGTAATTCCCACCACCTATCGTATATTCCAAATACACATGTAGCGTCTGCTTTCAGAGATCTTCTTCTGATCGGTGTTAACTCTTTGTGTCCACTCTGGGTTTATTTTGGGTTTACTTGGGATTAACTCTGAGTCTGCTCTAGTAAATCCGGAGTAAACCCCGGGCAGACCCTGAAAGTATACCCAGGGTTTAGATGGGGTTTACTCTCTGTCAGGTTGGGTCTGATCGGTTCTGTTAATGCATCATGAATATAAATACATGTAAAACCACTGTTTCTGACCATAGAATAAAGCAATTCGGGTCTCAAATGTAGACAAACCTAATTTTACAATGGTATTCTCTTTTCATTTGTATAATTAAATCAACTCAATGCTTATGGACTAAAACGGCATATTTATTGTAACGTCATTTTCATACATTCACCAAACCGTTTTATTACAAAAAGAAAATTGTTACATTCTATGTTATATTCTATTACATTACCCAACATACTGAGGAGTCTGTTATATTCATGGACATTAATTTATGTGGCCTAAGTTAAAATAAGGATACGAGAATGTATGGTCATTTATAAACTGCACCTCTATGAACATTTAATTTTGTTGATCAACCGAACAAAAAAATCCCCGGAATTAAAATTCAACAAATTTGATGAAATACGGTCAAACATCATCTTCTAAGCACAACATGTATTTCACACCATGGAAGACTTTTAGTATTTCTTATTCAAAACTTGATCACTTGTTAAGAAAATATTAAATCATTTTCGATAGCATTATTATACTGATGTTAGCACTTTCTACTCCATGAATTTCCTTTTTCTATATCTATCTATAAATCTATCTATATATCTATCTAATTATCTTTTTATCTTTTTAACTATTCAACTACCCATCTCTGACTCTCTTCTTTTCTATCTATCTATCTATCTATCTATCTATCTATCTATCTATCTATCTATCTATCTATCCATCTATCTATCTATCTATCTATCTATCCATCCATCCATCCATTTATCCATCCATCTATCTATCTATCTATCTATCTATCTATCTATCTATCTATCTATCTATCTATCTATCTATCTATCTTTCTATCTATCTATCTATCTATCTATCTTTCCATTTATCTACTATATATCTATCTATTTTTCTATCTATCTATCTATCTATCTATCTATCTATCTATCTATCCATCTATCTATCTATCTACGTTTCTTTCTATCTGTCAGGATAATTACTGTTATCACACTGAGTTCCACTGTAACCAGAGTTACAGTTACAGGTGTTTGGTCGCACACAGTCACCAACATTGTTGCAACCCTGTTTGCCTGTGCTCCCAAAACATACGGCTGAAAAAAAAATCGTAAATCATTTGTAGGCAATACAAACATATGCTTTAAAAATATAAATACTACAATGTCTAAATACTATACATTGTACTTTTTCAAGTCTCCATAAAACTTACAAAATAAAAAAACAAAATACTTTGGGTCTTTTAAATGTGTGGATGTTTATTATGAAGATTACGATGTATAACAAATAGGTAAATGTTGTTAGAAATTTCAAAATCGTAAAATAACACATGCTTACGAACACATCTTCCGCCGACATTAGTATAGCCTGAACAACAGCTACTAACGGTCCGGTAGTAACACTTTAAGACATAACGGTAGTAGCAACAACTGAAAAAAAACCAGCATAGTCATATGATATATGTTGTGATTCACACAGCCAGTACTTTTAAGCATAGTGCACACGTACTTGTTTATGATAATGATGTAAGGCCTATAATTGACAGCATTAGTTCATAAAACGAAATGATATTGTTCCTAAAATTGAATAAAATATTTGACAACCTAAATCATTGGCAGTAGTGGCTGCACAATTTTCTTTTTTTTAATCGTTTTCTCATATATATGTTTTTGTAATGACATAGTGAAACACAAATTTTGATATAGTGTAAGCTTTCATTGATTTCCTTTGTATTACTCAAATAAACATTTTCTTGCTACATTTTAATTTATGTGTTATGAGTGGCAACTCTTTATATATAAACTGATGTACAATTTTACAACCCCCCCCCCCCCCAAAAAAAAAAAAAAAAAAACTATCACTTAGAAAAACTAAAAGCATTGAAAGCTGAATTTTTTAAACATTTTATTGGCTGCTATCAAATTTTTGCCTGTAAATTAAACCTTTAAAATTAATTAGATTAAGATAAATCTTCTTCATTTTACCAGAAAAAAGATTTCTTTACTTAGAAATGTATATCAAACCTAATTTTTTTTACAGCAGGATGACAATAATGTAACTTTGCGACCAAAATATGATTCACGGAATTTTATTAACCATTCTTTTTTCATTTTAGTAGTAAATAACAATTTTACAAAACAATATCCGCCATGAAACTTGCAGCTTATATTCTTTTAAACAATCAAGAGATACATTTAAGGAATTTCTTCAGGGTGGCAATGTTCTAGGGGATTTCTTGCATTCAAATAAATACAAAAATTTATTAAGTTAATAATGTTGATACCTGAACATTAATTACATACATTATTGATACATCAAATTCTATTGTGCATACTTGTATTATGAAATAAGCAATTTGCTATTAGATATACATGTTTATGTAAATAAAAAATATATAATGTAACGTCTAAGAATCTTACCTTAACCAGGTCCTGTAAGCACACACTCTTTGCCTGCCGTAGTAAGTTTCTCGTCTATAGCAGACACTAAAAAAACATTGTTATTGGTTAATTGTGTTTTATTTTTGAGACTTTTAAGTAAAATATAAGCGTGCTTATCATGACGAGTTGAAACATTAGTTGAAACATTAGTTGAAATTGGCGATATCTACGAGAAGACAAATGACCAGGCTTGACGATATTTCAGTTCTTAGTGGAAATTATATTAATAAATATAGAGTCAAAGATTTGTCTCTCTTTTTTAATATACTGTGGTCATGATACATGAGTTGTTTTACCTGTCGACTTAAATAGTTACAAAGCACACTTTAGAAAAAACTGCAATAATTGTAGGTTCAGGTTTCATATACTAGGCCTATAACATTAGTTGATAAGGATAACGGCTATCAGACATCACCCAAAAAGTTCATGAAGCCCACGGCAGGCTGAGTAAGATCATTAATTTGTTGAACTTGTTTGATTTTAAGAAATTGTTCTTGATGGTTAAAACGTACTAATTACTAAGTAATTCATGCGTTTTGATTTCATTGACCGAGATCAATCGCGCGAGGTGACAAAGAAGGTCAAGAATGTGTTAACTAATGTAAATCAGAGAGATTTGAATTTTATTACGGTTGTTTCTAGTATTTCATATTCATTCAAGTTATTTTATCTCTAAATATACAAGTCAAGTGTATATGATATTTCATAATAGTTTCATTATAATTATTGCAACGAAATATGATATCATGGTTGCTGAAAAGATGATGATTTTACGATAAAATAAAAAGGGTCATTTGTGTTTGTGATGTGAATGAATTGAAGATTAACAGCAGAAATTTTGACAAGAAAAGAAAATCGTCAATATAATCAAAATTTCCACGTCGTCAAAATTACCACATTTACAGCTAATGTACAATGCAGCAATGAAATAGGTATACATTTACATCTACCACACACAAGATTGAACTGAATGAAAAACTCAACTTGAAATTTTATGACAAGTTGACATATATGTTATATAAGTACGGGTAACTCTGTGTAGAGGGAAATATTTGACAACGTTTTATGTTATCCCCTTTCGCCCTCGTGGTCAGGGGGCAAATTTAAGACTGGGCGAATTCAATTTTGTTTTTAAATAACTGTGTAAATAAGAGTTAGTTTTTCTTTATAATTCGGATAAATTGCGAATAAAGACGGACCAAAACCTTTTGCAAGACAGTGTAGACGGGCGAAACAACACGAGGCAAAAATAACTTTATATACAGTGCTATTTATTTAAGCATTGAATGCTTATTTTTGGATGTCGTCGGTCCTATGACACACCAAGCGGTGCAGACAAATTGAATACCGCGCTAACGCGCGGTATGATAATTTGTCAGCACCGCTTGGTGTGTCATAGAACCGACGACATCCAAAAATAAGCATTCAATGCTTATATTTATATTCATACTGATGTCTATTTGTATGAAATATATGTGTATCGTTGCTGTAAAGCCAATATATTCGCTCTCAGTCAGGGATATGAAACATACATGGAGCAGCCATATTAGAATCTTATTTCGTTCGGTTCCGCGACTAAAAATAAAATGCCAGAAACTCTGTAGAGAAAAATCCCATTTTTAAGGAATAGATATAATTTATTGATTATTTTTCAAAAGTACATATCAAATTGGTTATGTAAGATTAAACGTTTCATTAAATCTTACAAAAATAAATGTACTCAAAACACGTGGAGACGTTTATAATTGTGCACATGGCGCATGAATTATCAAAGTGTATTCATAGAAAATTGAACGTCGCAGATTTCCAATGCAAAGATAAGGGGAAATATACACTGAATGTAAATATATCATGATATCATATTCTGCTGTCAAATACGTGCACTTAATAGTTATATCATTTATAATTGTAGCTTTGCATCATAAAGTTTTGCGACTACAATCGAAAAGATTAATTTGAGCAAACCCCCGAAAGCATGAACACGCGCTGATTCAGTTACTTTCAGGACACCGCACGGGTAACACCTTTGAATACCGATTTTGTTCCCTTGGACCATTTATATATATATATATATATATATATATATATATATATATATATATATATATATATATATATATATATATATAAACGATAAGTTAGAATATATTCTTATGTTTGTCACTGATCGATGGAAAAAAACATTTTTTTTTTTTTCATAAATCTTTCTGCTTCTTTAACAATGGACTCAACCAAAGTTTTGATTCTTGGACACTCTATTGTCCGTCGTTCCCATCAGTTTCTTATTGATGATGAATATTTAAGGTATGTTGAGGATCTTGGTATGGACTCGCATGCAATAAGGTACAAAGGAACATGGGTTCGTATCATTGATGGTATTGTACATCATCATTTGCCTTTCATTAAAAGATTCCAGCCGCATCATATCATTTCTATGGTGATTATTTTCCCTGGAGGAACTTGCATGCAAATTCTTAGCAGTTGAATTAGTTTTACATAAAAGGTGTAGTGTTTCTCATATTCATGTGTGTAAATTACTTCCAAGATTTATGCAGTCATTTGATTATAATGAATTTGTCGATGCAGCCAACGCTCTTATCAGGAAGGACATAACCAATTTGGATTATGAATCCCTCTGGGGGCATAATGGATTGTTTCCTTCACCAGCAGCAGACAAATATTGCGATATGCATAAATGATTGAAATAGCCAAGAGTATATGACCGTGTATCCCGTTAGATTGCTCTTTTCAACCAATACATGTATTTCTTTTCTCCTTTTATTTTTCCTTGGGGTCTGAACTTGATTAATACTTTTGATAAAGTCAATGGCGTTATCAGAACACAAGAAATTTGACAATTGTTCGAAGTAACCAATTTTCGATTTCAGCTTCTCAATATAGCAAAATCATAAAAATCATAATTGTATATTATTATTATTATCATTATTATTTTTATTGATTACTATTCGACTCTTTATCATAATAACATCATATTAATATCAAATGCATAATTGTGACATAATTCAATTAAATTTTAATTGTAGTATTACGTAATATTATTTTAAATGATTTTACTTAATGTGATACAATGTTATTAAATAATTAAATTTTCTCATTTTTCTTTCACCACAAACTACTATAATACATTTTTGTCAATAAACAAACATTTTTATAAAATGTTGAAAGTGTTTGAAAAGACATACATGTAATCGATGTGAGTGTTTGTTGTGAAAAGTCAAGTCTCAACAGAGACACGAACCAAGGGCCTCTGGCGTACCGTGCCAGCGCTCTAACCACTGAGCTATTGAGACCAGATATATTGACTGACAGTCACACACCTATTAACCCAGTGACATGTAGGTAAAATGTTCCTTTCGAATTCTCTGTTTCAGTGTATAATAAATGTTAGTTAATTATATAAAAAAAAAACATTAAATTTTGTATTTGGCTATTAGGTTCTGTTTATGTATTTTTTTTCGTCTAATTATCTAACATTTAACAAAATGACCTGTATTTTCTAAACAGTAATTTTATATGAAGAAAGATAGACATAATCGTGATTTTTAGGGAAATTTATAAATTTTTGATAAATATATCAGTTTGAATGCCAAGAACCCACTTATATTAAATTACATCTTTCTTTTCAATTCATATTTCTAGTAAAGAGAAGATGAGCCTGCTCTCAATTCTTGACTTGGAGTGGAAAATACGACGGAAAGAAAATGACCGCCGTTGATCAGTGTTTAAAAGTGCTTTAGGCGGGCTCGATGATTGTGGCCATTTTCAGACTATTTTAATTTTCTTGAGAAGAAGAGCTTGAGCCTGCTCTCAATTCTTGACTTGGAGTGGAAAATACGACGGAAAGAAAATGACCGCTGCTGATTACAGTGTTTAAAAGTGCTTTAGGAGGGCTCGATGGTCATGGTTATTTTTAGACTATTTTAATTTCCTTGAGAGGAAGAGCTTTGAATAAAAAAAAAAAGGATTTTTTTTTCAAATTTTAAAGCTAAATTGTAAATTTAATTTTTCTATAATATATAATAGTTTATAGCTCAAAAATCATAACTAAATATTTAAGGTAGATCTGATGGTTAATTTGTTGACCACCGATTCTCCCTTATACATGTACCTATCATTTAAGAAAATAAAGATAATTTTGTTCAGAACGTTAACATATAAAGATAATTTGTTTATATATCGATTGTATCATTGTTCTTCCCTTTCTATAAATTGGTATACTACATTCATCGTTCCTTTTTTGAATTATTGTTTAATATTCAAAAGGATATGCATGCACATATGCATAGAATAAACTTGTCTTGAATGTCATTTAATGCAAAGAAAATAATAAATTCTGGAACCCATTTTTCTCACTGTTAGAAGGTTACAACATATATAACATGATATATTGCTGCGTATATGTTGAACTATGAGGAAGTGATGTTGAATGAGTAATTTTGATCTACGGATTCTCCTTCACCTCAGTAATGTTTTGGAGATAGATTCATGTTAAAGCATTATTGAGATCCTAATGGTTAAGTGATCGTTAAGTATTTACTTCGCCAACACTTATTGTTACGCTAAGAGTGCTTAAGAAACACACACTATATGCAAGACAATGAGACAATTGTTTTTTTAAAAATTGAAATTTGAAATGGGAATTTGATAAGAGATTTTAAAAATTGAAATTATATTCTATTTATAAGTTGGAATTGTGGAGGTTGAATCAGAAATTTCAAAGTAAATAGAAAGTTACAATAAATTTTAGACTACAGAAAATCTACATGAACATCACCCCCACACAGAAGAGATATAAAAAAATAATAACAGGTATTTAAAAAAAAATATGTAAAACAGCCAATATGTACGTGTTGCCAAGTGAACATTTTGCATGAGCTAGTGTACAAACTAAGGGGGAAGATCAAGCCTCGATTTAAAAAAATTATAGCAGTCCCTCCTATACCAAGGACATGTTTTTAATCAGTTTAGACATAATACATGTAAAGCCCCGGATAAGTGTGAATATATTTGTATGGGGATGAAGAGCTAAAATAAAACACAAGTTAATAACGCTAGCATAAGAACTGTTAATCTTGCTTGTGTGTGTGTCTGTGGGGGGGGGGGGGGGGGGGGGGTCCCAAAATTTTGCTTCAATAAGAAACGATCGTACAACTACTAGTAACTCTTGTCTAATCAAAGAACTCTAGCATGTATATTTGACTCTTGTTCGACTTTTTAATACTCGTGGTTAATACTTCGAGTTTTTTAAATTAATTTATTGCATGTACTAAACATGTGTTATGTGTTATGGTTATATTCTAATACCCGATGGCATTGGTTACCAGTATAACAATTATATGTGGTACAGGTAAAGGTACAGTAAAACACACTTATATCGAAGTGCCAGGGACGGGCGATTTTGCTTACCTACAGTTGTAATTCGTTTTATCCGTTTGCTTCACAATACTGTAAATTCCTTATTATACGCGAGTACTTAATTCCGCGATTCCGCTCTTTCGTATCAAAACGCGAGAATATAAAACCGCGATCACCAATTCTTTGTTTTAAATTCCTATTGTTCAAAACTGTCAGAAAAATAAAAGCGAGATTGTTGAAATCCGCGAAGGTTGCTTTTCGCGATTGTACGCGAAAATTAATTCCTGGCGTTTAATTAGGAATCTACAGTATGTTAAAAACCATGAGGGGAATGAAAATCACTTCACTATAAGCGTCAGTTCATGATAAGTGTGTTCGCTATGAACGTGTTTTACTGTAATCACAATTAGCACGTTATTCGTTTATTTGTCACTTATTTTAAATTCAGAATTTTTCACCCCAACTGACCATTTAATCAATCACTGAACAAGATTTACATACGAAATCACTTACGAACAACTTAGGTGAAAATTTTCACTTGTATTTAGATATTTTAATTTATTCCAATGTTGCTTGTTCGTAAAAGAAAAAAAGCAAGTTAACAACGCATTGTATGTTTAAATCAATGCAGACAGATCGGGCGTTTTAACATATAATACAACTATTGGGATATTTTATGAAAATGATTAAGGAGTTCGTTTAAATTAATAAAAGCAATAATTAATATAGTTTAAAGAATAATAACATGCTAATAGTGTAAGAGGAATCTTTCTTTTCTAAAACATGAAATACGATATCTAATTCGGAAATACATCAATCATTCTTTTTTTTTTTTTTAACCAAACTGACATCAGTATTCATTCTTATAACTCTTAAATAATATTTGGCTTCAATTTACATTTCAAGTTTCTACAGCGAGCATAATTCCTATTAGTTGTACAACATTACTACAGCAGTACAGAAACATTATTTACAACAGTTGCAAAGACGTGACTTTTTTTTATTGCCTAACTATATAAATTATATATAAATTTCAGATATATGTCTTACTTGGGTCCACTTTGTGCAGTCACTGGATACAACCCGTCAGATATGAGGTAAAGAGAAATCAACCCAAACAGCTTGTATGGTATCTCCATCGCTTCACGTCCTAATCTGAGTGAGTGCCTACAACACAAGAGGAGGAAGTTTATTATTTTATAACAACTCCGTCATGTTTCCGATCTGTAAGGCCTTGGTGAGCAGTGTTTTGTAAGACAATGATAGATTTTTTGTACACTGAGGTTGAATAGTGTACAGTCATTAGTTTGAAGGAGACCGTGAGTTTTCGTAAAATGTAGTTTTCCAGTTCATGCATCAAATCTTGTTGAATTGTATGATTATTATGCAACTTAGCTAACAGCTTAGAACGCTCCGTGTTGAACTCTATTGACCAACGACTGATCATGAATAACAGAAACTTCTAAAAGTCAAAATGATCTGACTTATAAAAACAAGACTCAAAAAGGCCATTGTTTTATTTTTTTTCAAAACGGCTTTTTAAGTCTTTCGTTTTGAAAATATTACTACATTCAGTTAGGGTTGTATATTTTGTCATAATTTCCTGAATTATTTACATCCTGTAGAAAAAAAACAAACAGGATGTTAAAGCTCACTTTTAAACTGGCGATTTTTATGTTGATAAAAGCAAATTTACCTTTTATTACAAATTATGTTAAAAATGGTTTGTTTTGAGTATGTTGCAAATGTGTTTAATTTATACGCAAATTCCAAAATAAAAGAAAACATCGATAATAATTCTATACATTACCGCTTTAAATACTAGTAAAAATAGCATCAATCACTCTAAATAACAGGAAAGTATATTTCTGAACTTAACTGCATTATATGTATCCATCTAAAAAAAATCGCATGTTATAAAAGAATCCCTATGTAGAGTCTAAAAAAGAATTTTTTTGATTTAACATATTGATTTCCAGTACGTTGCTTTGAACTTCTATACTATACAAATGTGAAAAGAAAGCACACGATTCTCACACTTTGGTCAACTAGTTAACCAACTCTAGTCCAAGACCATTTCATATACGAGTAGAGTAGTGTTTGAAAAATAATGTCATTTTACTTTCTTTGCGTAAAAATTGTGTAAATATCTTGCTGGAACCACATTGGCATTTTAGATTGATCACTGAACTGTAGCGGAAGAAAACTTCATGTTCACAATTTCACTGACTTATGTACATTGTTTTATATCGTATTCATTTCACGATACTCAAAATGACTGGAAAAAGAGCAAACAATGCACTTGAAATTATGGCCTATATAAAAGAAAGTCCTAACTTGTCATTGAACCCTGGATATTCATCGTGAGGTCTGTGATATCCATGGGAATGGTCAAATGTTCGTAGGTGGGTTGCCAAAATTAAAACAGGTTGCGAACACCTCAAAGATGCTGTTCTCTTATGTCGCCCTGCAACAGTTACAACCAATAATAACATCGTAAAAATCAACCAAATCTTACAGAAAGTCGCAAGATATACAGTGAGGCAGCTGGCTCGAATGGCAAACTTGTCGTTAGCACATGTTCGTTTTATTTTTAAAAATTCAAAACTTAGAAAGATAAACGCTAGTTGGATACCTCTCATTTGCGATGAACAAAAGAGAGTAAATGTTCAAAATGCAAAGAAATAATTAAAATTGTATCCAAAATATTCCAAAAAGACTTCCTCAACCAAGTTACTGTTGATGAGAACTACGGAAGCTATGTTATGCCAAAACGTAATTTAGAGTTCTAATTATAACAGACTATTGGCATCAAAGAATGCAAAACGTCCTTGAATTGCTAAAAGATTACGAACCGCGTAGAAGGTTTTATGTTATTTGCATTGACAATAAAGACCCAGTCATCCAAATTCATGTGCCAAAGGACAAAACAGTCACATGTAACTTCTATAAAAATGTTGATATCAAAAAACTGAAGAAAAAAAATAATACAAAAGTCATTGCATTAAAACGGGTATGATGTGTTATCTCCGACTTTTGCACGACAACGCGCCTGCACACAAAGCATGCATTGTGACCGAATATTTGGAGGCGGAAAAGGTTACTGTCCCATCGCACCACACCTCCGTTTTCTCCAGATTTAGCCCCGTTTAACGTTTTTCTTAAATTCCATTTATCTGAAGAATGATACAAATCCCGAAATGTCCTTTGGTCTGTAATTTATCAGTATATAATGGATGTCTCCATTGAGGAGCATGAAAATGTTTCCAGAAGTGGATTGATCTTTGAGGGGAAAGGACGAATAAAGTTAATCACATCCGTGAACACAGATTATTAAAAAAAAAACATGTTTTGTGAAGACAAAGTAGATTTTTTTTTCACAGTTCCCATGGCAATGTTTCCACTTACATGTCCGACCAGATTTATGTTTGCTTATCAAACAGGTCAGACTAATCAGAGCTTTTATTATATACATGTACCAGTAAAATAAAATAATATATAGATCAAAATATATGTGAATGAATGGTTTAAATATATATTGTTATACCCGCACTTTCTAAAGAAAGTTTGGGTATATTGTTGTTACCCTGTTCCATCTGCCTGTCCGTCCGTCCGTCCGTCCGTCCGTCCGTCACGTTTTACTTTCTCAAGCTGCTCTTACATCTTATAAACCAGCAAACTGAACTCTTGGAGTATGATTTGGGGTGTCATGTTGTTTTGTAAAAGTGTTTCAAAAATTCTCTGTTAGTCCTGGGGGTCAAATAATTGGTAAAAAATGACGTTTTTTGACAAAAAACATTCTTCCTCGAACTCCTTTTACATTTTCAACACTAGACAACTCATCTCTTGGAATATGTTTTGGGGTGTCTTATAGATGCGCAATAAGGTTTCGGAAATTTCAATTTTGTCCTGGGGGTCATTAAATGGCTGAAAAATGACGTTTTTGTACAAAAAGTCTGGTTTCAAAAAACGTCAACTTCTTTTTGCAGTAGCCAAATGATCTTCTAGAATATGATTCGGGGTGTCATGTTGATGTGTAATCGTGATTTAGAATTTTCGTTTTGATCACGTGTGTCTGTGGTCATAAAAAAATGACGTTTTTTTGGGCTAAAAAAATATGGTTCCCAGAACTCTTCTTACAATTTATGCAGTAGCTTTGTCATCTTTAAAAATTTAAATTTCATCTAGGGAGTCAAATAGTAGAAGAAAACTGACGTTTATCACTCCTAAAAAAAACCTACTTCCCAGAACTCCTCTCACGATTTAATGAATAGCCATATCATATCTTGGGGTATGATAGGGGCTGTCCTTTAGTTGTGCAATAAGGTTTTAAAATTTTGAATTTCATCCAGGGAGTCAAATAGTAGATGAAAATTGACGTTTATCACTCCTAAAAAAAACCTACTTCCCAGAACTCCTCATGATTTAATGAATAGCCACATCATCTATAGGGATAAATCAGGGGCTGAGCTATAGATATGCAATAAGGTTTTAGAAATATAAATTTGATTCTGAGGGTCAATACTATCTGCAAAATGATGTTCCGCCCCATAAAAAAACCTTATTCCTGGACCTCCTCTTATATCTTGTTATTGGAATAACGTAACATAAGATGCATAAGGAGGAAGAATATATAAAATTATGCTTTAGGGGTGGGGATCACAAGCATTTTTTTCAAGTTATTTGATCATTTCTGATTTTGGAAGGGTGGGGTGGGGTTAAGGTGACCCCCAGAGGCCATGACCTACTAATACCACAAAAAGATTTGCCTTGACATGGTCATGGTTCAAGAAACAAAAATATATATGGTTTAGGAGTAGGGATTTCAATGATTTTGAGGATATTTTAAAAATATTTAACTATTCATTCATGTTTTCGGTTGGAAGGGGGGGGGGGGGATTCAGAGTCTCTTTTCACATTTTTACAGTAGCAAAATCATTTCTTGATTGGTATTTTTCTGTATGATGTCAGATGTACAAAAAGAGATTTTGGAAATTGCTTTTTAATCTTAAAGATAAAGAAAATGTTATATGTAATTGTAGAAATTGTAACATCAGTCAACAAAAACCTAGAGCTTGCTGTAAAAAACAAAGCAGGGTCAACATTTGGCTAGGGCTAGGAATTACACTACATATGAATAAGATAGGTTACTTGATTAGTTCCAACTCTGGAAAGTCACTGGGCATCTCAAAGGAGGCATAACCTATATACATGTACCAATTGATGTGCAATGACATAAGGAGGAAAAATAAATATGGTCATAGGGTGGGGATCTCAACAGTTATTAAAATGTATTCTCATTTCCTATTTCAGAGGAGGGGGGGGGGGGTAAAAACAACTCCGGGGGTGGGGGAATGACCCAAGGGGCAGAGGCCAATTTGTCTTAAATGTATCTTGACATGATCAGCAGAATTGGACAGAATGATCACTATAGGGCATCTGCAGAGTGGGGCCCTAAATAGTTACAAAATCAATCTACAAAAAATATTGATAATATGTTATACATGTATTTAGAAATGTCTTTATTTTCAAAATGATTAACAAATTAATCAGTCAAAATGAGTTATAAATAACCGATTGGCAATTCTGCAATTGATTGCATGATCCCTATAATATCACATGTATTTTTTATATATATAATTATACATGTATGTTAACAATCAGGATTAAAATGCACAAATTTTCATGAGTCATAAATCTTGACATACCACATATCTCTTGACAAAAAATAAAAAAAGTTCTGCAATTAAAATGACAGAAACTGTAGATAAGCTTATCTAAATAAAGATGATGATACAGTATGCTGGCAAAGGGAGATCACATTTTAGAAAGTGAAAGTAAAACTTAACTGTTTTGTATACCGGTGTCTCGTAATATTGCGCTTCTACATGTATTATACTTACCTATATTGGTCAACATCATAATGGTAATCCAATTACCACAATACGAATTCCTTAAGCTGATCACCACAAAAGAAACGTTTATTAATGTTAATTAATCCTATTCTGCATATCAAGAAAACATATGCATGTACACCACGTGAAACCCATCTAATCAAAGAGCTGGGTAAAACTAGTACCCGATTCAACCTGTACACCTCTGTTGTGTACATAACTTCAGACAAGATCATTTAATTGTATCATTTTGCATGTGGCCTTCTTTTTGACTAAAACTAGTACAAGAGAGTGTTAATTAGAGGCAAACATTTGTTGCGGGTATTACTGTCTAATGACAGTATCTAGTTTTCGTTTGAGCTCATTCCTAAAGACTTAAAATATTTATTACTTGGTCGTAGTTTTTTTTATGACCTCAAGCTTAAGGATGTTGTTAACTTTATTGATCATAGGGAAATTTATGAAATTGTGGGCAGCGTGAGATCAAGCAGGAAGAATTACTTAAAACAAAGTTTAATAACAAAAACAGGCAGTATTCGTTTTTAGCCTTTGATCAAACTTTTTTTTTAACACGCTTATTACTTACAGCATGGGTAGATCAAGGACGGAAATTTTTCCTAAAATATCAAAAAACGAGCTTCCGTATTTTTGTACAGAACATGTTTATCGGAACGACTTATTGTGGGTTTTTTTATGTTGACCTAAATGCAGTATATTCATAACTGTTATTTCATTAAATCATATTTTTTTAATTTCATCTGTCTATCAAGCTTAATATACACATATTTCAGGTCAAAATGTGTGTACCTTGTGTGGTTTTATGTTATTTTTCATCAAATAAAAGACAAAGAATCTTGTATGTGTAAATCACTTTCTGCATCTACCAGACATTGGGCAATAATGAGCTCTTCTACTAGCAACTTTTACTAGGTGTCATGATTAAACAGAATTATATCTTAAATTTCATTAAAATAAAAAGAGATTAATGCTAGGATTATGGTTTCATAAGATGAATACAAGTATTCAAATAACTGGATAACGGATTCTGTGCAACAAAACTCTATTTATCTTGAACTGAATCGCAACAAATGCATGTGATGGCCCACGAAATCGTTCCGATAAAGATATGCTATATAAAAATACGGAAGGTCAATTTTTGATATTTCGGAAAAAAGTTGCCGTCCTGGATCTCCCCACACCCCACACTCTAAGTAATAAATAATAAATCAAACGTACAGTCTTCAAAAAGTACTGTCATTTTAAGAAGTTTAGATTCCTTAAATTAAAATTGGTCGTGTACAATTTTGGTTTTAACGCATCTACCTTTTTAAAAGGACAGTATTGCGATTCAAGATGTTTGGAAATTTTACCCCTGAATACATAGGAAACCGCATGTAATACATAAAAATGTATTTATTATTTAAGAGGGCTCGATGGTCGTGGCCATTATTAGACTGTATTGATCTCCTTTAAAAGGAGAGTTCTATATAAAAAAAAAATATATATATATAGGGAAATGCCCAAATTTAAATAATAAAATATATGGATTTTTCCTTACTAAATAACAGTTTATAGCTAAACAAATTATATCTTAAAATTTTAGGCAGATCTGATGGTTAGTTTGTTGACCATCAAGGCTTCTTAAGGGTAAAACTGTACACCAACAGTGGTCAAACTTTATGAAACTGGATAGAAGAAGATAAATCTTAAAATTAAACAAAAAAACCCCTGAAACACGTTTCTTTCTGTTTTGTCAAGCATCAAAATTAATCAATGAAAAATGACAATAACAACTTGTCAACCAACCGTCTCATAAAATTAATCCATAAAGCGAAATACAAATTCAAAACAGAGCAACACGGACATCTAAAAAGATAAAGGCTGGATCAGGTGCCTAGGAGGAGTAAGCATCCCTTGTTGACCGGGTCACCCGCCGTGTGCTCCTTGTATAGCTAAATTAGTATTTGTTGTAATGGAATGATCCATATAGGAAAAAGACTTCAAAATTTTCAAGGAATGTAAATATCGTAAACATGTCAATAATGTAAAATAAATTGAGCAATTGCTGAAAATCATCTATTCAATATAAGTAATGAGAAATCATTCTTTTGATATCATAAAGTGATCAAATACTGTCAGGAGTAATCATAACTAGATGCTGTCATTAGACGTAATACCCGCACCAAGTGTTTGCCTCTAAATAACACTCTCTTTACTAGTTTTAGTCAAAAAGAAGGCCACATGCAATATGTTACAATTAAATGATCTTTGTCTGAAGTTACGTACACAACAGAGGTGTACAGGTTGAATCGGGTACTAGTTTTACCCAGCTCTTTGATTAGATGGGTTTCACGTGGTGTACATGCATATGCGGAATAGGATTAATTAACATGAATAAACGTTTCTTTTGTTGTGATCAGCTAAAGGAATTCGTATTGTGGTAATTGGATTATCATTATGATGTTGATCAATATAGGTAAGTATAATACATGTAGAAGCGCAATATTATGAGACACCAGTATACAAAACAGTTAAGTTTTATTTTCACTTTCTAAAATGTGATCTCCCTTTGCCAGCATACGTGTATCATCATCTTTATTTAGATAAGCTTATCTACAGTTTCTGTCATTTTAATTGCAGAATTTTTTTTTTTCATTATATGAGTTATAATAGGGAGGAAGGGGAAGGGGCATTAACCGTTCCCCATCCCCAGGATGTGTGGATTAGATATACATTTTTAGTGAGAATGAAGGCATGCTGCAGCTTTTTTTCCATTATACCCCCTACCCCATCATCATACACCAGTAATAGAAAAAGAGTTAATGACTAATTTTCTTTTATTTTAAATTGCTTATTCTTTTTTGTCAAGAGATATGTGGTATGTCAAGATTTATGACTCATGAAAATTTGTGCATTTTAATCCTGATTGTTAACATACATGTATATTATAGATAAAAAAATACATGTGACATTATACTAGGGATCATGCAATCAATTGCAGAATTGCCAATCGGTTATTTATAACTCATTTTGACTGATTAATTTGTTAATCATTTTGAAAATAAAGACATTTCTAAATACGTGTATAACATATTATCAATATTTTTTGTAGATTGATTTTGTAACTATTTAGGGCCCCAATAACTTGAAAAAAATGCTTGTGATCCCCACCCCTAAAGCATAATTTTATATATTCTTCCTCCTTATGCATCTTATGGTACGTTATTTCAATCACAAGACATAAGAGGAGGTCCAGGAATAAGGTTTTTTTATGGGACGGAACATCATTTTGCAGATAGTATTGACCCTCAGAATCAAATTTATATTTCTAAAACCTTATGCATATTTATGGCTCAGCCCCTGCAATATCCCTATAGATGATGTGGCTATTCATTAAATCATGAGAGGAGTTCTGGGAAGTAGATTTTTTTAGGAGTGATAAACGTAAATTTTCAGCTACTATTTGACTCCCTGGATGAAATTTAAATTTTTAAAACCTTATTGCACAACTAAAGGACATCCCCTATCATACCCCAAGATATGATATGGCTATTCATTAAATCGTGAGAGGAGTTCTGGGAAGTAGGTTTTTTTAGGAGTGATAAACGTCAGTTTTCTGCTACTATTTGACTCCCTGTATGAAATTTAAATTTTTAAAACCTTATTGCACACCTATAGGACAGCCCCTATCATATCTCAAGAGATGACAAAGCTACTGCATAAATTGTAAGAGGAGTTCTGGGAACCATATTTTTTTGGCAAAAAAACGTCATTTTTTATGACCACAGACTCATGTGATGAAAATACAAATTCTGAAACATGATTACACATCAACATGACACCCGGAACCATATTCTAGAAGATTATTTGGCTACTGCAAAAAAATTGACGTTTTTTGAAACCAGACTTTTTGTTAAAAAAAAAAAACGTCATTTTTCAGCCATTTAATGACCCCCAGGACAAAATTGAAATTTCCGAAACCTTATTGCGCATCTATAAGACACCCCAAAACATATTCCAAGAGATGAGTTGTCTAGTGTTGAAAATGTAAAAGGAGTTCGAGGAAGAATGTTTTTTGTCAAAAAACGTCATTTTTTACCAATTATTTGACCCCCAGGACTACCAGAGAATTTTGAAACTTTTTTACAAAACAACATGACACCCCAAATCATACTCCAAGAGTTCAGTTTGCTGGTTTATAAGATGTAAGAGCAGTTTGAGAAAGTAAAACGTGACAGACAGACGGACGGACGGACAGACGGAACAGGGGTAACAACAATATACCCGAACTTTCTTTAGAAAGTGCGGGTATAATTATCTATCATAAAGCCTTTCGGATTTTCTTTGTAACTTTGTTAATTGTTTTTCTTGTTTAACTGGAATGCTGGCAATATATTGTTGTAGTATAATTTCTCCAATACGATATTTCAATTCAATATTCGGTATTTTAGATGTGTTAATCTACACTGCTGTCTGGGTTTTTTTGTTTTTTGGTTTTGTTTTTTTTTTGGGGGGGGGAGTTCCTAATGAAATTTAATTATTTTATTTTTTTTGTATTTTGTAAAAATAGAAAGTACGCTTTTAAAAGAACATGTCAATATGTAGAATAACGTTCTATTTAATCATTCTGTTTTATTCGCATGTGTACTTGATACTTTCACTTAGTCTTTGCATTGTACTGAAAACCAACTTTTATTCGCAAGCAATAAAATTTCGCGATTTTCGCGATAACCTCGCGTATATTTCTCGCCGCAAACCAGCCCTAATTGTCGTATGATTGGAATAACAACAAGGGTCTGTATAAGGCTTACTCACGGGCATTAGTCGTCGCGCGAACCAGTTTGTCTCCAGTTAATCGCGAAACAACGTCGTCGCGAATAAAAGTTGGATTACAGTATTCTTATGTATTTTTATTTGTTCCGATTAAATGGTTGGGATGTTAATCAACAATGTTTTGTTACGGTCTTTGGTTGTGACGATGGGATGAGACAACAGTTCACAAGGGTCGTGTCATTAGAAACTTTTCCTTCCTTCTTCATGAGGACCCTTCATACAGGTTCGTAAACAAACCACGATAATGAGATACATGTATATCATTGTAAGAGGAAGTAGATCTTGTTTCTCGTTGTGTATTTTCGTCAAATGTCATGCGGTGGGAAGAAGTGCCCCGTCCAGTTTTCGATAATCACTTCCATGTGGAGGTGTTCATTTGTACAAGTAATTCCTAGATAGAATGTAGTCTGGCACATGTGTAAATACAATGTATACATCCTTCTCAAAATTGCGTTAGCGCACTTTCTGAAAAGGAAAGTATGGAATCTGAATTAAGGGAAGTGTCATTATTGTCGAAGCAAATAACGAAATTTATTCTCGGTTTCCTTCATGTAAACAATGTGAATATTTTTTTATAAAAGCAAATAATGACTTCCTATAGGAACAATTGACATGGCGCATATTATATCCCGTTTAAATGATATTATAAAGTTGATAATTTTTTTTGAAAAATCCACATAAAATCATTTTACCTGAATGAACATTTAATTGTCTTTCGATCTATATTAGTTATATTAACTGGGCATTTGAATCAATTAAGATTGGTTTTAAGATATGAATTTAACGATTATATAATAAAATATCAATTCACTCTGTTTGGTGAAAAATCGAATATTTACATTTTCCAGTGTCTCTGTCTGTGAAAACACTACGAATCGATTTTGTACTATACGGCCCAATAAATTCAAAAGACGTATTGTTGGGGGCGCAAACGGGTTTGCATAATTGATATTATAATATTTAATCGTACAACTGCTGAAAATTATATAAATACATGTATAAGTAATAAGGAATCATTCTTTTAATATTATGTGATAATTTCGGTCGTGGCGTGATAAAACCTATCATAAAGCCCTTCGGGCTTTATTGGATTTGATCACGCCCCGACCAAAATTATCACCTCATAATACTCAAATAATGATTCCTTATTCCTTAATTAACATGTTATATAAAGTATCGCTGGACATCTAAATATCACTAGTATATACTTCAATACCCGGTTGATTAAGCGTTATCACTGCCCACAAAGTGAGAAGTAAATATCATGAATATATATATTACATGTATCGTCATCATTTAGGCATTTATTTTGTTATTTCAAAAGTATAACTCTTCAATTTTCTCCTTTCTATGTCTCTCTTTTACATCTTAAAACCTCTGCGAACTTTTTATTTTATATCTGTATGTGTAAATCTGTCTGGTCTGTTGAGTTTATTGGGTCATTCATGTAACGGTTCATCTCACAGAGATCGAACGCGTCTCTCTCTCTCTCTCTCTCTCTCTCTCTCTCTCTCTCTCTCTCTCTCTCTCTCTTAGAATTTAAAATACCAGTAGATGTTTGGATACAATACCGATGTTACTATCTCCGTCTCTCTCCGTCTCTCTCCAACTCTCTCTACATCTCTCTCTCTCTCTCTCTCTCTCTCTCTCTCTCTCTCTCTCTCTCTCTCTCTCTCTCTCTCTCTCTCTCTCTCTCTCTCTCTCTCTCTCTCTCTCTCTCTCTCTCTCTTAGAATTTAAAATACTAGTAGATGTTTGGATACAATACCGATGTTACTTACTCCTTTACAACTGAACTTGTTCCTTGTTGGCCTTTGAGATTGACTCATCTATCTTAATCACGATGGTGTTAATAGCGGAACACTCTTACATAAGAAGAGGGTTATCTTAATGAACCACTAAAACACTTCTCTTATGAAGTCGGGAATCTACGGCTGTTACTATCCCACAAATATTGTGTAACTTATATGTAACTATTAGTATCGTTTATAAAACATTATCAGGTTTATTTTCCTACATATATTCTTGAATGATTTTGTTCACTTTATATTTCATTGGGACAAAGAGCAGTACCGGTGCACAAGATGCCACAAGAAACATACAAATATATGGAGGATTTATTCTTAGAATTGGGTTAAATGTACATATATCCCGAACATATTCATGCAATATTTTTTATGTGGAAACAAAAATGAAAAAATGGCTTACTTAACACATGCTTTTTAACATTTTAGTAACGCATTTTGATGTCAGGGAAGATAAAATGCAAATTCAAGTTAGGTTTTTTTAACCGCATGTATGTCGCAAACACGGATGACGGGTTTTTTTTTCCAGCTGTTCATGAGTAACACTCTTGAAAGATGCCATCGATATCACTTTGTGACTATAAATAAACCCCATATTCTCTATAACAAATATGTAATGGAGTTTCCGTTTAACAATTTTAATTAACGTGCCTTGTATGATATACATGTAAATAATCAACTTTACAATTTAGGAGACATTTTATTTTCCATTTGATTATCCTCATATTTATCATTATTTTAAACTTGATATTTTTTTAATATCCAATGTAATAATTGAAAGAAACAAAATAAATACTTTCTAAGCTAGTTCATATTAACAAATTAAAGCTTTCAGTATTTTTCCATTTAGTTAAAAAAGAATTGCTGAGCTCAAATCAATATACATGTATTCCAATTCAGATTCCCTCTTTTTAGGAGTCATACACAATTTATTTATTATATATTAAAAGTATTTAAAAAGTTTTTATTTACTGGTATATGGGAATATTTAAAATTTAAGCACAGAATGAGTTTATAATTATACTTATCCATAATTGATTTCCGTATGAAGGGGCTATAACTTATGTAGTTTGCTTGACGTACGACCATCACCGCCATCTTTCGATGGACAATAAATAAACAACAGAATGCAAGGTTTATGTTGCTCTTTGCCACCAGCGTGACTTTAATTTTTACATTACATTGTACACATTACATGAAATCATGAAATCATGTAAAAAAAAATATTAAGTATTAATACAAATGAAATATAATTGAATTATGTCACAATTATGCATTTGATATTAATATGATGTAATTATAATAAATAACACTGTGCCGGATAATTATGCCAGCACCAAGGTGGCATTATTGCACCTGCTTAAGATGCAGTTTCGGAAAAATTCCTATATACCAAACGATACACCTTTGTCTAGAGAGTATATAACCACTTTTGTTTTTATTGTGTTTCACCTGACAGGTGAGATATTTACCTGTGAAAATTAATATCCCATAGGAAAATGAGAACTCCCATAGGATAAATGATTCTCCTACAGGAAATATTGACAATCCTATAGGATTTTCTAAAAATCCAATTGGAATTATATTTCCTATAGGAGAAAGGTATTTCCTGTAGGAATTTGATTCAGGCAGGTAGTTTTCCTATAGGAAATTAAGATTTCCTATCGGATTTGATCAAATCCTGTCGGAATTGAAATTCCTATAGGAAGTCTTGTATTCCGATAGAAAATTTCAAATTTCCTACAGGAATATTGCTTTTCCTATTGAAAACTGATTTTCCTGTAGGAATTTATTTTTAAAAGGTAAATATCACACATGACAGGTGAGATACAATGATAACAAAGGTGGTTGTAAACTCTTTAAGCAATGGTCTATCATATGCCATATTTGAATTTTTCGATATAAGCAGCTAGGACGGGTGCAAAAATGCCACCTTGGCACTGGCATAATCATCCGGCACAGTGTTAAATGTTCGAATAGTAAATAATAATAATATACAAATATGAATTTTATTAATTGGTTGTTTTGAGAAGCTGAAATCGAAAATTGGTTACGTGATTTCGTAAAACGTATTCCTTGTGGTCTGAAAACGTCATGGACTTGATTAAACGTATTAATCAAGTTCAGACTATCTTAGAACGTATGGACACTGTCTCATCATGGCAAAACTAAATTTGTTATGTGCTTATATCATTATGTGGCGTGCTTTTATCGTTATGTAGTGTGCTTGTATCATTATGTGATGTGCTTTTATCGTTATGTAGTGTGCTTGTATCATTATGTGGCGTGCTTTTATCGTTATGTAGTGTGCTTGTATCATTATGTGGCGTGCTTTTATCGTTATGTAGTGTGCTTGTATCATTATGTGGCGTGCTTTTATCGTTATGTAGTGTGCTTGTATCATTATGTGGCGTGCTTTTATCGTTATGTAGTGTGCTTGTATCATTATGTGGCGTGCTTTTATCGTTATGTAGTGTGCTTGTATCATTATGTGGCGTGCTTTTATCGTTATGTAGTGTGCTTGCTTCATTATGTGGCGTGCTTTTATCGTTATGTAGTGTGCTTGTATCATTATGTGGCGTGCTTTTATCGTTATGTAGTGTGCTTGTATCATTATGTGGCGTGCTTTTATCGTTATGTAGTGTGCTTGTATCATTATGTGGCGTGCTTTTATCGTTATGTAGTGTGCTTGTATCATTATGTGGCGTGCTTTTATCGTTATGTAGTGTGCTTGTATCATTATGTGGCGTGCTTTTATCGTTATGTAGTGTGCTTGTATCATTATGTGGCGTGCTTTTATCGTTATGTAGTGTGCTTGTATCATTATGTGGCGTGCTTTTATCGATATGTAGTGTGCTTGTATCATTATGTGGCGTGCTTTTATCATTATGTGGCGTGCTTTTATCGTTATGTAGTGTGCTTGTATCATTATGTGGTGTGCTTTTATCGTTATGTAGTGTGCTTGTATCATTATGTGGGGTGCTTTTATCGTTATGTAGTGTGCTTGTATCATTATGTGGCGTGCTTTTATCGTTATGTAGTGTGCTTGTATCATTATGTGGCGTGCTTTTATCGTTATGTAGTGTGCTTGTATCATTATGTGGCGTGCTTTTATCGTTATGTAGTGTGCTTGTATCATTATGTGGCGTGCTTTTATCGTTATGTAGTGTGCTTGTATCATTATGTGGCGTGCTTTTATCATTATGTGGCGTGCTTTTATCGTTATGTAGTGTGCTTGTATCATTATGTGGTGTGCTTTTATCATTATGTGGTGTGCTTTTATCATTATTTGGTATACTCCTTCAATTACGTGATGTGCTTTTACCAATATATGATTTGCATACGTTATTATAGAATGTGCATTTTGTATTTTGTGTTATGCATTTGGCATTATGTGATGCGCATTCATCATTTCGTGATGTGCATTCATTATTATGTGATGTGCAGTTATCATTATGGCATGTGCATTTATCATTATGACATGTGCATTCATCATTATGGCATATGTTTTTCTAATTATGTGATGTGATTCCGTCTTTACATAATGTGTTTTTAAACATCATTATGTGCTATATTTTTATTCATTATGCCATGTACAAACATTTTTAGGTTATGTACAAATATCATTATGTGATGTGCAAACTTCGTTATGATGATGACCAAAGTCATGTGACAAACTTTTAAAGTTTAAAGATGGCGGACATAGATCCATCCAGCGGCAAAATTCAAAACGAATATTTATCTGCCTAATTTGTTTATAATCTTCACGGGTGCAAACGTAAATAATCTAAGGTTGCAGAAGTATCACCGACACAAACTCAATTTCCTTAAAGATAGTAGCTCTCATCAGCAACGCATCTCAAATCACTTGCCTCGACACTATTTTATTGTTTCGACGGTGTGATACAAGGTTTATGATTCATTTATTTATTTTATTTTTTTAATTATTTTTTTTTATCTATTTATTTATTTATTTATTTATTTATTTATTTTATTTACAGTTTATTTTTAATTTGCAAATCAGGCATCATTAGGAGCCTATTTGCTAATCTGTTGTACAGTTTATTTAATTAGTATGGCGAGCAAATCAAATTAACCGCGTCTAAGATTGTAACGGGTCTCCCAATAATAGTCAATTTATTATTTAGGGTTTTGCCAGAATATTTATATGCAATAGATGTTAGGTTAGACGTATATCGTAAGTCAGGTAGTCTACTCTATCTTGTAAACCTATAAATATTAAGAACGCTTTGAACAAATGCACCTCTCTTTATTATACCCGCACTTTCTAAAGAAAGTTCGGGTATATTGTTGTTACCCCTGTTCGGTCCGTCCGTCCGTCCGTCCGTCTGTCACGTTTTACTTTCTCAAACTGCTCTTACATATTATAAACCTGCAAACTGAACTCTTGGAGTATGATTTGGGGTGTCATGTTGTTTTGTAAAAAGTTTTCAAAAATTCTCTGGTAGTCCTGGGGGTTAAAATATTGGTAAAAAATGACGTTTTTTGACAAAAAACCTTCTTCCTCGAACTCCTTTTACATTTTCAACACTAGACAACTCATCTCTTGGAATATGTTTTGGGGTGTCTTATAGATGCGCAATAAGGTTTCGGAAATTTCAATTTTGTCCTGGGGGTCATTAAATGGCTGAAAAATTACGTTGTTTTTTACAAAAAGTCTGGTTTCAAAAAACGTCAATTTCTTTTTGCAGTAGCCTAATGATCTAATAGGATATGCTTCGGGGTGTCATGTTGATGTGTAATCATGTTTCAGAATTTTTGTTTTTATCACGGGGGTCTGTGGGCATCAAAAAATGACGTTTTAAAAAAAATATGGTTCCCAGAATTCGTCTTACAATTTATGCAGTAGCTATGTCATCTCTTGAGATATGATAGGGGCTGTCCTATAGGTGTGCAATAAGGTTTTAAAAATTTAAATTTCATCCAGGGAGTCAAGTAGTAGCTGAAAACTGACGTTTATCACTCCTAAAAAACACCTACTTCCCAGAACTCCTCTCATGATTTAATGAATAGCCACATCATATCTTGGGGTATGATAGGGGCTGTCATATAGTCATGCAATAAGGTTTTAAAAATTTAAATTTCATCCAGGGAGTCAAATAGTAGCTTATCACTCCTGAAAAAACCTACTTCCCAGAACCCCTCTCATGATTTAATGAATAGCCACATCATTTATAGGGATATAACAGGGGCTGAGCTATAGATATGCAATAAGGTTTTAGAAATATAAATTTGATTCTGAGGGTCAATACTATCTGCAAAATGATGTTCCGTCCCATAAAAAACCTAATTCCTGGACCTCCTCTTATCTCTTGTGATTGAAATAACGTACCATAAGATGCATAAGGAGGAAGAATATATATATGCTTTAGGGGTGGGGATCACAAGCATTTTTTTCAAGATAATTGATCATTTCTGATTTGGGAGGGTGGGGTGGGGCTAGGGTGACCTTCAGATGCCATGACCTTCTACTACCACAAAAAGATTTGCCTTGACATGGTCATGGTTCAAGAAACAAAAATATATATGGTTTAGGAGCGGGGATTTCGATGATTTTGAGGATATTTTAAAAATATTCGACTATTCATGTTTTCAGGGGGCAGGTGGGTAGGGAGATTCAGAGTCTCTTCTCACATTTTTACAGTAGCAAAATCTTTTCTTGATTGTTTTTTTCCTGTATGATGTCAGATGTACATAAAGAGATTTTGGGAATTGCATTTCAATCTTAAAGATAAACAAAATGTTATATATAATTGTGGAAATTATAAAGTCAGTCAACAAAAACCTTGCTGTAAAAAACAAAGCAGGGTCATCATTGGGCTAGGGCTAGGAATTACACTACATATGAATAAGATAGGTTATTTGATTAGTTCTAACTCTGGAAAGTCACTGGGCATCTACAAAGGGGGTATAACCTATATACATGTACCAATTGATGTGCAATGACACAAGGAGGAAGAATGAATATGGTCTAGGGTGGGGATCTCAACAGTTATTGAAATGTATTATAATTTCCTATTTCAGAGGAAGGGGGGGGGGGTGGTTGTTTAAAAACAACTCCAGGGGGTGGGGGAATAATCCAAGGGGCAGGGGCCAATTTGTCTTAAATGTATCTAATGTATCTTGACATGATCAGCAGAATTGGACAGAATGATGTTATTTTATTTTATAATTAGAAATGTCTTTATTTTCAAAATGATTAACAAATTAATCAGTCAAAATGAGTTATAAATAACCGATTGGCAATTCTGCAATTGATTGCATGATCCCTAGTATAATATCACATGTATTTTTTTATATATATAATTATACATGTATGTTAACAATCAGGATTTAAATGCACAAATTTTCATGAGTCATAAATCTTGACATACCACATATCTCTTGACAAAAAAGAATAAGCAATTTGAAATAAAAGAAAATTAGTCATTAACTCTTTTTCTAATACTGGTGCATGATGATGGGGTAGGGGGTATAATGGAAAAAAAAAAAGCTGCAGCATGCCTTCATTCTCACTAAAAATGTATATCTAATCCACACATCCTGGGGATGGGGAACGGTTAAGGCCCCTTCCCCTTCCTCTCTATTATAACTCATATAAACATGATATTTAAAACCCAAATTTAATACAAAATAGGGTCAATATGGAGTCAACTCAATAGTGTAAGTCTGACAAATGAAAAAATAAAAAAAATTCTGCAATCAAAATGACAGAAACTGTAGATAAGCTTATTTAAATAAAGATGATGATACAGTATGCTGGCAAAGGGAGATCACATTTTAGAAAGTGAAAGTAAAACTTAACTGTTTTGTATACCGGTGTCTCATAATATTGCGCTACTACATGTATTATACTTACCTATATTCAACTTTTCCAGGAGGCAGACGGGCTTCCATTTTGGCGGAGTCAATTTCAATGCCATAGATAATAATGGATTTCGTAGGAGTTTGAGTTTTAGACATTTTCATAGGTACCCCGATAGTTTTGCAAAGATACAGAAAATGTGTTATTATTTCCATTAAAAACCCGTTTTTAAATATGACACAAACAAACATTCTTAGGATTTTATATTCGTATTTGTGCCCTCATGCAGAAAAAAATATGATAAAATAAAAAAAAATCCCTACCTACCTAACCTAATTTTTTCATCAGTGTTACCCTAAACACACAATTTTTTTTCTTAGGCCTAACTGTTAGGTAGCATTATTTTGGGGGAAAATATTATATTTTATACACTTTATTTAATGTTTCGTTCAATAAGGAGTACATCACAATATGTGGGTGTCCCATACCACCTTAAAGCTGAAAATTGTGCTTTACATGGTTAATTACCTAATAAAATTGTGCAAGGGGTTTTAAAGAATTTGACCTGTGGGGTTCAAAACCAGGATGATTTGATAGACCTTACAGATGAAAAAAAAATAGATATTGAAACATGGGTTTCATTTTTGGCCTCGTTTAATGGTAAATCTGTATTTTTTGTCGCAAAAGTGGTTTTCATCAGATCATCATTGTTTCACATTGGCGAGAAAATATGGAAAATTATCAAATTGCTCTCTTATGAAATAAGTACGCCGTCTAGTGTTAGTAACCCAGAACTGGAACATTCATTTTCGAGCGAAACATATACCTGGCAAATGTAATATTGCAGCTGACAAATTGTCTCGTTTCCAGTTTCAGGCAGCCTTTCAGTACATGCCTCAATTGGAACTCAACTCAACACTCATTCCAGAATCCTTGTTGGAATTTAACTTTACATGCTCAACAGCTTTTAGGCGCGGCATTATCTGACAACACAAAGAATGCCTACAAAAGAACATGGAATCTCTTTATTCAACACTTTCCAAATATAACTTCCATTCCTCTTTCACCTGCACTATTATGCAATTTTATTGTTTATCTGTTTTCTCTTGGCTATTCCACAAATAGCATATCTTCTCATGTTTCAGCCATAAGCTATGTACACAAAATTCTTAGCCTTCAGAATCCATCTGAAACATTCTTAGTTAAGAAAATCATACAAGGATGCCAGCATTCTGGACCTAGTAAAGATTCCAGGTTACTTATTACAGGTCCCATTTTGGCAAACATGTTAAAATCAATTGATTTTTCTGTAAAAAAAAATTGTACACCAAATTCTTCTAAATTCCATTTTTTTGTTAGCTTTTAATGCTTTCTTGTGCTTAGGTGAGATTTTTGTAAAATCCAAAATTGATCAGTATAAAGTAATTTAAAGAAATAATGTTACTTTTGAAATGCTTCAAACAACACATGTGGCTGTTGAAATTGTGTTAAAAAAATTCATAACAAATAAAACACATGAAATATTCCAAATCCATCTTAAAGCATCAGATAATAAGGAAATGTGCCCCGTTCAAGCGTTATATAATTACCTACATAAATTTGGCCACAGGTCAGGTCCATTGTTTCAATTTATGGGAGGTGAACCAGTAGCATGCATTTGTAGTAAAACATCTTACTAGTATTATTGAATTTGCTCTCTACAAGGGTCACAGCTTCAGGGACAGCCACTCATGCGGCACATTTGGGAAGTTACCTATATTAAATTTATATTTGATATGCATTGTTTGTGTATTTAACTCAATGTATAGATGAGTTGTTGGTCACAAATTCTATTCTCATCAATTTTCCCTATCATTGGTCATATATTGGACATCATTTAAAGTGTGTTTCATGTATAACATTTATTTATGCTATGTTGTTACCCGTGACATAACACAGGTCAGAAGTAAACAGATATGTTTATGTGTTGTATTGCTTAGTAACCATTGTTTCTGTTGTCTGATATTGTCATGTAAGTAACATGTGCCTACTGGTTCATCTGACAATGTTTTATTATATCTGTATTATGTACATATATTCTTTTAAAACATGTTTGATAGTATACAAAACTTTAAACAACATGTATATTATATTGTTACATAAACACAGGGCAGAAGTCAACTGATGTGTTTATGTTTGCAAGGTTAAGAATAATATGTCCCTAGTTGTATTCAAATTTTAATTGGTTTGTTTATATATATAATCTGTGCATTCACGATATTTTAATATTTTATCTCCATATAAGACATGGGTTAGTCATTGCCATTGTGTTGTATGTGCTGCCATCTTTCATCTTGTTGACTACCATGATCTGGCTAGTCCACCTTGTGTGGGCTCTTTTTTGTGCAAACCTGTTGTATGCTTTTGGGTTTTTGTTCAGCAATGTTTTGTTGTATGTATATTTGGTACATGTATATAATGTATACATCGTAGTTTAATCTGGAGGAGGTCATTTTGCCCACTTTTTAAAACTTACATTCAATGTCTGGTAACTAATATTATGACTGTTTGAAGACCTCCCCTTATTGCCTGATTTTGCTTATTATCAAAAATAAATGGCAGTATATACACACAACCATGTTTTATGATTTTTCTATCAGTCCTAGCCAGGTCAACAATATTACATAATAAATATTAAGAACGCTTTAAACAATTGCACATCTCTCCATTTTATTTTGTAAACAATTAACGGCTCTACAGTTTTTTTTATTTATACCAAATTAAGACATAAGTACCTGCTCAATACTAATGGATACAAAAACAACATTGTTTTTAATGGTATACAAGAAAATCAGTTCTATTTCTTTTCTTTTTTTATTAGTTTCTTTTCTTTTTTTTCTTTTTTTCTTTTTTTTTTCTTTTTTTTTTTTTGGTCTTCAAATCTGATGATATTATGTTCATGTTTAAAACAATAATTTTGACTGTTTAGATTTGACTTGGATATCAAACATGTCAACCATTATAGGGCTATGAAAATTTAACCTTAGGACTAAACAACATCTTTAATATATCTTTAATATATATATATATATATATATATATATATATATATATATATATATATATATATATATATATATATATATATATATATATATTAATATCGTGTATGATACGTAAATTATTTTCAATACAGGACAATAATTTTGATTTGTCATGTTTAAAGAGAGGAACTTATACATGTACTTTTCAATTTCAATATTGATTGATTGTCATGAAAACAAGTTCAAAAATCGTTAAAGACATTCAATATATTATTCTAAGGTAGTCAACAAGATGAAAGATGGCAGCACATGCAACACAATGGCAATGACTAACCCATGTCTTATATGGAGATAAAATATTAACATATCGTAAATGCACATATTATATATATATATATATATATATATATATATATATATATATATATATATATATATATATATATATATATATATGTATTTCTTTTAATTGCCTACACTGTCATATAAAAAAATAAGAATTTGGGGGATATACTCACTTCCCAAAAATAAATAATCTGCACAACAGATGTGCAAATAGTAATGTAACGACGGAATCACACCACGTAATTAGAAAAGCACATGCTATACTGATGAATGCACATGCCATAATGATAGCTGCACATCACATAACGCCAAATGCATATGCCATAATAATGTATGCAAATCATATATTGGTAAAAGCGCATCACATAATTGAAGGAGTACACCACATAATGATAAAAGCACACCACATAATGACACAAGCACACTAAATAGCGATTTAAGCACACCACATAACAATATAAGCATATAACGAATTTAGTTTTGCCATAATATGACAGTCCAGCCGTTCCACTATCTCACGGGATAAACATATACCCTCGGCTATTACAATGTTAGAACTACAAACTAATTACCATTAACCTAGCTAAACCTACAGTGAAATAAACATATATTCAATGCAACAATAGTGATAACGTACACAAATATAACTGGAGGGATATACATATGCCCTTCAGTAGCCAAACAATAAGTTGTAGTTAAAGTACATTTTATCGAGTGTGTAACAAATAATCGGGTTTGGGGTTCTGATAATTTTTTATAATACGGTTGTTATCTTTGATGTTAATGATAATGTGCGAGGATAGTCCAGATGACACTAGTATATATAAGAGCTCACTCGAGAGAAGAGCTGATTCGGTGTTTGGCTGTCGAATGGGAAGGTACGGTGAACAGTGTAATACGACTGCACAGTGTTCGTATTGAGGTTAAGCTTAAGTTTAAATAGGGCGTTATTTTATCGTATTTTATTAACTGTGTGTACCTGGCTGCAGCTTGTGTCGGCTGCAGGGATACAGCCCTATAAGTACGAGATAGGCATAGAGCCTTATTAGGACAGATCTCGAGGCTGAGACCTGTGCCTCGGATAGCGCCCCGGATTTCATCCCAGAGATCATAGAGCCCGTCATATTGTATCTTGTGATTTACTTGTTTTGTAAGCTCAGAATAGATAATCTTTACAACTATATGTATATATTGACTCGTGATTTTACTTATATTTTCATGCCGGTATTCATCATGTTTAATTACTATATAAACACATTCCCAAGACTGATCTAAATCACCGAACCCATAACACGTTACAAGTGTATCATTGATACCCAAGAGGGTGGTGACGAGTTTGCGCAGCAAACGAGTCTCCGCCCTCTTGGATATCCATGATTCACGAGATGAAATGTACTTTAACTGACTTGTATCAAGGACCAATCAAATATTTCCAATTATATGCCCCCGACAAAAAAAATATCCGTAACATTGCCCGCGAAATGATTGACAACATTCGTATGATTCCGGTGAATTTTTTTCGCCGCAGCAACTAGTTAATTCATTGTAGCCGAAGACCTTCGAAATATTCCGTGACTAAAATGCCGCCAAATGTATCATTTCAGTAGATCACGTGCTTCAATTCCCGAGCATTGAGTTATTATTAGCCTAAAACTGGACGACGATGGACGTGGAGGATCAACAGAGGTTAGACCTGGGCGATCTCGACTTTTTATGAGGGGATATTGTAACAGATGAAGACATTCAGCTATCACAAGTTTTTGAACAAATAGATCAGGAACACGATATTTCCGAAGGTTTGTGCCAAATATTAAGTCTCGAAGTTGATGTAAATACGGACACGAGAGGGGGTGCTGAGTTCGGTTCATTTGAAATGGATTATCATAATGCTTGCCCAGAAACGAAGGATTCTGTCCCGATACTGCCAGCTCCAAAATTCGAACCCATTGAGAATGACGATACACGTTTCGGAGAACCTGCGACGAATGAGGACATTTCCAAGCTAATCGCATCAACTGAAAAAATATTGCATGGGCTTTGAGGGTTTTTGAAGAATGGCGTAACCAGCGACTTCGCAATTCTGATGCTGAACTCCCGTTTTTGCACGTGATGACTGCGGAGCAGCTGAACTTTCACCTTGGACGGTTCATCGTGGAAAGTAAAATGAAAGATCTCTTGAAGCACGGGTTCATGCCGCAGGATGAAGAAAGCATGTGGAACAGTTTGTTCTTGGGACGGACAACTCTGGAAAATATGTAGAATTCATCGGGCGTGCCAGCAAGACGTACAAGGGTAGTTTGGCTTAGATGCAGCTAACAAAAAAGCGCATACGACATCACAGTTCAGCTGGTAAGTTAACATTAAAAATAATCCATTTATCTTAGTAAATTAATGACTCATTAATAAATACTGAAATAGTTGTACAGTGGTAAATGCCCTATTTTTGTCTTGACCCCACCCCTAGAACATTTTAATTTTTAAAATTGACATTAAAGTTACCAAGAGTAGGCATCGAACCCCCACCCCCGGGGAATTTTGTATATTTGCACGTGTTGAATGATTGTATAAACAAATCGAGGTATACACAATATGATCTGATTAAATATAAACTCTTTAATTTATCAATATTACTTATTTTGCTTATGTTCCAAAGAATTTTGGGTTTTTTTCTTCAATCTTAGGTGAGCGTTGTATAACGGACTACTATAAAATGTATTTGGATAGTCTGGATAATGGGGGGTCATTCTATCGACGCCCGTTGCAGGGAAGCCCGCCAAAATATGGAAACCAACTCGTCGGTGTGAACAAACTGAAATCAATGATGAAAGTGATCTGCAAAAAGGCTGGATTGGAGGGAAATTACAGTAACCACTCCGGTAAACGCACCTGCGCAACACAGTAATACATGACAGGAGTGGACGAACGGGAGATAATGAGGAGGACGGGTCATCGCTCAGAAAAGGCAGTAAGAAAATACAAACAACCGTACGACGATATTCTTAAGAAGGTGTCTGCAGTATTGGAACCTTTTCCTCGGGTGGCGAAATCCTTGGAGAAAAGAAAGCGCGAGGACGACATGGAAACTGATACCGACGTGCCGTGTCGTCCAACAAAACTTTGCGCTCCTTTGGTTCTGACATAACTAATGCAAATAATGGACAGTATTTTCAAAAATGTACTATTTCCTTCAATTTTTAAAAAAGTCATTTTTAAAAATGGTGCTTGTTAAATAATTTCAGACTTCTTTACATTGTTCCTTCGGTTTTGACCCAAGTAATGATAACAAGTAATTGAGAAGTTGTACATTCTTTTAATTTCTGAAAATTCGTTTGTTTTTTTTTATGTTGCTTGTTGGACAATTTCATAAAGCTTATAAATTAATGTTCTTGGATTTTGTTTTCATGTAGTAAAGGTGGAAGTTGTTGTACAGCTACCTGTACAATAACTTCCCGATACTGGAAGTTATTGTACAAATGGGAGCTCCGCTTCCCCAAGGTATCATGCTTTATTGAACAGCCACATGCAAGAAAAAACACACAGGGCCGTGATACAATGTCGGTAAAGATAAAAATATGCTCTGGATACAGCGTAATAGAAAAGTAAACACAGTTTTGACTAGCCTGGGTAATGTGTCTAATTACACAAATTAACCGGTCTGATGTACGATTTAAAGGCATCTGATATTCAACGTCCTAGGAGTCTTATTTAACCGTCGCTCATCTCGCAGTCTGCGCAGTGAGTATCATTCGAGACAATGAAATCTGACATTCAAACGGTCTTATTTTTAACATCTGCAATACGTAAAAATCTCGTTGTTATTCGATAGATCGGTTGTAAAATATTTGTTAGATTATCTTTTCGTGAAAAAATTGTTTTGTCTTTTGTCGATATCAATATAGAGGGTTGTCGAATATGGTCCGATTTTATGTTCGTGACCGTTTTAATATCCACAAGGTATTTGCAAAATGTGCAACATATGTTTCATATATGTTTCGACTAATCATAGGTGAAACATATGTGAATAATATGTGTGTTTTTCAAAGCATGTTAAACAGGTGTACCAAAATGTATGTCAGACATATGTGTTGAAATTCACATGCACACATGGGTAACATACGTCATTTTTTCACATGTGAAACATGTGTTTTACATGTTTTATACAAATGTGTTTTTGTCATATGTTTTACAATATAAAAACACATTATACATATTTGCAGAAAAATTTAATTCACAAGAAAGTATTTATTTCATTCATTTAAAGCATTTGAAACATAATATATGAGACATCCATGTGATTTCAATGGACATCTAAATTGGATATATACGATGAAATGTGATAAGAACATAATTAACTTATCTTCTGGGCCTGGAAAACTAACAGAAAGTAATTGTAAAACAAGGAAAACATTAAAATAGATTTATTGCAAATGTAAATATATGACTGCAATGGATTAACAATTACAATTATAATTTTTTTTATAGAGATGGAAAATTCTGAAGACTAGATTGATTTTGTAATCTATATGGAGCTGAATGGGAATATTCAATTAAATGTGATCTGAACGTGTGTGTTAGTGTACTTCTTTGTTTGATATTTGCCCTTTTTTAATCTTGCTTAGTAATTATATGCAAAGTTACATACAAAGTAAACATAGTACATGTATGTAAATTTTATTTTAACACATGAAATAGTATATGAATTTTATGTGTAATACACATGTGAAGCATATTTAAAATGCATCATTCATAATATTACATATTGGTAGTCACACAGATGTTTAACATATGGAAAGAAAAAAAAAAGTTAAACACATGTAAAACATATGTAATCTTTTTTTTAAAAATGTGTTTTGATACGTATGTGAAACATACGGTGTTTTTTTTTTATTTTAACATATGTGAAGACACGTATGTTAAACATGTTTTTAACATACGTAAAACATATGTTGAATATTTTGCTGTGTATGTTTCTGGTAAAATAAATCTTTCTAAGTTAATGTACAGTAACACGAGTCGAAATTATTCTGTGCATGTATTTTGCACCCCTAATTCCGCGCCTTGTTCTCTTGCTGGTTATACCGTTAGAAAAGAGAGAGTTCAAAATCAAACCTCTTAATTAGGGGACCCTTGTACAAAAACACTGGAACGAGGTATATGCAAACATCCACGCTCCATTGATCACATTAATATATTTACATTCAGTGTTTATTTCCCCTTATGTTTACATTGGAAATATGCGACATTCAATTTCCTGTGAATACACTTAGCTAATTCATGCGCCAAGTGCACAAATAAAAACGTCATCACGCGTTTTGAGTATATTTTTTATTGTAAGATTAATTGAAACGTTTAAACTTACATAACCAATATGATATGTACTTATGGAAAATATTCGTTAAATCATATCATTTCGTCAATAAAAAAAACATTTTTGACAAAGTTTCTGGCACTATATTTAAAGTCGCGAAAGCGATCTAAATAGCATGTTAATATGGCTGTTCCATGTATGTCTCATATTCCTGACTAAAAGCGGATATAATGGCTTTATAGCGACGATACACAATATTTCATACAAATTGATATCAGTATGAAAATATAAATATAAGCATTGAATGCTTATTTTTGAATGTCGTCGGTCCTATAACACACCAAGCGGTGTGGACAAATTATCATATCGCGCTCACAGGTGCTTGAGAACAGGACCCAACGCCCCACCCCCACCCCCACCCCCGATTTAAACCCCCAGGGTAGTTGACTTTTTGATAGAAATTCCTTTAATGTCATGCACACAATATGTTCCATTTTAAATATCCAAAACTTAACGGAAAATAAATGATTAGTGTAAAAACACCCCCCTCCCCTTCTTGCATATAATAAGAGGAAAGGTATGCCACTCCGGTTTGTTTACATTACTACCCCTTCGTCATTTTGGGACTATAAAACATGTATCCGCTTTATACATCCAACAAGCACGGGATGATATTATCGCAGTGAATATATCTCTTCCTCATTATGCTTTTAAAATGAATGTACGTTTTTCTGTAAACCTACTATATCATGTTTAACGAGTTTTTCGAAGACAAGCTAGGTAAATGTGACGGAAGTCATCATCTTTCAGTGACGTAATGTACACTCATGAACGATAAAATCCGAGGAGTCTTTTAGCGCGCCAATAGAATTAAATCGATTTTCTCGGATGTTATCATACCAAAGTGACTGAGAGTTGTTTACTTCCGTCACAGTTACCTAGCGGAGTGGCATACCTTTCCTCTTTTTATATGCAGACAGGGGTTATTTTAAATAAATCGTTTATTTTCCATTAATTTTCAGATATTTGATATGTAACATGTTGTGTACATGACTTTAAATGAATTTCTATAAAAAAAAAAAAGCGACAACTACCCCGGAGGTCTAAATCGGGGGGGGGGGGGGGGGTCCTGTCCTCAAGCACCTGTGATCGCGCTGTCACGCGGTATTCAATTTGTCTGCACCGCTTGGTGTGTTATAGGACCGACGACATCCTAAAATAAGCATTCAATGCTTAAGTGAATCAAAAAAGCAATAGAAGTATTCAAAGTCCAGAAAATCAAGTTATTTTTTGAATATATGATCCAAATATGTAAAAGAATACTACATGTATGTAAATAATGTCATGTAAAAAAAGACCAATAATACATTCTCAAGGAAGGTAAAATTATCAGAGCGAGAGCAATCGTGTCAATAGCGATAATCACTCTGCTATAAAATTGCAAATGTATACCAAAAGAATAGAGGTAATATTCTGACTAAAGAGCCAAGACCATTACCCCCATTTTAAATGAAATGGTCTTCTACATATCTTAGCATCAGTATATTGAGTTGTTAGTTTTCATAACTGTAACCATACAAGTCTACATAATATGGGAAATATTGTGATCATGGAAATTATCCAATGTTCTTTTAGAGGAAAAACTCTCTTTCAACATGGTTTCTCATTTTCATTCACTTTAACTCAACAATAAACAAAAAGTTATGAAAAAAGTTTTGAAAAAGCTGTGTGCTGTTATTATAATAATATTAAAAAAAAAAATAGGAAAAGACACAATATACAGTACAGAATGTAGTACACTCTTTAAATGAAGTCATAATAATTAAAAAAAACTTACTACATATATATGACTCACTTATTAATAATTACAACATCCTACATATATATTAGTGTGTTTAACATTTGTATATATTTTTTATAATATAATGATAAAACTCAATTAGAATATGATTAAAATATGATTTTACACTCTCATTTGCCACTGAAAATTTATTGAAAAATAAATAAGAATTTTCAAACACAATTTTCTGTAATTTTAGAACCAGAATTAAGTTACCAAAAATAAATTTTGAATTACACAAAATGCACTTTTAAAATCGAATCAATCAAAGAAAGATATTTTTACAATAAGTAGCTACAGATAAATCGCATAAAATTATCGATGTTGATGCTGATGACAAATTGAATACCGCGTGTGTTATAAGCATTCAATGCTTATATTTATATATTTATACTGATGTCTATTTGTATGAAATATTTTCGTATCGTCGCTTTAATATTTTAAAGTCATTACATACGCTCTTAGTCAGGGATATGAAACATACATGGAACATCCATATTAACGTGTTATTTAGATCGCTTCCCCGACTTAAAATATAGTGCCAGAAACTTGGTAAAAAAAATCTTTTTTATGGACGAATAGATATGATTTAACGATTATTTTCCATTAGTACAATCATATCAAATAGGTTATGTAAGTTTGAACGTTTCATTTAATCTTACAATAATAAATATACTCAAAACGCATGATGACGTTTATATTTGAGCGCCTGGCGTATGAATTAGCTAAGTGTATTCAAAGGAAATTGAACGTCGCATATTTCCAATGCAAACGTTGGGGGAAATATACTATTGAATGTAAATATAAAGTCATAAAGACTCTGTTTTAATTTCTCAATTATTGATGTACATATTGTGCTTCATATAGGGAGCTTATATTCAGGCAAGGTCGTGTGTTTTGTTGAATAGTAACAAATATTTACAGCTGTAATTAAACACTTTCTTTGCAAAACCATTATATTAATTTGCGAAAACGTTGTGTCTTTCTGCACTTTATATTTATTTTTGTTTTAAGGAATATATAAGTTATTGTGCTCAAGTTAAGAATACTAAATATCCGATAGGCGATTTATTTTCTGTTCGTTTATTTAGTGGATCCATTGCAAATATACAATTTTAGGCAGTTTTATAATCTAAGATCCTAGAATTCCTGGTGCTGTCGAGTGCTTCGCCTTCTGGGCCTCCACCAGTGCGTTGACCTGGTAACGTTAAGACGGTAGTTAGTTTCAACAAGGTCCTGGTCATCCAGCAGTTCTCTAGCGTTTGGTTTTAGAAGTGACAATACATTTTCTTCTGCAGCAGTAGATAAAGGGACGATCTGTCCAAACAAACTATACAGCTCACCGCTGTCTATTGCTTTAGGTATGAAAGTTGGCAGTGTTACCTTAACCTTGGCTGGAAGCTTGCTTAACTCTCTGGTGTTAGAGTTGTAAGTAATGGCCTGAGACACTTCATTGGATTCCATAATTTTACTCAAAGCCAACAAAGCTTGCTTAATGAGAGCCTGTTTCTGTTTGATTTCATCCAGCTGTTTCTGTAAAATGTCTCTGTGTTTTGCTTTTATCTCGCTGGTTTCAGTTTTCATTTTGGTAATAATGATGTCGATTTCTCTGTGCCATGTCTCTCCTTGTTTGGAAATTTCTGATGTAAGATTCTCATATCCTTCATCCAAGTTGGAAAGCTGTTTTTCCAAGTCGAGTGCAATTTTTTCGTGTGTAGGAGAAACAATATTTTTTATTTTTTCTATATCATTTTCAACAGAATCTGTCATTGTCTTATATAGTTCTAAGACTTCTATAAATATATGCCCTCTGTGTTGTTCAGAAGCCATGCATGAAGAACAAACAAAGATGTTGTTGCAGTCCTTGCACTGATATTTGCAATTTTTGTGTGAATGCGTTTCACATTTTGGATAAATATAGGTCGATTTTCGTTGCATGAAAGATACTATTTTATGTTTGTCATATTCATCTGAGATGTGATCTACTACACAGTGCTTGCAGAGGTTGACTTGACAAACGTCACAGTAGCTATGCACTGAGGCGGTCTCACAAAGGTCGCATCGGTGCACATCTTGGGCACTGTTATTTGGATCCATAGTTGTTCTACAATTAAATATTGGAGACATATAGTTATTTTTCAATGCTAACTAGACGATACCCCGCGCAAGCACAGGAATTACCACTCTACACATTAAAGTGATACAATTAGAATCATCATTTTTATTCAGTTTTGTGTAAACTGTGTCCATTTTTTTTCTTAATTGCTTTCTTAACATATTCTATAAAACTGAAATAAAAAAAACAGCATGGCTGGATATTTAGAGGAGCGGGCAGGGATGAAAAATATAAGCTGAAATGGATGATATATACATGTACGTGGCCTTAATTCTTTTTGTTGCAGCTGACTGGAAAAAAAAAATAGCAAACTGTTTTATTTAATTTTAAACCAATGAATCGGTAATGTGATGATTCAGTTAAAAACAAGCATTCTGAGAGCATTGCATAACCCTTTTTTCTCTCATTCAGGCAGAGTTGATGGTAAAGCATAAACAGTGTTCAATGATATACATGTAAAATAGTCAACCGTAGATGTACATGTATATCCGCCGATACATAATGCCCAGAAACTGTAAATCATTTTAAATGTATAAAAACAGACCTTCACGATAATAAATAGGTTAATTGGATACAGCCCAGATTTAGACAGGAATAGTGATACTAATGGCTGAACTCTGTTATATTTGCATAAAGTTTAAAAATAATAAATGTGCGCTTAATTTTGAGTACTAGTACTATTGATTATTCATTTATGATATAAATTATATATATATATATATATATATATATATATATATATATATATATATATATATATATATATAATATATATATTTTTAAGGAAAACTGACGGACACTTTTTGCCTAGTTTAATATTTCATATCAGTCATACATGAAGACACATGTCATAGAAACATTATTTGACAGGTTTTTTTTATACTAAACAACACACACAAACACACAGGCTGCATAATATTCCTTTGCATGGCTTTGAAAGTGAAAGTCAAATTCCTTCAGTGAAATTCATCTTTAAAAGAATTTTATCATTATACACATACATTTACGCTTTGATTAAGTAAAATAAATAAGATTTTCAAATAAGAAAGCATACATACCTTGTTAAAATTAATACAAATCGATATATATTCTATATAGAAGGCCAAATTCAATAAACATGAAAGAACTTGTTGGGAATGGTCACGTGATAGTGCAATGATAAAGGATTTAAGTATACTTTGATATGTTCGTTGGGTTACGTCCCGTGCCACTTGAACTATTGCTATAAGAAATCTAAAGAAATGTCAATAACGTGATTTTTAAAGACACTTTCAGGGAAAGGGGTTCAATTATTGAAAGACCGATAATATATATGTAGCTTTTGTTAAATTGGTATAGCTTCTAATGAAAATAAAAGAAGAAAATTGAAACATTTTCGGTCGCAAATAGGTCAAGAGGTATAAATAAAATTATAAATATATACCGTTATTCAATGTATGATATTGATTCGTAAGTCAGCCAGACTTTTTTTTTTAAAAAGATATTTAAAATATATAAATTAAAATATGTCAATAGTTACATGCAATGTTTTATGCAGTTAACTACAGCTGATATTGTCAGAGAGTCACATATGATAAAAATATGTTAAACAATCATAATTTGAGTTGAATTTTAAATACAAATGCGAAATTTGAGAATAATGACTAATTATAATTATGATTTTTAAATCTGAATCAACCCTGACAATATTAAACTACGCCAGTTTTAGAAAATAATTATAATAGGTTGCTCGATTTTAATAGAGTACAAACTAATTGAACGTATGAAACACTTTTATTTCTTGCTGGCAAAATGATTATAGAAAATTTCTTTAAAAGCTTTAAAGCCACTTAAAAGAAGTGAAATTAAAAGTGTCTGACATTTTCCAAGTGGATTTATATACTCAGTTTGGGTTGTGGAAAGGGACAAAACGGTGCACTTTAAAACGATTTCTTACTCACACTCAAAACAACTTTTTCCTTTAAATCTCCCTCGAATTAAAAATCATCGGAAGTCATTAAATATACACATCTTTTATTAATCTGTTTACAATTTGTTTACGTAACCACTCGTTATTTAATTTTAATCGGGCTCAGTTCTTTAAATAAGCTTTTGTCTGTGAACCCGACCCGATTTAAATGTTCGTAAGGAGATTAAATACACATGCATGAATTTAACGCTGCATGGATATAATAAATCTGTGCAGTTAGGTGGCATCCAAAACATCGGATAAATGTTGTGACGTTTATTCTATTTTTTTTCGGCAGAGCTAGTAAGAAGATTATATTTTCTTTTAGAACCAGATTATTCGTACAGTATATAGTTTACTTATTCGGTAGAACAATTCAACATTCAGTGGAGTGCAGTGATGATAGAAACGATGCAATTTAACTTAGTGTTATAACCTGTATCATAAAGATGGTGAATGGTGTTGTGATAATTAGTGTGTGAGAATTACACAAATATGTCTGAATTATACAGTGATAAAAGAGAAAAAGTGGGGGCGGATCACAGAATAGAGTCGGTGTCGGTGGACACGCCCCGCGCCAGGGCTAGATCTGTGATGACCACCAAGCTGTATGGAGGACGGCCCTCCAGTGCTATTTCTAACAGAGTCACCAGTGCCAGGAAAAAGAAAGGTCTCTCATATTTTTTTCTTTTTATCGTGTTTTATGCTTCTCTCTCTCTCTATCTCTCTCTCTCCCTCCCTCTCTCTGTCTCTCTCTTTCTAATTTTTTTTTTCAGCCAGACGTACTAAATTAAAGGTATATTATGAATTTATTTCAGTTTAGAGTTATTTACTAATATCTTGATTTTAAATAAGATATATAACAGTAATAAGGCAAGATCAATATTGCGTTTACCTGTTTAAGGGGGATATGCTTTTTATCTCTCTCTCTCTCTCTCTCTCTCTCTCTCTCTCTCTCTCTCTCTCTCTCTCTCTCTCTCTCTCTCTCTGAATTTCTTCGTGTGCAGTTGCTCCAAAACCACTATAGTATTCTCACTTAAACGTGTCACGCAATTACGTATATAAAATACAGTCCCTATTTGTATCAGTACATTTGACCCGTTCCTCCTCATTCGTAATTACACAATCAAAGTTACATGTCGACAATTTGTACCGACATTCAGGTACTGTCAATATGGGGTTGCTGATAAATTTTAAACCAGTGGGGCCTCATTACACAAAGAACGGGCATTAGATACAATTCAATGGAACAACCTCCACAGGTGTAGCTCTGAATTGCCGTTATCATGTATTGTTTGGGCATTGTGTATTGATGTAAGTATTTCGTGATAAGTAAACGGCTCATACACAAAGATAATGGTATGGTTTGATTTGAACATATTTATTGCAATTTTATAAAATGGGATTCTGCACAAGTTCTGATTATAATTAAGTTGCCCCGTCCCAACGTGAATTAATAAACATTATACCTTACACAGTTTATAAATACAAAATGAATATAGTCAAAAAATTTTGCATCTTAAATGAATAGTCAAAACATTCACATCTTTTAAAATAAAGAGAGATTAGAAAAGTTGCGTTTCTTGCCTCGGGAAACTTAAAAAAAACCAGTATAATTACATGAGTGTATGTATTCTACTGCATACAAGGATTAAAATTCCTTAAAGGTGGTATTTTAAAAACATAATCAGGTGCCAAGTTAATTAACTGATTTCAAATTATATACATTAACGTACATTGATTGGTTTATCTCAAAATCAAATAAATCTATCAACTATAACTTAGATAAATTGTATCCATAACCATTACTCCCTGATTCATCATGACTACTTATTTATTGTTTTTTTTTAATTGTTTATCACTGATGTCTTTGCTATGTCTTATCATAACTGTATTTTTGTATTGTCCTCAGTAGGTACATGTTTGGAAAATATACTCCATTCTATTCAGTTATAATCTATATTTATATATTAATTTATTATTCAATTTAGATATTAATTTGTCTGTCCGTCCATTGTCTATCAATCATCCGTCCGCCCATTCATCTATCTATCTATCTATCTATCTATCTATCTATCTATCTATCTATCTATCTATCTATCTATCTATCTATCTATGTAATATCTACTTGAGTATCTATCTATCTATCTATCTATCTATCTATCTATCTATCTATCTATCTATCTATCTATCTAATATCTACTTGAGTATCTATCTATCTATCTATCTATCTATCTATCTACTTGAGTATCTATTATGTAATATCCACTTGAGTATTTATCTATCTAGCTATCCATCCATCCATGCATCCATCCATCTATCTATCTACCTAAAGATGCACACATTTATGTAAGGGTGAGATCACATCATTTATGATTTTAGCAATTAAGAAGGTGCATGTGGAGAACCCAACCTATTTTTGATTTGTTAAGAGGACTCGATGGTCGTGACCATTTTTAGACTGTATTGATCTCCGTTAGAAAAAGAGCTCTATATATAATATAGCAAAATAACCAAATTTAAAAGGTAAAATATATGGATTTTTTCTTTACACAATACTAGTTTAAACCTAAACAAATCATACATCATTATGATCATCATTAAACTTTACGCAGATTTGATGGTTCATTTGTTGACCATCCAGTCTCCTTAAATGTTTTTTTTTTCTAAGATGTCGATTGATTATAATTTAGTATTTAAACGAAAAAATAGATAACATAATATAACACTTGTTTCATCATTTGTGTTTTCATTGAACATTTATTTCGTTCCAGAGGACATCTTGGTTCTCAGTCACCAGAGCCTCATGACATTTGCTTCTTTTGTGAACCAACAATTGATAGAGCAAATCGCCATAAAACTGGGTGTCCAAAAATCCCCTATCAATAAAATAAAGACAAGTGTGATTGATGAAGTGAGCAAACTGAAAGAACCAATCGTCTTGCAGAATTTCAAGATGCTGTGGTCCTGGCGCGGACGGAAGTCGTCTTCCAGAATGGTGGAACAATTGCTGAACGTTTTACGCGGAATGAACCGATGGGAGCTTGCTGCTGTTGTAAGCACTGCACATAAAGAACAACGAAGAATGCGCATGACCGATTTCATGTGATTTCCGGCTCCGATTGGAAAGCTAGCAACAAGCACTGCACATTAAAAACAATTTGAATGAAGAAGAATGCGCATGACCGATTTCATGTAATTTCCGGATCCGATTGGAATGCTAATACTAAAGAACACATTCTTGTGCCGGTTTCAGGAAATATGGAAGTAATGGGAAAAGTGTGCATTCTTTTTTAGCACTGCCCATAAAAAATACCAACATGTTAATGAAATTATGTAATTTTCAAAAGCGACTCCGTGACATGTTTTTACTATGTGTACCGTACAGTCAGAACTTAAAAAAGAAAACAAGTCTCACTCTGATTTCATGGATTGAACTATCATTTAATTTAAAACATTCTATTGATGAAAATGGCAATATAATGGTGGATATGAATTAAGGCGATCTGTCTCAACTAATACGTTTTGTTTTACGTCGTTCGTGTGTTTTTTTGTAAATTCTGTTTTAAAACAATTACGAAGAATTATAATTGCATGTGAAAATGTTTTTGATACACGTCTAAACAAATACTTGTAATCAAGTTATATTTCAAATCAGGCTGTGCATACATATATAATTATGCGTTAAATGTTTTAACTTTTGTTGTTTATGCGTTATCTCTTAATTCATAGTTTATTAATACTAACAATCGCAACATACAGTGATAACTTAAAAATAAGTTCTATTCAATTCTTTACATGCAAATAAAAAACTTATATTTTCTAAAAGACATTGGTGCTTTAGTTTATGGATTTTAAATAAATAAGAAAACCGCAGTTTTATGATGAAAACAAAGGATAGAGTAACATAGTTTTATAAATAAATTGTATGACATTTTATTTAAGAAATGAATTCAATATTTATTAGTTTTATACGATATAAATGGTTTGGGGCAGTTTTCGCTTTACAAACCGCGGAGCGGTTTTAAAAAAAAGCGAACACTGTTCCAAACCATTTTATTTCGTATACAACTAATAAATTTTGAATTCATTGGTTATAATTTAATTATTTGCCATGAAATGTAGATAAAAACAGTCATTTGACCTTAAAAATGACATCAAATTGTACAAAATTCAAAGCTAACGTCAGGCGGATTGATCCGTTTTTTTGACGTTAGTCTTACTATGAAGTAGGCAACATTCTTTATACGATATGAAATACTTTTCTTGCCAATCAGAAAGCGCGTTACAACCAGAATTAAATTATTATTTTTTGTTCATATGCTACAAGGACACAGAATGTACATGTACGTTGTACGTAGATACCGGTGTACCTTTCAACGAATTTTATATTATCGGTCGGTGTGTAAAAACAATCTTCTATTGAACAGAGATAAAGACAGGGTCACCCGTTCACGTCTGACAACACAGGTATTTGGAAAACCTGTAGACGGAAGTGAAGTTTCACGGCAGTGAAATGAATATTTTGTACTTTATTTTGACATTTTGCCTTTACTTTGTCGATGTGGAAAACTCAGGTTTGTGTTTGAATTAATAATTCTTAAGATTTCTTAGTATAATTAATGTTATGAAATATTATCGTGTTGTAAAGTTTGAAGTAATCGAGATACAGAAAAAACCCAAAACAAAAACGCCGATAGATTCATGGTGCCACTGTCATATCGTTTTCATATCCAGATTGCAGATGTCTACAATCTTTTGAATGCATACCGTTAATAGGAGAAAAGCATATATGCTTATTTGGCTGCAAGTCAGGATGGTCTGGCAACTACTGTGGTAAAATCTCTCTCTCTCTCTCTCTCTCTCTCTCTCTCTCTCTCTCTCTCTCTCTCTCTCACACACACACACACACACACACACACACACACAATTACACTTCCCAAACATTTGCCCACATATATACATGTATTCGTGTCATTTCAGCCCGTTTTTGGAACAACATTAGAGTGGTGAATGTATAAAATAAATTTGTTTGAAATTCTTTAAGTCTCTGAAATAAGGTTTATCTATAAACTTTTTTTTTAAACGACACTTTCATCACATGTCAAATATTTCATACTAAGCTTATAACCAGTGAAGCCTTAATCTATGTAGAGATTTATGCTTCGAGTCGGCTTGATATTTAGACGACTGACGCCTTCCCCGAATTCGGGACAGTCTGTTGTTATCACTCACATGTATAATTTCATGTGTTATCAGAAAGTTAAATTCCGTTCTCAATTTGTGAAAATTTCCGATTATTTTTCAGTACAAAATTTAGAATATTCTAGATATATATTTCTAGAACCGTTTTTATTCTCCTGTACACTATTTCGCGATTATGTTAGGATAAACTCGGCATAATGCAATATAAGGGTAAAATGATCAAGAATTTAGAGTGATCTTGCATAATTAAAAATAGACTGTATACTAACAATTTTGTAAACTAAAAATGTTGACACACAAATACACGCATGAAATTCGGAAATGAGACCACAAAGCACAAGATCAATAAAAGATGGTCAACAAAATGATCATCAATTCTCAAAACTTTAGAGATTATTTTTTAAGCCATAAACTATTGTTTAGTAACGAAAAAATCCATTTAATTAAGGTTTAAAATCTGAGAATTTCTCTATATATCTTTTACAAAGCCCTTCTTCTAAAGGAGATAGATAAAGTCTTAGAATGGACAGTCAGGACCATCCAGCCCTATTTAGTTAAAATGACAACATCAACATCAACAGTGTCGCTTTGAAGTTGTGTGGATCTTTTTATTTCTACCTCATGTAACAAGTTTGCATATATTATTTTCTTTTTCAGATAATCAGACAGATAAACACAAGGCACTTTGCCATTGCTTCTACGAATCTAATTGCTATAACGGAATTTGTTCACGATGTCAAAGTGGTTGGACGGGCTTGTACTGTGGTAAAATGATGTACATGTACTATATCTAATGTTCGTAAATATGAAACACGAATGACACTAGAGATCTATTTTTTTTTTTTTTGGGGGGGGGGGGGGGGGGTTGGCGTTCAAATTCCATCTAATTTAGTTTTAACTAAAAATTTTGTTTAACATGTAACATTTCCAAAGACTACCTTTAAGGTTACAATTACAAATGCAATTTTTGAAAATATTTTTCTATTGTTACTAAAAACACACAGACTGACAGACAGACAGACAGACGGACGGACGGCCGGAAGGACAGACTGACAGATAGACGGACGGACGGAAAATTGAAACTCAAATAGAGGAATTTTTTTAGCCTTTAGCCAGTTTGTTAACTCTGCTACAATTCTGGTTTGTTGTGCTTAAAAATTGCGCAAACAGATTCTTTAACCATAGAACCGTACAAAAAACCTGATATTAATTACCTTTTAACGTTCCTGGTTGTGTCCATGCTTTTGTTAATAGTTTGGATGGTTCATAAAAAATCAATATAGAATATACCATCCTGTTTTGGGTTGGGTGTTCTATTTCGAATATTGTTTTTTGAAAAATTTGTTTCCTTCAAGGAAAATTCTTTGGCAAGAAAAAGAAATAATTGATATTTATACGCATTGCTAGTAGTTTGAAAAAGGAAATTATCACATGTAATTTTTATAGACTTGATACTGTTAACCTTTTTTTCAGACAGAAAGATAACTCATATAATCTACCATAACACGAACAAGAATTCGGAAGGTATGAAATTTTATTTAAGGAATAAGGAATCATTCTTTAAGTATTTTGAAGTGATCAAATACGGTCGGGAGTGTTCAAATACAATAAAGCCTATAGGGCGTTATGTCAGATTTGATCACCCAGACCGTATTTGATCACCTCATAATATTAAAAAAAATGATTCTTTTATATAATTTTCAGCAATTGTACGATTAAATATTGAAATAATCATTGATGAAATGTATTGGGATACACATTACAAAATCGATTTGTAGTGTTATCATAGTCAAAGACATTGGAATATGTAAATATTAACAGATACAAGTATACGCATATTCTTGGCAAGCAATCATGGATATTTCTCGAAGTATACAGAAACTTTAAGGGAAATTGTGCTTTTTAGTCCCATATCTAGACATTTCAGTCAACTATCAGTTGATTTAATGACACCTCTTTAATTATCTGTTTAGAGTCAACTTTTGATAAAGCTTTTAATAACTACAATGTAAGCATGTCCACCCTTGATATAATTACCTACGAAAGCACAGAAGGCTCATTCAAGATTCGAGTTTCGAAAAAGGAGATTCAAAATACGAGATTCGATATTCGAAATTTGAAATTCAATATCACTCTAACAATTTTCAACGTGGTAAACATACGAAGCTACCAATATGAAAAAAACATTAATGCCTTTAAGTTAAGGATTTCACAAGTTAAAAAAAAAAATACACAAAATTTAGCCATTGTATTATTATTACAAAATGTTAAACAGCAAAAGAGTGTCTGAATCAAATAAACCTAACCGAGAACAAAATGTAAACTTCTTATCAATGAATGACCAGGTTCTCTTCATTTTAGATAACTCCAGTGCTGTATATAATAGCCTCGGCTATATCGCCTTAATAATTGTAGGCGGGACAGTTTTTTGCTGCTGTGTTGCTGCAGGAATAAGGTAATTTGTTTTAAGGTGGCTCACTATACTTTGAAATAATGTCTCAAATCAGCTGAAAACGACTTAATTATGAAAGATAGCATGATGCACAAGAAGCATGTAAGTCAAATAGGCAAAAAAAAACTGCGGGTCACAAAACCGATACTTTATCCACTGAGCTATAATGGTATTCAACCAAATCGTTAGATACAAACATTTTCACAAAACATTTGAATCGTTATTCTGTGACATTATGTCCTAGAAAATATAAGCATTGAGGTGGTGAGCTACCTTAAATGTTATTTTTTTATATTTTGGGATCACCAGAGCTAAATGTTTAAATAGGTAACCTGTGTCAGTCAAGTGACCTATTGCTATAATTGCTATTGGTCTTCGTGCGTTGTACGTCGTCCGTTAACAATTTTACATGTTTAACTTCTTCTTAAAAACTACAAAACCAATTGTTACGATTTTTATTTGAAGCATTTGCAGGATAAGAGAAATCTAGATTGTAACATTTATGACTTTACCACCCCCGGGGTCTCAATAATGGTGCCAAATATGCATAAAAAGGCCAAATTTTCAAAAATCTTCGATCTCTACTCTCTTCACACCTGTCAGGAAAACTAAATGCATGGGTTATGATGTCAATAAAGCCCTCCACCAAATTACAATTGTGAAGTTCATGGCCCATGGCCCATGGTCCATGGGTCAGAGGTGTACATGTATACATGCCCTGGCCTAGTGCGGTGTCAATATGGCCATATATTTAACAATTAAATCTTATAAAACAATTTTATACTCCCATATATATTTGAGAAAAACCAAAAGGTTATGATGTTAATGAAAATCTCTACCTTAATTGAGAATTTCATGGACCTGAGTACGGTGTTCAATACCGAGGATGGGGCTATAATGCCATATAGTAAAACTGTACTAAATCTTAGAAAATCTTTAATTTTATCAATATTTATTTGAATAGAACCAAATGCATCGTTATGATGTCCATGAAGACTTCTACATAAATTGTAAAATTCAAGGATTCTTGATCAGGGGTTGGAGTCCTAGGGGCAAGGCCAATATGGCCAATATGGCCAAATAGTAAAACTGTATTAAATCGTATAAAATATTTTTCTCTACTTCCACAGTTATTGTAGAACGACTACATGGTTTTGATGTCCATGAAGCCCTCATCCAAAATTCTGAAATTCATGGACCTTAGTCAGACGTTCAGGCTCTAGGGCGGGGCCAATACGGCCATATATTGAAAATGTATTCAATGTTTTAAAATCGTCTTTTCTACGTCCACGGCAGGGGGAGATAAATTGAATGCATGGTTTAAATGTCGATGAAGGCCTCTACCAAAATTATGAAATTCATGGCCTTCGTTCGGGCCCTTTGTTCAGGTCAATATATATGGCCACATATTGAAAATGTATAAAATTGTATATTTTGTGGTCTCGTTGGAGGTAACTAAATGCATTGTTACATGTATTATGTCCAAAATGCCCTCTTCTTCAATTGCGAAATTTACAGCTCATTAGGCAGTACTTAAGGTTTTTTATATTAGTGGAGGGGGGGGGGGGGGGTAACAAATATGGCCATTTTTTAGATTACTTTTGTCACTGGTAACCTATTGCCGTTGGGTGTGCGTCGACCGTTAATAATTTTACATTTTAACTTCATTTCATAAAAGATAGACTATAAAGGCCTGCAGGTCCCTTTTACCAAAATTATAACAATTGTTTGGATCCTTGAGCTGATCCGAGATTCCTCCAACCAACAACCCACCACCCCTTCTTTTTTAATGAATTGGTCTTTGCATACATTAAAAAATAAAAAGCGTGGGTAATAGTCAGAGGCGTCTCGGATTAGGGTTACGACTCCAAAATGAAGCTTAAAATGCAATCATGAGACTTCCAGATAGGTCCGTCGAAGAGCCATGGTACTCAGGCGACCGTCAAGGCCTGTTGGTCTCTTGTTTTTGATACGATAGTTTTTGGTGTGTGGTGTGTGTGTAATTTTTTTCTGTTTCTTAACGGTTGAGTATATCTAATATTAAGAACCACGCGGTTTAGTTAGAAATGACGAATCCTGTGTCAAGTCTAACATGTTAAATAATGTAAATTTCAAGTTGTGACTCGCAGAGCGAAGGTGAGGCCCAAGGAGAAATGCAATACCGATGGGAAAAATCTTTTACTTCAATATAATTTCATATATGAGGTTAAATTTAACTCATACATGTTCACGATATGAATCCATAAAAACGAAAAGTCAAAACTCTGGGACCCCTTATTTAATTAAAATTTGGCCCCAGCAAGATTGAAAACATTAACAAAAACATTTTGCTAGACAAAAAATGCGGTCAATAATCATTTTTATGAAGTTCTTCGAATTCTCAAGAACTATAATATTGCTACATGTAAAAATTATGATATAAACATGGAGGTAATTTGATAAAGTTTAGAATTTGGTTCGCCAATTCTTGACCCCAGGATCCATTGTGTAGTCATTTTATGAATAGTTCAAATATAGCTAAATATCCAGCAAATATTCCCATTCCCTTAGGGAAAAAATCTGGATCCGCGCATGTCCTGTAATAACTTTTTCTTTCTAGAAGGAGAAACTCTGGTGCTTCTAGTGCTTCTCGACCCTCAACTTCTCGACCCTCAACTTCTCGGCCCTCGACTTATATTATCAGGAACGGTCCCACGTCGCGTAACGGATCTAGCCGAATGTGGAGGACCACGGCCAGTGCAGAGAGCCAAATGACCAATCCTTCCTTTAATACCTTACATGAAAGTAAAGTACATTGTAAAATCAGTTAACGTTTAACTTTTATTTCCATATAGACTTTTAAAGTAAAATATACATTGTATAATCAACGATTAACGTTTATGTTCACATGGACAATTATACATTGTACATGTACATTGTATAACCAACATCTAAGTCTATATAAGGACTTGGCTTTTTTTACATTCTTATATGAAAGTAAACTACATCAATTTGTATAATGAATGTTTAATTTTCAAGTCCATGGACTTTTTTACATCCTTATATGAAAGTAAAGTTCATTATTTTATCAACATTAATTTTCAAGTCCATATGGACTTGGGTACATATAAAGACTTAAATGCTATTTTGAAACAAAGTGCATGCCAAAGATGAGTTTCTTTTTAGACATTGATGTTGTCAAACTTCTTTTTTTTAAGTATTTCTTTTTTTCCAATTTATTCCAAGCGACAATAATGCTTATCTTTTCAAATGGTATACAAATATGGAATCCGTCGATGATTTTTGAGGAAAAAAATAATGGTGTTATGCTGTATCGTTAAATTTTAAATGATGGAACTCAAGTTGTAATTTTTACGATTTTCAAGGATCACTCTAAGGGAATGATGTGATTTAGAATTCAGGATATTGAAGAACAAAACTTGAGGTAGAAAATGATACATATTTTTGATTTTTTTTTTTTCACGTTTATCTTACAGTTAATAGGACGAACAATGGAACATCTCAGCCTGTAACTTTTGAACTACAAACTGATATTCCGTCTCATATGGAACAGCCGCCATCTTATGAATCAATAATGTCAAGGTCAAACGAAGCTTTTCAGTCAACTGATTCTTTACCTCCATCTTACTCAGCATTAAACAGGGAGTCAAGTGAAGTTATACAGACGCCACCAAATTACTCATCAGTGACTTCACAATACAACGATAATTTACAACCGTCTCAGTCAAGGGAACTGTCAAATGACATTTCACAGACTAATAATAATAATAACGAAATCTAGGGTATATTACATGTACATGTATTAGTAATGATATTATATAAGCGTATGCTGTGAAACACACGTTCAGGTAATTAATATAATTAAGAACATTTTTTTTCACTATAAACAGAGCGATTGCGAATTAACCGAAAGTGATGGATTAAATAACAGTTGAACATTGATAGAAAAATAGATGGAAAAGTGTGATATTCATAAACGAAATGATGCATGCATGTATGGATGAATCGATGAATGGAACAAGATGTGTTTGTAAGACAATAAGTTTGCATCATTTTTTTCTAGAATGATGACACTAAATCGAAGCAATGTAATATTCATCGGTACTTACCATTACTAAGTTTCACTATATATATCATTAAACAAACATTATTATTAGTTATCCAGGTTATCACCCTAGTTATCAAGGGTGTAAGGGAATTTACCCAGGTTGCAAGTATGGAAAACAACCCGGATAATACCCCGTAAACACTTGATGGAACCTGGATAACAAATTCATTTCCTATGTTTACCAAATAAATCCCGTTTTCGATGTTTTTTTTGCAAACGATGCTTGAAAGAGATATTTCTCTTAGGAATAGTCACGTTATTTACCTCCGGCTCAAGTCGGGTGTACTGAAATTGACACCGTTTTTTTTTCATTATTATTAGCCAATCAAATCTCGCGTTACAAGCCACATAGGAAATAAAAACAGAATGAAGCTCTGTCAACTAAAATGTGACTAAAAGATGACTGAATGGAATATTTCTGCCGTTCAGTCACCTGCCCAGATCTTCAGTTAACATTTAGTTGACGCAATCAATTGCAGAGCTTTATCCTGTAAAAAAGATGAGTAAAAAATCAATAATTCACCTTTTTTTTAAATACATTAGAATGCACCAATAACTAGGTGCATGTTGATGTATTGATGACTCTGAGTCTAATGTATGTCTCACTTAGTTTTATTTTATTTCTATTGATTTTAAGCTACACTGTTGGTGCAGTAAAACATGTATAACAAATAAAAATCAACACTAGCCCTAAAAGTGATTTCTGTATTTATTGTATAATATGTCAAATTCTTTTAATCCAATAGGTAAAAATGTATAATCATCTGTGATATTGCGTTTGCGATTTTGATAAGGCTTGTTATAAAGTCAGAAATGTATTTTAACTGAATTAATTCCTTTGACAAATTGCGATTGTAATTTTCAAGAACGCCTCGTTACGATGTCGATCCATAAACATTATACTGTTTACAGGCCTATCTTACATGGATCATTTATCCCCCGTTATTAATGTTATATTTTGTTAAGAAAATGTATGAATAAAACTTCGTATAACAAAATACAGATAAATTTATTTTTTCAAGCCTAAATTATGTTTTCATTACGATATCTAATAGGTGTGTTTCAGCACAAGTCGGTTAGTTTGAGCACATATAAAAAGTAGTGACCTAGATTATTCATGCGCTACTTTGACCCCTTGACCCATAATGATGTTATGCAGGAATAACAGTGGATTGCGCAAACAGTGTTATATAAGGGAAAACATTTGCAAGTGTAAATATATTAAGATAAAAAGCATTAGCGATGTGAATAAGTCGAGGAAACATATCACAGATATAATAGTATTTTTAAGCCATGGTATATGCTTATTGTTTGGGACATTTGCTAAAAATAACTTGAGGTGATATCGATATCTCTAAACAAAAAAGTTAAAAAAAAAAAAAAAAAAGATACTGCAATAATAGTTATGACTATATTGCATTTGCTTTACTTTCCTAGCTAATATGTAACTAATTCGCTACTGTTTTTCCATGTAAGATTTATAATTTTGCTTTCTTCATTACTTCTGTAAATGCAATATCAATTTCAGAAATAAGTTCGTGTTTGTTTATATCTGTTTAGCTGGTGTGCATTGGCATCGTATCTTTAACGATGTATAAAGGGTTCCATACCAGTAATTTTTAAAATATTAGTATCGCATTCCTTATGTTATATTTTGTGTCTGGATTCAGCGTTCTGTATAATTTAACCACAAGGAAGTAGGCAGCTAGCATGTCAGACAGAGGTATGTTTATAAAGCCATTTAATTTGTGTGCTTTTGATTAGTAATGAACATTTCATTTAAATTGTTATCACGTTCTGGTTAGTTTCAGTTATAACTCAATTTTGATTGCAAGTGATAATATGATTTTGTATTCATCTGTTACATTATTCAACAATGATGTCAACATTATCTTTTTTAATATAAACGGTCATTAATACCAAACAGACACTACCGGCTCTGAAAATCCCTTGTTTTTCCGTGTCACCCCCTGTGTTTTCCCTATCATCCCCTGTCAGCCCCTGTGCACATAACCTGTATACCTTGTATACCACCTGTGCCACCTGTAACCCCTAACACTCCCTGTGAAACCTTGTATTCCCCTGTACATGCCCCTGCCATCCTCTATACGGTCTCTGATTGCTAATGAAAGACTTTTATTGTTATGCAATATCAATAGCATTTTATAAACTCAATTATTTAAATCAAATGACTCTGGTAATGTATTTTTTTTACTTTGAGCTATAAATCATTTTTTGGACTCAACAGAACTCTCGAAAGGCTTACAATGTTAGGGATATCATAGTTTAAGAAATTTTATGTTTTAATTAATAAATTATTATAATCACACTTACAACTAAAGGCTCGAGATTTTTTACCGGGTGGTAAATCTCAGGTGAGGGCGAGGATTATTTTCACCAGGTGTGAACACCTTCATGGCATGCAGTTTACCTGCGTTCGTGAACGCCGCTGCTCCCTAATGTTTGAAAAACTTATGAAATATACGGTGAATTATGTCTACAAAGATCAAGCTCAGCACATGGTGTTTAGCATTTGATTTTGTTAATCTAAACGAATAATTGCATTATAAAACTAGAGGATCGGTCAGAATGTGGAATGTACATGTAAAAGTAGCCATGTTACGACGGAGCACGTCTTTCTTTTTATGATCCCAATTCCGATCATTTTATTTTCAATTTTTCGTGAATAGTAAGCTTCAATGGCTTATAATTTTGTCTAAGAAATACTTTCAGTTTGTTTGTTTGATATGTTTATGACCTGTTTATCCCCATGAATTTACGAAGTCACGTTAAGTTATATAATAAATTTTGTTATTTCAATTTATACAGGTGATTATTTTCTCATAATCATATCTAATTTGTTTGTATGTGTATGTTAAAGTCTATATGAACAAGTTTAAATTAAGGCTGTTAAAAGAAAAATTCTACCTTGATCCAACAACAAATTTCTAACCCTTCAAATTTCTCACCCGCTTTGTATCCCATCGAACACTCATGACAATGAACCAATTATATTGTTGAAAATGTTAATATTTTTATATACTACACTTGAAAAAAAGTAAAAATCAAATTTGTTAGATAGTTAATATGTCTTTAATATTACTTGTGTGTAGTTTTTTTTCTGTAAAAGTTGTATTTATTTAAAACAAATTCTCATAATCAATGTCAAAAAGTTCTAAAAATCTTTTTTTTATTTTCCTAGAAAGATATCAAAGATAATGTTATTAATTGCCAGTAAACAGAATTCAGCGGCCCTGGTCAGAACACACGCAACACTGATTATGATTGACCTGAATCAGACATATTTCAATTTTGTTTTATTCAATTATTCAATGTTACGAATAGAAAAGATAAATACTTGCTTATCATGTTAATCATTTGCAACAGAAAAAAACTGAGAGAGAGAGAGAGAGAGAGAGAGAGAGAGAGAGAGAGAGAGAGAGAGAGAGAGAGAGAGAGAGAGAGAGAGAGAGAGAGACTTTATAGGTAACTTTATTATATATACGTAATTGCGTGACACGTTTTAGTGCAAATACTATAGAGGTTTTGGAGCAACTGCACACGAAGAAATTCAGAGAGAGAGAGGGGGGGGGGAGAGAGAGAGAGATAAAAAGCATTTCCCCCTTAAACAGGTAAACGCAATATTGATCTTGCCTTAGTACTGTTTAATATCTTATTTCACATCAAGATATATAAGTAAATAACTCAAAACTGAAATAAATTCATAGTATACCTTTAATTTTATTAGTACATATGGGTGAAAAAAAAATTAGTTGAAAAAGTCTTAAGATTTTCCAATCATACCCACATTTCTCCAGACAACTTATTTGCGCATCCAAGTCATTAGCTTTAGGAGATATGTTTGCACTTCAAATGAAGTGACTGCTGAAATATTTATTGTGAATTGGCATTTGTAACAATATCAGTACTATCTTCAATTTATTCATCAATAATTGGAACAACAACAGGAATTTCAAATACATGTGACATTCAATAACTAAAACTTCAGGAGCCCTTGATTAAACTTCGAGAGATTAAGAGTTCGAGATATCGAATGATTTTTTTTTAAAAATCCGGAATCTTTTGTTCCGATCATTTTGGTTTGAAAATTATAGTACCCGGAAGATAACATTGTTTACATTCACAACTTGGTTGAATATTCTCGTATTCTCTTTCTTCCTTTTACAGTGTATAAAGCGCTGACACCAGTTACGCGGGTACATGAAGGTTAAAGCAACTCCGAGTTTATTGATCGAAGATTTTATGGTTATTTTAAAAATTGTTTATTTTAATGAAAACAATGCTGTATATTTATATCAAGTGAATGTGTTTACTAAGGAATTATACTTATAATTCGGAATCGAGTCGCTCTTTGAAGCTGTCATGGTATCACGTGACAATTAAAAATAGATCACTATTTTACCATAACGGAAAATCAAAACGTGTAATATTACCCCGAAGTTCATTTTGTACATATACATGTATGATACAACTATTCGATCAGCAATTAGTTCATGTATATCAGAATTTCTGCTAGAATCCTATTGTTAATCGCATAAAATTAATATTGTCATTATTTACTGCAAACCCTCTCAATTTCTTCAATTTCATTGAAAATACAACGCTTTTTTTCATTTAAAACCACGAAGCAAAGGATTCTAGCAGCACTTTTCCAGTATTTTATGTCATATGCTTTTGATATTTGTCAAAATCATCTTTTATAATACTCGGGTTAGTGTTACACTTTTGCCTTTTTTGTACACACTGACGGAGGAAAGGTCGGTAAAGCCATATTAATGTTTATCTGCTTACCTTTCAACACTTTTTGATAAAACAAAATATCTATCATTGTATTATCCCTATTATATCCTAACTGATATTCATCTAAATATTGGGTATCTGTATTAAATAAGTCATATTTTGGCATTGTTTACACTGCATTCCGATGATTTGTCTCCCAACATTGATCTTTATCTATTAAACATGCTAGTGACGTCATCGATGAATATAATAATACAGAGGAAATGAAGAATAATTTATTAAGAAGAGTTTATGGTGACAATTTACACCTGTAGTTTTTATAATTTGGACAAGAGATAAAGTTAAGAATGACAAATTTCTTGAGTAAAATATGACATCATGCTGCTTTTTGTGACGTCATAATGGTCAGAGGAATTGTTACTCTATCGACCATTAAGAGTTTCCTTATCATACCTGCGTAGGTATTTTTGCACTTGCTTCCTGTGTGTAAGGACTGAACGTCTATATACAGTCCCAGTAAAAACTTCTCAAAAACAGGTTAAAAACTTGACTTGATTTATTTAGCAAGCGACAAAACTTGGCAGCTGGGTTTTAAAGCTGTCCAGTGTTGACCTCCACTTTGTCCCCTGGAAGCTGGATCCAAAGCCTTATCGCTTGGGGAAAAATGAGGAGTAGTATAGTGTGGTCCTTGTGTGTGGTATAAGGAACCGTATAGTTTTGCCTCTGGTTTGAAGTGACGTACGCTGTAGGTGTTGATCAGCTGGAATGCCTACTAGGTGATTTACAATCTTGTACAACATACCCACTCGTGCTATGTCACGTCGTTGTTTTAGAGTTTGCCACTGAAGTTGCTCTAGCACAGATGTTACATTACTGGTGCGATGATAGTCTCCGATGGCACATCTTGCTGCTCTACGTTGTACTGCCTCAAGTTTGGTGATGGTATGTTTACATGTTAGGCTCCAAACGCTAGCGGCATACCCAAGAGTTGGTCTTATTAGTGTGGAGTAACATTGCGCCTTGATGGTTTTTGGACTGATGTTTCTTCCAAGGAGAGCCAGGGTGGAGTTTGCTCTCTTTGTGATATTATCAAATATGTGTCCCAGCTAAGATTTTTCTGTAATTGCACTCTAAGATACCTAGCAGTCAACGGTATTGAGGACTTGGCCATGGATAGAAAAGCTGGGTGAAATCTGGGTTGCTGTTTCCTTGAGCGTTGGCAAATTGTTAAAAATGTTTAAGTATGTTAATATATTTTCTTAACCACTTAGCATATTTCAAATAAAGAGAGGTTTTGTTTACCAATAAGTTCACAATTAAGTTGTAAAAATTGACCATAAACAAATTAAGTATTAGGTCATTGAAGGACATTTATGTTATCAACCAATTAATAACAATTTCCACCACGCTAGCCCGAGGCAGTTTACTGCTGCTGTTCAGGTAAAGTCCACTTGGAGCTTGATCGGTCGTGTGTGTACACAGCCAACTCTTCGAGTTATCAAGAATAAAAAAACAATGAAATATGTACATGTATAAAGGTACTCAGGTTTTTTTTTAAGAGATCAAAAATTTTGAAAGATAGGAGTTTGAGAGATCAAGAGTAAATTTGCTTGGTTATCTACAGAAAAATAATAGGACTGTGATTTCACTTCGAGAGATCAAGAACTCCAAGAGATCGAAGTTAGAGCCATCGAGTGTCATCTGTAATTATTGAAACATATTTAATCACAAAATTTAATGTGTTTATGTTGTAGATGAATATACGTGGAAAGTTGCCATTGTCGCTAGTTCAATCGTACTGGGATATTGCTTCTGTTTCGCCATGTGCAGATGCTTATATTCTTTCCAGAAGAAAATGCAAGTATTATCAATTCGTATATGTTTTTTTCCAAGTAAGGATTTAAGGATAGATAGATAGATAGATAGATAGATAGATAGATAGATAGATAGATAGATAGATAGATAGATAGACTGACGTTGGAAAAATTTTCATTTGTTGTTTAGTAGGGATGTAAACGAGTACTCGACTAAAGGACATTTGGCATTGCTAACGGATATTTAGATAAAATACTTTTCAATTTATTTTAAATCAAATACATTCAGTGCATATTATCATAAGTTTTTAAATGGTTTTTTAGTTAAGATAAAATGTATGATGGTAGCATAGTCCGATTTGAACAGGACAAAGGGTTTCAAATAAATGAACGAGTACTCGACTATCGCTCGACTAAAGCCCCAGATTAATCGACAAAGCCAACCGAGTAAAATTGACGTCCCTATTATTTAGAGATATTAAATAAATTTTTGGGAGAAAATAAAACATTAATATTTGAAATGGGAATTTGAAGTGAACTTAACGATTTCATTATTCAGTAGCAAGAGAAGAAGCATTATAACAACTCTGGAACCTGTTGCCAACCAAATCTACACAACACATGGTGACAATGTACTTACGACAGCTGAACAGGCTATGGCAAATCAGTTTCAGTCAATATACAATGGTGATGTATAATAGTTGGTTTTTACATAGCAGCTGAATTTAAATGTCGTTCAAAATATATACTAGTGTACAATGAGCGCTAAAGGAATCATTTGCATTCATATCTCTGTCGTTCTAGGTGCATCCAGTCAGGAAACATATCCACCATGGCAGCTTGAAGACTTCTCTGGAGATATGCTTCCACCATCTTACGATAGTGTGATAGCAGACAATAATTCAAATTTATGGTTAACTGATTCTTCGCAGAGTTGACATCATTTACCAATAGTGTGTTCTATTATGAAGGAAGTCAAACTGTCATTTCGCAAAATGAAATGGTTTCCTATTTATTTTATTATTAAACCATGTCATACTTACAACAGTGATGTCATATTCCAATTATGTGTAATATCGCCAATCTTTACTTTTCATTAACCAGTAAAAGTCACAACCATGCAGTTTCTGTAAAACAAAATTGAATGCAGGTAAAAAAAAAAAAAATTAGGGACAATTATAAAACGGATTTAAATGTTCATTCAATCTAAACTTAGATGCTTTGCATAGAAAGCGCTTAAACCCATGTTTTTTATTGAAGGTATAACTCGATCCTGTGCCATCCACGTTTTATTAAAGAATAAGGAGTCATTGTTTTGGTATTATGAGGTGATTATTAAGGAGGAGATGTTATTAAATCTAATAAACCAGAATGACTTTATGTTAAATTTGATCACGTATCGACCGAATGATCACCTCACAATATTCAAAGAGTGATTACTTATTACTTGTTTTTGTTTTTGTAAATTAATCAACTGTACAGTTAAACTTGTAAATTAATCAACTGTACAGTTAAATTTGTAAATTAATCAACTGTACAGTTAAATTTGTAAATTAATCAACTGTACAGTTAAATTTGTAAATTAATCAACTGTACAGTTAAATTTGTAAATTAATCAACTGTACAGTTAAATTTGTAAATTAATCAACTGTACAGTTAAATTTGTAAATTAATCAACTGTACAGTTCAATATTAAATGAATTCCATTTTTATGTTATTCTTATTGCGTATGATTATGCAAGCCTTGCTTACGCCCCAAATGTACCTTTTTGCGTCATTAATCTATACTCAACTATACTTTACAAATTTGAGTCGTACAGTCATAAAGTTATTACAAAGGCACTAGAAAATGTAAACATATAATGTTTTAACCCAAACTCATCTTGTGCTTATAGGAAAGACCCAGATGTACATGTAAGACATATATTGGCTTTAATACCAATAGCATTTACTTCCAGCATCACTGAATATATTCTTACAGTTTTAAAGGATTACTAGTATTGATAAGATAGCTTTTACAGTGTATGAACATTAATCTAGGAAATGTTTCTGATACATGTAAAACCTGTAAAACTCCCCATAAACCAGTTCTTCAGGTTTGTTATATTTGTTCAAGATGGTGTGATGTACAAAAACCTAGTCGCAAAATCTTGTCACCCGTAAACTGATTATCTTTGGTTAATTACAATCGCTGCGAATGAAATATGATATTGTTTACAGTTGTTTACAGCTTTGTTTCAAAATTGTTCCATAATAGAAGCAGTATATATTCAGTGATTATTTTGCTTAAAAACGTGAAAAATTGTATATGATGTGTTTTGTAATAAAACTAAAACAATTCTTTTTATTTTCACTTTCATGTTCGTAAGTGTAGAATAATTTTACATACACTGAATCAAAGTTCTAGATGTTCACCAAATATATTGTATTGATTATATGAAATAAACACATTTGTATGTGTTGTTGTTGTGGTGACTGATTTCAATATAACAATATGTTGATCTTGACCTCCTGTAATTTGACCTTTACTGGATATCATGAACAGTTCCGGTGTGGTTGCTTTTCCCCAGAGCTTTCATACTGTTGTTGGTTGTCGATGGAAATGACTATACAATTATACCATGAAAACATGTTAAAACAATTTTTATTGTTTTATATTGCCAAATCTTAAAAACAGTATTGAGGCCGAAATGATCTGTAGATTTAAAGTGAGTACTGTAACAACCTGTCGTAAGAACAATTCAGAAACCAACATTCAAACGGCTCTGGGGGGGTATTCTTCAGTAGTGATTTTGCACTTTTTATGTGTTTTTCATCTGATACTATTACTAAAGACTATCTTAATTCCCAATAAAGTTGCCATTAAACATGTGCTGTAAACACCAATTTCTTGTTGTGAGGTTTCGTCACGAGTTATCGATTTCATTTAGTATTTTCCCTTTGCTATTGTTAAGTAGATATATCAGTTACGAAATGTTGAAAATTTCATACCATTTTATTTCATACTTTTCTAACTATTGTTTTAAACAGAGTGAACACTTAGAAGTTTTGCTAAGTGTATATCCTGATATACGCAACGTTTTTGTTTAAGTGTTTAAAATGACATTATAAAGATTATTTTTATTAGACAATCACATAGTGCATTGCACAAGAATGATATTTTTATATATTTTTGTAATTAATCGTTCTTACTCTAAATTTTCCCCCAATGTCGAGAACCATCTTTGATTGTTCCATTTCTTTTGCATGACATGTGGTGATAACGAACAGTGTTCAAATTCAAAATTCCAAAGGAAAATTACAAAACAAGAGCAGAGCAAACGCGGACCTCTTAAAAATAAACAGAGGTAGGATCAGGTGCCATGGAGGAATAAGCATCCTCTGCTGACCGGTCACACCCGCCGTGTGCTCTTTGTCGTAATCGGGGGAAAAAACGGAAAAGTCCGTAGACAATCAGGTGATTAATTATGGTCTAACAATTAGTATGAAAAACGTCAGTCAGCATGCGAACCAGTGAAAGATTCATCAATCAAATCATTTTTTTGTAAGATGAACCCAAACATCAAAAAGAGAAAAAAAAATTAACATTAGATAATATCTTATAACAGTAACATACAAAGCTAATTCAAAATGATCTGGTGACCGATGTAAATAATTTTTATAGAGTGTAGATTCAACAACATGAATTTAATTTCATAACTTTATTATTTTTTTATTGTTTTTTTCTTTTTGCTATTATCTATGGCACGCAAAACTCACAAAAATTGGCCTAACATAGTTTTGCAGTCGATAAACTAGGTTTATCGGTTAAAAACTGTAGTTTACAGACAGAAAATTATTATTAACGATGTTAATCTATATTAACGACGCTAATCTATATGTTACATCTGTAAACCACAGTTAACGCGATCATCTATGTTTCAGAAGTGTAAAGTATAATTAACTCTAGAAACAACCATTTGCGACTGCAAAAGATAGTTTGTCAGATAAATATAGTTTCACAACTGTGATACTATGATTAACAACAACTCTTAATTTAAGCTGAACACCGCTCGTTCATAGGCACCGTCAAACAGGTGTATAAACCCTTTGAATTCGTTACACCCGATTGCACACCTGTAACTCGTGGCCGACGTGTACTATTCCTTTCGTGGTTTTTGCATTTATGCATTTATTTCATATTTTATGTGCATTTTCTGTTTGTAAACAATGCAGTGACTTGTTTATTTGATGTTAGTATTCTCATGACTTGACAAAAGTGTGTAAAATTTGATAATTTCATCGCGGCCAGTTACCATAACGAGGCAAGATGTACAAATGTACGTCCACACAGGTGAGACCTCTACAAAGAAATACTTTAAACTGTTTAGAGGTCTGAGGCTTATATAGGGGTTGTAGGGATATCGATGATGAAAGAGAAATATGTCGGACAGTGCATATTTACGAGCTGTATTCAGCTTTAAAGTTAACGAATGTAAATTATGGTTTACATATGTAAATCTATATTAATCAGCAAAATTTATTGTTTACGTTTATTTATAAACTGATTAACGTAGATAAACATTCGTAAACTATAGTTTACAACCATTAAATATGGTTTTACAGATAAAATATATAGTTAACGAATCGTGAACGATAGTTTGATGTTCGTAACTTATTAACAGATAAACCTAGTTTATGAACTGTGCAACTATGTTTAGCTCATTTTAGTGAATTTGGCGTACCACAATTATCCTTACGTAAATAACTTACAGTTTTAAACCTTCCGTAAACTAAATACCAGTTATATAAATATGATAGGAATAACCTTCTGAGATACATTGTAGCTTTAACAATGTATAAAGGGTTCCAGGCCGACGCATGGTATCGCATGTCTTTAATTTTAAATAAGCGTCGTGTTCAGACGCAGTTTTATATGTAAACAAGGAAGTGCAGATAGCCAGCTAGCATGTCATTTTGGGGTAAGTTTATATGGCCACTAACTGTATGTTTTTAAATGATATGATTTTGTTCTGTAGAGAGTGTGACTCTCTGTTTGAATGGTTATTATATTTACTAAGAGGGCTGGATGGTCCTGATCATTTGATGGTTTACAATGCTTTAAAAATGCAAAAAAGCTCTGTATAACGATATAGGAAAACATTCAAACTTTATCATTAAAAAAAATATAATTTTTCTCTTTATTGTATGATAGATTAAGCTAAATACATCATTTTTTAAAAATACTTTTTATGCCATGCTGTTTGCAAGTACATGTGTTTCAATTGCATTAAAGCTCTACTTTCTTTTACTCTCAATAGTGGAGGGTATCTCAATGGCATTTTTCCTAAAATAGTTATTCAAAAATATCCTCTATGTCTTGATCAACTTTAACACTCACGTGAAGTATTGAAGTGTCATTTGTTTCGCTATGACAATTATTTAGTTGAGAAAAGACTATTCATCTATTTGACCTCTAAATTCGGGTATCTTGCTATATTTTTATATAGAGCTCTTTTTCTAAAGGAGATCATTACTGTCTTAGAATGGTCATGATCATCGATCCCTTCATCAACTTTAAAACTCACGTGACTCGGTCATCTTTGCATCAGACCTTGTATGGCTGTTTCATGAATGACAAATAACCTTGTTATCAACACACTACCCTGGTTCACGTGCAATGACGAATTGCATTTTCGTATTCAAGTTTAAAATTTCATTCTTAAGGAGGCTGGGTGGTCAACAAATTAACCATCAGATCTACATGTACCTTGAAATCTCATATATTATATTTTTTGCCGTAAATAATAATTAAGTAAAGAAAAAATTTAAATATTTTAACTTTGAATTATTAGTATTTTCCTATATCTTTATATTGACCATATCATTCTAAGGAGATTGATATAATGTAAAAATGGCCACGAACATTAATCCCTCATAACACACATTGCTTAAAAATAGTTCGAAAGAAAAATCCTATTAGATTGTAAGCAAACTTATTCTGCTCCTGTAGCTTTTCAAATCATTGAACATAATATTAAGTTATATGTATCAGTAAAAAGTTCTTAAAGATAATCAAATGGTATCACTGATTTTTAATTCGGATGAAAAAAATACTCCCCAATCAAGGGTGACAGACTTTCTTATAATCATCCCCTCCAACAAAAAATGTAGCATCTTTATGAAATTGTGTGTACCGTGAATGAATTGACTGTTGTAATGATGTAAGAATTGTGTGTTGAATATGGTAACAATATATTAAACGAATGTTAAAATTCTGCTTTCTTACACGACAATCAGGTTGAGCCAATAGAAAAGAGGAAACCTTTCTTTTGAATTACAAATATGTTTTATATTTTAATTTTAGATGCATATCCATGGTCTCCTGTTCTTATTGTTGGCTTGATAGCGCTCGGTTTTGGTTTTTGTTTCTTCATCTGCAGATGCACATACTCTATTTATATGAAATTGCAAGTATTCCAATCCTGTATCTTTTTTAAATAAACATTTAAAACAATATAAAAACAACCGTGAACGGAATGTTAATTGGTTGACATGTATAAGTTACAAATACAATTGAAATAGGTGTTTGTTTATCATTCATTGGCTAAAAGGTAGATTTTGATGAAATGTATTTTTTCCTTTTCAATAGCGAGAAATGTTCAAACGTTAACATACCAACACTGGAACCTGCTGTTAACCAAATATACACAACGCATGATGACGAAGTGCCTACGACAGATGCACAGACAATGACCAGTCATTATCAGACGATAGAAAATGGTGATGTTTACTGTTACTTCATTTCTACACAGCGACTAGTTATAAGTGTCGATCAAAATAAATCTAAAATAGACACTTAGTTAATGGGCGGTGTCAAAATCAGTTCAAAAAAATGTTTCAGCGTATATATGTAACCATATTTGTCTAACATGTATATTTCTTTTTACCATAAGTTGGAATGTTACATTTTTAAGTCATAATAATGAATAGACAGGGGAAATAAAGCTTGCTTTTATTTTTTTCTGTCGTTTAAGATACTTCCAATCAGGAAACCTATCCTCCTTTGCAGCAAGACTTAACAGGAGACGTCCTTCCACTTGCTTACGATACTATGATGTCAGACGATAAGTTGGGTTTATGGTCAACCAACTTTCCACAAAAATGACATAACTCACCTTTAATGTCTTCTATCATAAAATCGTTTGAACGAAACTGTTGAAGAGATTTAATAAATAACATGTTCTTAAACCCTATCAAATTTTACCAAAGTGACGTTCCAATAAGGTGTGACACCACCAGCTTCAACTTTCACTTAACCACTATACTTTATTATTTTATTGTCATTTTTTCATTTTAACCACTATACTAGTATATTAGTTGCAATCTTTTGAATTTATTGTATTGGTAAACATTTTATTATAATGAGTGTTTTTTCTTTTATAAAACGCTACTGTTTAATTATCAAAGTGTCGATGTTGCATTAAAAATCAGTACAAAGTGTTGCTTGAAGTGACTATTTCCACTTTTGTCATGAATAAAGTTACTTATCAAATGATGTTTTCTTTCATAATCAATTTGTTCTCTTAATATTTCATAAACCTATACGTACACTGTTTCATGATAAACTTCATATAATGACATAAAAGTATCTGTATCTCGGTTTATATTTTATGTTATTTTAAAACTTAGCAAGACTACTTTTATTACCTTTTTAATAGTGTTTATGTTTTGTGATTCGGGATATAAAATCCTAACAATCCCAATTCCTGACAAATACATACATAACCAACATATACGACTGGAAAAACACCTGTGTTGATTTTTAAGCAAATCACTAAAAAATACACATTTCCAAAGCATTACACTTGTACGTGTATCTTGATTGAAATAAATATCGTTTTCACACACATCTTTCTTCGCGAGTCAACATACGAAGATAAAAAAAAGTTAGTTCCTGTCAAAAGAGATTGAAATTTACAAAATACGTTGTTGTTTGGCGTAGTTTCTTGTCATACTCGTTTAGAGTGACAATGTTTTTCATTGTAACATGATCTTTAAACTAAAAAACAACAAATGAATAAAACTTCCTGGTCTAAAAAGTTCATATTTACTGACGCACTAGGTTCTTTCTAAATGATTGAACATTTAGCTCTTTGTCTTCTTATAAATTTTTTTTAAATTATCATACAAAAACAATGCATTAGATTTTATGGTTTTTTGTTATCTATAAAGACCTTGCATTTACCGTTACCACACTCTGAACACGTATATATGACTGCTTCCCTTTCAATTGTGATTATTTACTAAAAACATATCACGGAAGTTTTTTTTTTATAATAAAATAAGAGTTTCCTTAATTTATAACGCACATTTTTTTTAAGAAAAATGTTTGTTTTCTTTGATTTCAGATCACAAAATCTTGAAGTATTTCGTTCTTAAAAGCATCTGTGAAAACGATGCAACCCGGTACGTATGATTTTTTTCTTTCTTTCTGTTTGGTCGTAAATCGATGACTTAAGTATCATGTACAAACCAAATACTAGTATATCGTTTGTTATTTCAATATTGACAATCAAATCAAAGGTATTCTTTTAATATAAGGGCTTTTTTAGCCATGCTATAATTTTACACAATATCTTGCAAATAGATAACTGATTTAGTTTGATAATTTTGATCAGTTGTAAGATGAAGAAAAAAGCGGCTCAAATCATGTCTAGGGAGTGGCTCATCACAAACTTCCTTGTTTTATTTTTTTAATCCTAAACAGCAAGATAAAATTTAAAATTGTTTTTCAATAAACTTATAACCATAAAAATTATATGTTTAAAATGATGTACTGAGTTTATAAATGCAAATGTGCAACGAGGTCTTTTATGAGATTTTTAGTATCTCGAGCTCGAATGTGTAATTGTTGTGTGTCACAACAATATTTCTTTATCTTTGATCTTTTATCTGTAATTATCTTTAATCTAGTAATAGCAAAACACAAAAAAATCGGACAGCTAAACACAAATAAAGTTGAAAATGACCGTAATGACCCTTTTTAATTTGTAGAGTATGAAGATAACACTTCTTGGAATATCATCATAGTAATAGTGGTTGTTGCCATAATTGTCCTTATTTTTGTCATATTGGTGTGCAAATGCCGCAAGACGATAGAATTCCATAAATTGTAAGTATCGACTTTTAGTTGTACGAAAGTATTTCTTTTAACCAGCAACTTTATTTTGAGCAATCAATTTAACATATAACAGTGTGCTCACTAAAATATATTGAAGTAAATTCCAATGCTTATTTAAAAAAGAAAGCAAATTTCTCTAATAGCGATTCGCTCATTTAAAAAAAAATTATATATTTTCATCGTCAGGCTTTCTTTTATATTTAACAGTCAGAGAGGAAAAAATACTACCGAGCTTGTCGTTATTACAAATAGCGATCAACATAATGTAATACTGTTTAGTTCGAAAGTGAGGAATCAACAACTTATCATACCTTCTTTTAATGAGGGTAAGGCTTTTATGAAAAAATTAACCCATGGATAATCATTTTTTCAAAAATCTAGAATATGTATATTAGCCTCCTTTTTGTACAATACATCAGTTTTTTAACGAACGTATTTATCTGTTCATATTTTCTAGATATCACAGATCAGAAATTTTGTCACCATTATTTGGAAAGAACTGATATTACACCCTCAAATTCCACCTATATTTGATTCTATGACGGATGTCGCTGAAAAGTGGAATCATAGGCTATCGAATTTACAGTGATCATCAGCTATCGAATTTACAGTGATCATTAGCATATACTACATGTAAAAGACGTTGATCTATGATTGATACATGAATAACGACATCACCAACTCACAGTTACTACAGTCTATACGAATTGAAAAAACATTTTATTACAATGTATATTAGATATATATATATATATATTAGTTATTATATCTATGTAAAGGTAAGATCGTCATTTTTCCCTATGTTTTTTTCTTTATCGTAATTGGTTATTGCAATTACGTTAATCTAGTATAATAAAAATGCGAGGAAAACGAACTTGAAAAGGTTAACGTTAATGTTTGTTGTTTGTTTGTTCGTATGTTGTTGGGTTGGGTTTTTTCGGAATGGGGGCGGGGGCTGGTTCTGGGATTTTTTGTTTGTTTGGTTTAGGGGGGGGGGGGCTGGGGGGCTTTTTTACGGTTTAATACATTTTGCAACAGTATATTTTAATGTGCTTTATTCTCAAAATAACTCTACTTTTAACCTTTATACTCTCAGTGACACATTTGGACGCAAATTAATGGTAAAATATTTTTTTAAAGAATGTTAACCTGTACAAAATTTGTAAAATGAACTACATTAAACCAATCCACACTATGCAAAAAGTGAACTAAGTTATTTTCCTTTGCAAGGGAAACTCAAAGAGCAAAGGGGAAAATCCAACATTCTCCTTAATTGTGCAATTAAATATTTGGGCGTCCTGTAAGAAAATCTTTTTATTTTCTATTTATTTCATTTCTTAATGTATGGGTGGCCCATCCTGGAACAATCAAAATACACGATAGAAACTGATTTATGATGTCAATGTAAATGACAAAGTTACAAACCTTTAAACTACAAAGACTACTGTGAAATCTTTATTTATTCCCCAAAGATGGCAGCCAATAAACTTAATTTTTGTAAAGTGTGGATTGGTCTAATAGACTTATTTAACTTCTTAAACATGTTCTGTTGATATGGATTTCGGGTAGCATCAAAATAACAAGAGGCAAATGGGTAATGTCTCTTACCTGAACAACAGTTTGTTTTTTTTATCATTTCCCCTTATTTAATATGAAACGCTTCAAAAATACTTGTAAAACACGCAAAATTATTCATATATTTAAAGTTTTCATTTTGTAAGAATAATATAGGAAGAAAATCATGGAAACCATTTCGATACGTCAAATCTTTACATCTAAGATGCATCAATTGGCCAATCATTTCCTTGACCTACACGTATCGAAAATTGAAAAATGAATGATGATAAAAAGCACAAAGTAAGTATGTTTGATATACTTTTAACATATATTGTGATTGTATGATACATGAACTAACAAAGACTGGTGATCCTAGGCCTTATGAAAAATATTTGACTTTTGATAGCTATAAACTTTTTTTTTTTTTTAATATTTGACTTTTAATAACTATGAATACCAAAATGATGTCACTGTAATCTATTTTTTTTTAAGTTCAAAATAAATTGGTTAAAAAGATTTTAAAATATTAGCAATAAAATTCAGAACGTAGGTCCACTTTTAATTAGCACAGACAAAGCTGTATAATTCACCAACTGAAAAGGTTTGGTGATTCTTAGCTTTTGGTATAAAAAAAAAAGTGTTGAGGTGTAATTGTTTTAAATAGAACAAAAATCCTGAAATATCAGAAAGGAGATCAATTTTACCTATCATTTCATTGTAAGACCCGAAAATATAAGGATGCTTCAATTGACAAAGTTTGTTTCTAGATCTTATCTAGATCAAAAACTTCATCATAAACAAATTCAAAAAAAATTGGTTTAGTACCTCTTCTGGTCATCAATTGGTAAGCTTCGATGATTCTAGCACTAGAAGAACAAAATGCTGAAGTTTTAATTAAATGTAAATTTTATGTCACCTTGATCCCTATGTCCAAGAATGATGCCGTTAACAGTTTTTTATTAACAACATTTCCTCATCCTTTTGTTTAAGTTTGGTTTTATTAACATAGTGCTTCTTGAGGAGAACGCTATTTTAGAAACCACGCCATTTGTTAGAAGTTTTTATGTTAAAATATGAACATATCCTGAGTCCCAGTATTTATTTCCAGGTCATGGCTTTAACAATTTAAAAAATTTACTCTATAAATATTTGCATCGTCAAATCACATATTGTAGAATTGAAAAGGGGCAAAGCTAGAACAAAATGATTTTCACGGCAAAGAAGCTTGCCATTCAATAAGCAACAAAAACGGTCTTAGTAGGACAAGGATAAACATTTTATAGGGCACAGGGGGCCAAACTTCAATAAAGTTCACATATATATATATATATATATATATATATATATATATATATATATATATATATATATAGAGTTATTGCAGCATAATAATTAAGCTTTATAATCATATGTATATACTACTTTTTTAAGATCAAAGATGACAGTCTGCTCGGTATTCTTGGACTCGTTGCTTTTATTTTGATTGGTAAGTATGAAAAAAAGAAAAGAAAATATGAATTAAATTAAATAAAGTTAAAAGTCTTCTTCATTTTCTATTCAAATTTTGATTATGTAATAAGCAAAGTATTGAAATAATATCACCGTTTAAATAGTCTTGAATTTTAAGTATGTAAAAGTACAAAGTGCACAAAGGGTCTTTTAACTTAGCGGTATTTGATCTTTTACTTTTATATTCTTTTTCGTCAAAAAAGTAAACTTTGAAAAATTACGATTAGTAATAAAATGTTTGATGTTGGTCATTTTTAAGAAATTTATTTGACTTCTTGTTTAACAGTTACTTTATTCGACAAAAATTAATATTAACCTTAATTAACAAAGCACTGAATACCTTAAGTGCGCTTCATTAAATCTACATATTTGATAGGCTAAAAGCATTCACATTCCATCACCCATACTTAAATCCAGGGACTGTTCGAATGTCGTTATGTTCAGATAATATTGCGTTCTACTCTTATTTCCCATTGAAGGTAAACACACTTGTACACATAGTACGTATCAATGATCGCATCAAAACCAAGCCATAGCTTTCATTTTATCAATAAACAATCTATAATTACATTGCGTATGACTGTGTGGCAACCAAAAACCTCATATCATATTTCGCTAAAATATTCGAATAAACTAGGAAATATTTAACTGTTTTCTTTAGTCTGGTTACGTCTATAACCAAGGAACACTTTTGATCTCATTTATATACAACCTCCAAAGAACAACACCTATTCTACACATGCTTACCTTTTAATTTCATTTAAGTGCCTGGATCATTTTTTTCTTTTTCTTAGTGCAATTGTTTCCTGAAAATACATTTTTTATTGTATCTGGAAATTTGATACATCACTTGGTTTTTAAAGGAAGTTTATAAGTTTATTTACTTACCGGCTGCAAGCGGACAAGATGGCGAATAGTACGTATGAAATATATTGTGTACTATTTATTTGCAACTTTGCTATTTGACATTTGACATTAAATAGATAGCAGGTATATTTCGTCTGGTAAAACAAATTTCAAATACTGTATACAAAAAGAATGTTTAATATTTGATTAAAATGGATTATAACCAAAACGTTCACATTAAACAAGCAAATAATCTGTACCTTTTTAAACTAAATTCAGTGTCAATTTTAATTATGTGTATTCTGTAACAATTGATTTTAGCCTTGGCTTCTGAAAAATTCGTACACGAACCTTTAGTTTAAGATAAGCATTGTTTATTTGTCGTATAGAAAATACTCCTTTTTGTAGATGTCAGTCCTATCGCTATCATATTTACTTCCTTTTTCGTCGTCGTTGGAGTTGGCTGTTTCTTCTGCGTGTGTTGCACACAATTTTGTAAGAACAAGGATAAATTACGTCGAATGTAAGTATTGAGTTAAAGAAGGCTGGCTAGTCGTGGCCAGTTTTATAATATATCAATCTTCTTTGGATGAAGAACTATATATGAAAAAAAAAATAGGAAAATAGTGAAACTTCAAAGCTTATGTAGATGAAGTCGAATGTAAGAATTACCATTAAGAGGGTTGGATGGTCTTGGCAAATTGTATACTATACTAATCTCCTTAAGATAAAGAGCCCAGTATAGAAATATAGGAAAATAAAAGCTTTTAAATGAAATTTTAAAGCCTATATATTTACATTTTCTCATATTACAAAATATTGTTTATGGCCAAATATAGCATATCTTAAATCTTAAGGTAGATCTTATGGCTATTTCTCGACCATCCAGACTCCTTAAGCTTTGAGCTCATAATATAACAACCGAAAATTGGGCTGTATTTAATATATGACTCAACAATCAGTTTAGTCATTTATTGCAACGTATTTTATATAAATTAGTTTGCAATGAAAGATACCTTCGGGAATCATTGAATGAAAGAATCAAGGCTTCTTTAAAAGTTTCAACACAAATCCCAAAATGCACAAAATATTTTTTTCAGGAAAAAAAAACAATTTAAAATGTGTTCTTATGAATAAAATAACATATGGTACGTGATGTTGACATGACAATGCTTCTGAAAACCTAATAGATAAGCTAATCTCGTGTCAGATATGAATTGCATTCTGCAATTTTTTCCTCACCTTTTATCAAAAATACCTTTTTCTAGTTCTGTTACAACAATAATGAAAGTATTAGTGGGTTTTTAAAAACATGTTAAGCATTTTTTAAAAGATTAATCTTTAAAGGTAATGAAAATTGAATTTATCAGGTTGTATTTTCATTTAAACCAATATTTAAAAAATTATGGAAAAATCGTTCAATTAATGATTTTTTTCCTCACCAGCGAGAGAAGAGAACAAAGAATTGGGCCTTCTGTCGACACAATTCCAGGTTCACAGAATAACACACTTAATTCAGCGAATATGCATTGGAATCACTCACATGAAAACCCATCGTTTTATTCTATTGGTAATGGTAATGATTATTGTTGATTTCATAATAATTAATTTCTGGCTGTAACGCGATTTTCGATTGGCTATAAAATCATTTTATATCGTATAAAGAATGTTGCCTACGTCATAGTAAGACTAACGTCAAAAACGTATCAATCCGCCTGACGTTACGTTTGAATTTTGAACAATTTGATGTCATTCTAAATGTCAAGTGACTGTTTTTATCTACAATTAATAGAAACAAATTAAATTATAAGCAATGAATTCAAAATTTATTTGTTTTATACGATATAAAATGGTTTGGAACAGTGTACGCTCTTTTATAAACCGCTTTGCGGTTTATAAAGTGCAAGCTGCCCCAAACCATTGTATATCGTATAAAACTAATAAATTTTGATTTCATTCCTTAAATCACTTAAATACTTTTGATAAATCAGAAATAAACGATTTTACTCAATTCAATTAATGTATCAAATTATAAGTTATTTGTTTAGAAAATAAACAAAGTAACAATTTATTTGATGATAATTACAACACAGTTAAATGGGTTACGATGAAAAAATGACAATAATTAAATGGGTTACGCTACGAAAAAAACCTGTCTATTGTTTACACATATTCTGAATGAAAATAAAGGCGCAATGTAAAAGGTTGATAGATTTCTAAATTTACTTAATTCCAACACATTTTTAATTTTAATTTTGCTTTTGTTTAATCAAAGTTTACTCGTTTGTATACACCATTGAAATGAAAAGTACAGAGGGAAATGTCTATACAAAAGTATATATTTGAGATTTGCAAAGGTGTCATATCACTTCATGTTTCGTATATATTTTCTGTAATTGAAGACACTAGCTCAACTCAGCTTGAAGCATATCAACAGGACTTTGTTGTTAATGATCCCCCGCCATCATACGAGTCAGTGATGTCATCAGTGATGTCACAGAACCCAAATGTTTCATGGTCAACAGATTCTCGATATGTTCCATTTCCACAGTGACGTCAAACGAACTTGAACCTGGTGGACAGTTGACGTTACAGACCAGATTTTTACAATATTTTAATATAAAAAATGTGATTTTGAGACCAATGATTTGATGTATAACTCATTATAAAGTTTATACAAAATGTTTTATTTATCGTTTGTTTTTATTGTCTATTACTTGCATAAACATTACATTCAAAAAGCAGAAGATACATTGGAAAATACGATCAAATATGTTTCTTAAAATTTATACTGTTTATTCAATGACATTGAAAAATGACGCTAAACTGAAATTTTGATAATGTACAATTTTCAATTACACTGCCAGTGCTGTTCCAAAATTAGTACCAAATTATTATAAATTATTAAAATGAAACGTTCAATCTTACATAACCAATTTGATATGTTCTTTTGAAAAATAATCATTAAATTATATGTACTCCTTCATAAAAAAAAAAAATTTTCTACAAAGTTTCTGGCACTATATTTTTAGTCGCGGAAGCAAACTTAATAACATGTTAAAATGGCTGTTCAATGTTCATATCCCTGGCTGAGAGCGTAGATGATGGCTTTACAGCGACAATTACACATTTCATGAAAATAGACGTCAGTATGAATATGAATATAAACACTGAATGCTTAAATGAAGGGAGCGGTGGCATTACAATTCAGTCCTCGCACAAATAGATCAAACCATGTATACACAAAAAGATCAATTCATGTTCTTCAATTCGTTTCACTCGATAAAACATAATTCATATAATTCATTTAACATATATATAAGACAAGGCATTTTTGTGGGATAGTAGGCGAAGCGCTCAGATTATATATATATATATATATATATATATATATATATATATATATATATATATATATATATATTCACCCACAAGTCTCAATTCATTCACCATTCTCTAATTTCTCCACAAGCGTCCACAGAAAATACAACGAATTACAAAGTACCAAAGATTAGAAATATACACAATGATAAACACTTCTAGACATTTTAAAGAAACATTGTAATAACGGGAGGGAGGGTGTAATCTTGAAAAAATGTGAATTTGTTTTTTCAATTCTGAGCTTTCAAATGGCACATTTACACAAAACCTGTTCTTATCAACTGATTTTTTGTTTTAAATATTAAGGACATTTTTGTTATGGATGTGCAGTAGTAGACTAGTGAGTACATGTATACTTGTCAAATGGTTTACAGATAATAAAACAAGAACAAAACATCCTGCATCCATTATCATTTAAACAATAAAATGCTTTCTTGGTGAATATGAAGGCAGCAACATTGCAGAAAAAATACATAATCCGCGTAAGCGGGTTTTGTAATTTTTTTTCTGCAATGATCGCTACTTTCATAACCCGCATGAATCCTCAAAGAAAGCATTTTATTGTTTATATTTACATCCACTTAGTATAATAATGATTCCATTTTATTTCTTGCGGAAATTGATTGCATTTCATAGCTCTATAAAAAAAAACTGACAGGACTGAAATGTACACAATTCAGTTTTAACCATTTTATCGATCGGTCAAAACCTTCAGCAACCTAAGACAAATCACGGACTGCAGAAATCGTGATGATGTCAGAATCAAATTCCAATACAAGACGATTTGGCTTTTTCTTTTATCTAACATACTGATGTACATTAACAATCATTTAGTAACTTTTAATTACCTTTAACGATCAATTTATTAATTTGTGAAAAGAAAGGTTAAAATATAAACAATAATTTTTTTCTTTGATGATTTAACCGGGTCATGAAGGTATCTTTCATTGCAGAAAAAAAGTCTACATAGCCCGCCAACGCGGCTCGTGTATTTTTTTTTCTGCAATAAACGCATAGAACTGGATCGTGTAGATTTCAACCCTGTCATGTTATACAGAACTATGAATCACAATCGGTTTTCTTAAAAAATAGAAGAGAAAATACTTGCATGGTAGATGTTGATATACAATGTAGTATCATGTATGTATCACTTTCCTTATCGAAAATTTAATTTTGTTATATCATTATTAAATTGTTGTTTGGCCTTTTAGGTAGAACTAGGTGAAATCACACTGATGCTGATATATTATATCATAATATATCATATACGAGTCTGTGTAATGATGATTTGTAGTGAACTTTATTTCCTGAAGAAAACAAATGTATTTACTAAGAAACGCATGACTTGTTGACATAATTCTGAAAACATTATACAATTATTAATGTAATCTGAATTTATTCTTTCTAGCAATTATCGCTACCTTCATAGCCCGTATGAATCATCAAAGAAAGCATTGTATTGTTTATATTTACAAAGAGTAAATAAAGTTAGCTTCTGTAAATCACTGTTAATGTACACAGTATATTACACAGATAAAAGAAAAAGAAACTTTTTCTATATTATGGGAATTAAAGTGTGACGTCATTTCGTTAATTAAAGTAACCATCCCTTTTTTTTCTTTTCTTTTTGCAGTTTTTTTAGAGGGCTGCAACTCCTTAGGATTTCCGTAATTGCTGAGTGATTCACTCCAGCAATGATTTTGGCTCAAATAATAAATCATGGTATTTTATTCATACTGTACATCTATAATCTATAATATATAAGCAAGCACACATTTACTAAGAAAACGAAGTTGTTGATAGCAATACAATACGTCGTTAAATTTTGGCCATTTGTGATGCCCAAGCTCTAAACAGTAAAAGATAAGTCTACAAGAAATATATGCAGGAACCTTTAAACTCTAATTAGCGTCATTTACATGGAATAGGTTTGTTAATGTGGAGATCAAAGATTAGATGGTGTGGATGGATCTGCAGAGCTTTGATAAGACTTTTATGACCTCTTGACCATTAAAGACGCTTGTTGTTAACAAAGAAAGTCACTTCATAGATATAATAAACGGATTCCATGTTCTGTCAGGAAAATAAAAAGAGGATTGAATATTAATTTCAATTTTGGTTAAGTGTTTTCATTTATTGTATCTATTTTGTGAAGTAAATATCACCTATGATGAAATATAATTCAATAAATTATGATAATAATAAAATATGCCGTCAATGAATTGTATAAAGCAATTGCTAACGTTAAATATTAAATAAGAAGCCACACTGTAATGTTGTTAATTCGAAAATGGTCAATATCTATAATATTTATTTTCAAATCATTACAATAACTTTGAGAAAATTCAGTCCGACCTTTTACTTTTTGGGGAATAACAAATAATTGCACATGTATTGCAACATAAAAAAAAAGACAAACCTTTTGCATTATATGTTTTGTACAATTGAATTGCTAGAGATAGGTAATTTAAAAAAAAAATAGGAAAGTTGAATGAAAATTATGATTTTGAATATAATGATTGTATGCAATTGATGCAAGTTTTTGAGCGTAAATGGCAAGCCTTCTAAGGCTCTTCGGTCTGTCAACCCGAATTTCCCCGTAAAGCTATGCATACGTGCGTGTCAAACTATATTCGACGTTTCAATTAAGGTAAATAGTTGCTGTACAAGAGTATATCATATAATAATTAGGTATATATATATCACAAAAATTCTTTTTTGACTTTATTATTCCAATTTTGTAAGAAAGAAATAATTTTCATTTTAGTTAGTTTGTTTCTTGTTGTTTTTTTGTTTTTTGTTTTGGTTTGGGGTTTTTGGGGGGTGATGGGGGGGGGTGGGGGTAGCAATGCTGATTTCACAAAACAAAATCAATTGTAATGTATCACTGAAATGCAGACAAGTAAATCTTACTTGTAAGACGTCATTGTTTATCCCTCAATATTCACTTTCGGTCATTACGTATACCGGTAGCCAGAAGGCGGTCGGTATTTATAGAATGATATGAAAGTAAAAAGGAAGCTCTGTGTTTCTGCAAAGCTATTTTGATGTTCAATCAAACAATTTGTTTTGCTATGCAGCTTTGCTCAGAGAAAGAGCTTGTGATTAAACTACATCAAATATGAGAATGGATTATTCACTGAATAAACTGAAAAAAAATCGATCTTCATCATTTCATTTTTTTTTTTTATCAGAAAACCAAATGGTTTGCAGTCGTTCTCTTAACGCTTGCGTCAATTATTTCTTTGTATATCTGGTATATGAATGCTTGTGGACGGGATCCACCTCCCTCCCCCTCTTTATTCCCACAAATTTTGACTCTTAAGCAGTTGACACCCTTCATTCATATTTGTTTTTATGTTTACGATTTTTAATTAAAAGAGAAATATAATTATTTTAACTATTCTGGGGTCTAATTAAAAAAAAATGTGGCGTCCCAGTCCCCATTCACTTGTGTATTTCTTAATTGTTATGTTTATTTATGCATGCTCAATATACGAATAATAGTCAAGTTATAAATTCTATCAGCTCTTTGAAGTCAAAATTTTAATAAGAGCATGGGGGGGAGGGGGGGATAGGGGGTTGGTTGAAAAGATGACATAAATGAATCACATAATATTTAAGCAAACAAACATTTTTAAAGAAAACGAAGTTAGATGATATCTACGAAGCCCATTTAGGACCTATCAAAAAATATTTTTGAATTTGATATAACGAATTCTTGAATTTGTTAAAACGAATTTAAATCGTTTTAACAAATTGTTGAATCCGTAATAACGAATTAGATTTTTTTATAACAAATTTTAGGAATTCGTTATAACGAATTGAATCTGTTATAACAAATTTTATGAATTCGTTTTTACAAATTTTGAAATCTGTTTTAATAATTAAATTTGAAATAACGAATTCTTGAATTTGTTATTTCAAAGTTATAATTAGTATTTTCGGTTTTTAAAATCTGTTAAAACATATTTTCATCCACTTTGTGATAACAATTTTCATATATCGCGGGAACAATTCAAACGGGGCGGACTTCATTTGCAACCCCCCCCCCCCACCCCCTTTGTTTTAAGCCTGTTGTATTCCTGTAACAATGCTTTTATTGTACTCTCAAATATTTAATTAATTTCTTTTAGTATAAACCAAATGTATATAACAGTCTTATCATTTTTAATGACAATATGATATAAAAATCGCGTTTTCCTTTTTTTTATTGAATACATATCAGTTCAAAGTTCCTCCAAAAAGCTTTCAAATTTCCTTCTAAACGTTTACCGATCCTGATTGAAAGTTGGTTCACGCAAGCGCACATCCTAGTTATAATGCCTGGTTACGTTATAGAATATATCAATTCTATACCAGAACGGTGTGGAATTCGTCGCTTTTTTGAAGTATGACGTAATCTCAAAGTTTGGTGATGCAATGAGATGAAAAGTGCAGATATTTGTTAATAAATCAGCATGCTCGTTGATTGATAGCATTGATTTTACAAATTTTTGAAATTTTGCACAGAAACCCCTAAAAAAAATCTGTATTTCCTGGTACTTTTGGTGAAATTGCGTTGTTACATATTTAACAGTTCCTATCTATGTAGGAATTCTAGCAAAGCCGTTAAAAAAAGGTGTCTTTTGGAATTGTTATATCTGTTACCAAGGTTACACCAACAGCTGTGACAATATATTCCTCCATTTTTGTTTTTACACCGATTTACTTCATTTGCTATTTTGCCCTTTCACGGCGGTCAATATTGATCAGCGCATTTCGGCGTACACCTATGTGGGACAAATGAAGTCCGCCCCGTTTATTTTGTTTCCGCAATAAATGAAAATTGTTATCACAAATTGGATGAAAATACATTTTAACAGATTTTAAAAACCGAAAATACGATTCATAACCTTAAAATAACGAATTCAAGAAATCGCTATTTCAAATTTAATTTGTTAAAACAGATTTCAAAATTTGTAAAAACCAATTCATAAAATTTGTTATAACGGATTAAATTTGTTATAACGAATTCTTAAAATTTGTTATATCAAATTCAAGAATTCGTTATATCATATTCAAAAATATTTTTTGATAGGTCCTAAATGGGCTTCCGTAGATATCAACACAATACATCGTTAATTTTTGGTCAAGCATTTTTAATGCCAAAGTTAACCATGTAATAGACATTTTTTTTTTAAAAATAGAAAAAATAAAATTAATGCTAAAAAAAAAATAGCTAAAATCATGTCTATACATGTATGTCCCATTAACTTCTAACGCATCAAAAATGAGACTGAGCTGTTAGTCTACAAGAAATATATGCATGGACCTGTACTCTAATTAGCGTTATCTATATGGAATAGGTTCGTTAATATGGGAATCTAAGATTAGATAGTGCGGATGGATCTGTAGAGCATTGATAAGACTGTGAAATTTATGTCCGCTTGACCATTAAAACTTGTTGTTAACAAAGAAAATCATTTCATAGATATATCATACTATGTTTCTCAAATATGTGCCTGTGTCACGTTTTAAAGACCAGAATTATCTCCTCCTCCACATGGGGAGTAGCCTGTTTCCCTGTATAAAAAGAGGGCCAAGAGACAGCTTCTAGATGACTTGAGAAGTTCTCTTTTATTTAAATATTATAACATTTTAATATTACAATTTAACAATAAAGATTAATATTAATTACAATGAAGTTTATCAACATTGATATTTATTACAAAAATCTCTGAAAATCAAATATTAGTTAAACCCCCTGAATCTATTAACTTTACTTTTGAGAATGCGAGCAAGTGTATCTATTTATCTTACATGTATAAAAAGAGGAGGCAGAAAGACAGCTTCCAGCTCAGATGACCACTGGAGAGCTGTGTTTCCCGCACCCCCATTTTTCACGCACGGACAATGCGCTACAAAATTCTCATCCTAATAAGTAATTGCGATCAAGTCGAACTGATTACCTGACCCACCGTAGTCAGTATTAGCATTTTATTTATATTTCTGACCTGGCGTCGACAGGCTTATCACTGGACTTAATTACACATTTCTCCACGAGCAAAACACATTTATACGCTACTTTTATAACGCATGTATTTTAGCCAATTTCTGTAGAATTTCCGTTATGATAGCTACATTCAACAGATCCCATTCTCTGTAAAGAGAAAGAGCGGATAGAATACTTATTTCAATTTTGGGTAAATGTTTTCATTTATTATATCTATTAACAAAGTAAATGTTTCCTATGATGAAATATAATACAGTAAATTATAATATGATATAATATAGTTCCTCTCTGTGCATGTTCGATTAATATCTAACGGTGAATATCAAATAAGGGTAGCGATGCTGATTTCACAACACAAAATTAGTTATGTACCACTGAAATGCACACAAGTAAATATTACCTGTAAGACATCGTTTATCCCTCTTTCCTCACTTTCGGTCTGTACTCGGGTCGCCAGAAGGCGGTAGATAGTATGATATGAAAGTGAAAATGAAGCTATGCGTTTCTGCAGAGCTTTGATGTTAACAGACCCTTTGTGTTGCAATGGAGCTTTGCTCGGAGAAAAAGCTTGTGATTAAACGAGATCAAAAATGAGAATGGATTGCTCACTGAATATACTGCAAATATCTATCTTTCACATTTCATTTTTTTTTTTTTTTTTGGTTTTTTGGGGGTTTCAGAAAAGCAAATGGTTTTGCGGTCGTACTTTTAACGATTGGTATATCTGGTATATTAATACTTGAGGACGGGAACCCCCTCCCCCCTTCCCAACAATTTGGACTCATAGGCAGTTGACTCTCTTAATTCCTTTTATCAATATTCACGATTTTTAATTTTAAGAGAATTATAGTTGAACTATTCCGGGGTTTAATTCAAAAGAAAAGGGGTGGGGTCCAAGTCTCCATGCACTTGTGTATTTCTAAATTGTTATATTTATTTATGCATGCTAAATATACGAATAATAATAGTCAAGTTATAAAACTATCAGCTCCTTCAAGTTGAAATTTTAATGAGAGCATGGGGGCGAAAAGATGACCCCAATAAGCAACGGACCAAAATATTTGGTGGACTTTATTCCATCAGATTCATATGCAGATAGTACATATATATACACGCCAAAACTCTGGAAAGCTGTCGATCGAAGCATTTAAATTTCTTTTGTTCGCAATGATTGCCAAAGGATGCATGTATAAACTCTGGTTTATTTATAAATCTATAGCTTATACATACTAGAACGTAGTGAACGGAGTCTTTTAATACATGCCGATCTTCATTTTACGCAGGAAGTGTTAATAGTATTTTATAAAGTTCAGTTGTTACAGCATTTCAACGGATTACAGCTGAGTGAGAGGTATGTTCATGTCTTATTTATAGCATTGTGTATTCTGCATAAAGTTCAATTTTTTTAACAAAAACTGCAAGGTGTTAATATCTGTTATTCATTCAGTACTACACGTTAGTATGTCTACCATGGTGGTGTAACGGGATAAGCCTTGTTTTGAGAATTTGAAGTAATGCTACATCTATCCATTTAATACTGAAACCAACACTTATACGTGTGGTTGTATTCCCTCCTATAAAGGTTGGAAATAACTTCCCACAGTAAACAAATTAAACGATGTCTAGAGCCGCCTCTTAAACACGCTTGCTTATAAATCAAAAATGCCATTGAAAATGAGTTGATTCACTATTTACAGCATGTATGCATGTATGTGTTTTATGCGTTGTTGTATTCGCTGATTACCTACTGAAATAAATATTACATCAAATTGACTCTATTTATTAAGGCGCGGATTCAGAGGAGCAGAAATGGAAGACGAAGAGCGGGGGTGGGGGTTGATGGCTTCGATCTATATCGAGTACAATTTTTGTCATTTGAATATAGGTTGTGAAAGTCTAGATCCGCACCCCCCAAATGTTTATGCTATTTAAGCATTCTACAAGTATGACCTTGATAATGGCCCATTAAATTCATGACACGTCTAGTGACTGACTCTGAATGTTCATTTTATTAAAGGTCAAAATATGTGAGACCATGAAACTATTTATTTTATCCTTGCTAAGGCTACGACCCTACATCAGCTAGCTAAAAGATAAAAATATTTTACTGGGTTTTTTTCTTTATGGGGAGAGGGGTTACATTTAAACATCCTAAGCTTTTTTCAAAATTTCTCTTCAAATACTCTCGTATTTTATCACCGTCAGCTTTGCGCCCCTCCTATTTAAACAATCAGTGGTGAGACCCTTATAAAAAAAAAAACCCGAGAGACCCTTAACACTCGTTAAAAATACGAGAAGAAAAATTTTGACAGGAAAAATGAAAAACACATGCTACAAAGATGGCGTTCTTCGCTTAGAAAGCTGTCTACTTATTCAGTGTGTCTTTGTAAACACAAGACGCGGGGCATCGGACATGCGTCTTTGTATCAACTGTATGAATTTTAAAAACGTGTTTTTAAACTCTGCATTTCCTTTTGAAAGGTTTGTGTACATAACAAACTTGGCATTGAAGATTTTTATTTCTTAAATTGCGTTCAATATTTAGAGCATGCAGCTGCACTACAAATAATTTAACGTTAACACATAGTCTTGAAATAATCTTGGGGTTTGGTTTTCAGGAAATCACATTGTTTATAAATACAGCGAATCGCAAATAACGACAAAGTGTACTGCAACAGAAAACAGTCAGACTCTGATGAATGAATGTCATTTTGTAAATTCTGAATTGACAAAGTGGATGGTAAAAAAGCAAGATTTATATCTGGTAAATTTCATATTTACAGTCACCCAGTTAAAGTGTCTTAAGCATGTCAGTTATGCATGAATAAAAATACAAGCTTCCATGCCATAAGTGGTTTTATCATCCTGATTTTATTAACATATTATGTAAATTGTGGGCCATGGACGCGTGAATACGCATGTAGTGGGAAAATGGAAAGATTAAAGAGTATGTTGCTGAAACTACTGTTCCTTGATTAAAGCCGGGATTTCCCAAGATCTTCATTCTTTTGTAACTGTAAATAATTGTATTGCACAGAAATTCAACATCTGGCAGCAGATTGCTTAGCAGTCACAATAACAAGATGCAGTTGAGAGAGAGAGAGAGAGAGAGAGAGAGAGAGAGAGAGAGAGAGAGAGAGAGAGAGAGAGAGAGAGACTGAGAGAGAGAGAGACGGACAGAGAGAGAGAAAGAGAGAGAGATTAGGGGGAATTAAATTATTAAATCGTGATTACATAGATTTTTTGATAGAAAATGAGGCAAGAACCCTTGATAAACTTGATAAGGCAAATTAGAGTTTCGTGTAATGTATATGGTAAATAATTAGCCATAATTACTCAATGATAAAGATAAAGACGAAATGCTAAACTTGTTTATCTTTTGATACGAACAGATGGGGTTATGAAACTTAATGCTTGCTATCATGCAAATAAGATGAATGTTTGTATATGTCCTTTCCGATGTATTTCATTTTATCAAATAAAATATACTAGTCATGTTGTATATTTTATTTGATAAAATGAAATACATTGGAAAGGATATATAACTAAATATAAAAAAAAACGAAACTACGATCAAATTTTATTCAAAAAAGGAAAATAAAAATCCACGGTATTTGCAATTGAAGTTGTTATTTAGGACAGATTTAGAATGTGATTATCAGAGACACATGTGTCTGAGATTTTTTGGAGTTGATTCTTTGAAAAAAAAAATTAGAAGGTTGTTATACAATGAAAGCATAATATGTCAAACCATAATCACTTAAAAATCAACTCCCTTTTAGCACTTCTATTCATAATGACTATATTTTCCTTCAGATATCAGTATGTCGGCCCAATTCAACACAAACTCTTTAACCGCCCTGACCACAGACAAGCCCACGACTTTCCGGAAACAGCGATCCTTCAGCGACCGGGTCGGGATCGGTTTCCTGGTCGTAACATTTGTAGCCATCGTTCTGGGCCTGGCCATCGGAATCCCTCTCTCAAAACGAGACACAAACAGCGGAGGGGGCGGGGGAGGAACGCCCCAGTCTTCTGAACTCCAAAGGGCAATGAATCTACTGACTGCAAATCCATTAATTGATGGGTGAGTTTATGAAAGTTATAAGTAAAAAAAAGATATGCCCTTAGATGCAAGTATAGATCGATGAAATAAGCTCTTGTCATATTGTCCCAAACTTGCATCCCGACAAGTCAAAACCTTTGTTTGTCGATTGAGATATAGTAGAACCTTCACAATGTCTTTTAGGACCATATTACGATTGAACTACGATCTTGTTAGGATAACGCTGACTTCTATACGATTTTATATTATATTTTCCACGACGTTACTCACGATTAAATCAAATATTAGCGCGACGACGATCAACATGAAGCTACATGAAAGATACTCAAAATCTTTACACGATTCCAAAAATCTTAACAGACGTTATTCTGACTGACCATTAATGACAGAAGCCAAATAAGCATTTTTTTCATTTAGGAGGGGGTTAAATCGTGTTGAAAATTATGTCTGAATATCAGTTTCATACATGTTTTAAGACTTTCTTTTGTTCATCGTGATAAATTGTCAAGATTGTCGCTTGATTCGTCGGACTTCTATAAACTGTCATAATTGATGAGTTCTCATAGCCATCTATATCCGCATATCATGCGTCATAGTGTGGGGGGGGGGGGGGTATTGAAGAACTAAAATGTGCCTTGTACTTATGTATTGTTGTGTAATTGTCATTTGTTTCTTGGGGAAGTCCTCAATAAATGGTTTGATTAATGTACGGCAATTCTCGAGTTCGACAAGACTTCATGATAGCCATAGAAATACTTTTACGACACGGCCATAGAGAAAACGACCCGCCCCGCATTTTAAAGAAATGAAGATGAGCCTATTTATTGGGATTGTGCGATAAGGACTCTCTTTCTGGGGAACAAGTTTTATTTTTTTAAATGTTCCTGTTTGTTTTGTTGTCCGTTTGTTGTTTATTGTGGATTTTTTCTCAATTTTTTAAGGGGGGGGGGGGTGGTACTGGTGTTACAATTGTTCCAAATTGACCGCTAGCAAAAAGAAATAATAATCATGTGTAATAAAATATCAGTGAATTAACAAAGGTATTTGCACTCACTATCCGTAGCCTATGCAATAGCTTGAGTGACCTTTGATCAACCAGTCCCAGTTTTTCACGTTACGTGCAAAAATCTGAATTGTATGGTGTCCGGATAGGGCCAATGCAAAAGCTTTATGCGCGTTTGAAATGTGTTTTGCAAAGTTGTGTTGGTGCGACGCCGATTTGTGTGAAGCTGTGTTGGCGAGAGGGCGTAATGTGTGACAGCGCGACGGTACGTTGTGTGAAGTTGCGTTGGCGCGATGGCTTGTTGTTCAAAATTTTGATAACGCGACGGCGTGTTTTTTGGCGACAGTGCGGTGGCGTGGTGGTTATTCAAAACGCGCTGTTGAGCATTTGCAAATGGCCCTATCCGGATTTCATAGAAATTAATAAGCAGAAACCAAGTTTCTTCAGCCAAACAATTTTCCCTTGCTTGTCACATGAGGCCCCGCTCAAAGGAGTCTGACATTGTGTCAGTTCGGCTTATCGCTACTGCTGAGTGATGAAATCCCGAGATATCACCGCTTGTGACAAGATATCGCGAGAAAATATATAAAAAACACTCAGTAAAAGAGCTGAGAAATAGATCGCTACAGAATCCAAACTAAAAGTACGGTCGTGTACGGTCGTGCAAACAATTTTATTGTGTTGTTGAGAAGGTCGAAAGAAACTGTGCCACGAAAAAGCGATTTAAAAAGAAACAGATATCCTAAGATTTGAATGAAAGATAAGAAGTGCAGTTCAAAATGATCATTTACGTTCACGCAAAGTACTTCAATAAACTGAGAACTGAGTCTTGCGCAATCTATACTACTTCTCTGCACTTTTCTCTTGTGAATGTCTAATGTTATAAACTATGCATAAAATGTCGTATCGCAAACATCAATTTCTGTCATGTTTACGAAATGAAAGGTCACAATTGATTTTAAATAAGAGCATGAAATATAGTTTGTTAAAACATATGCTGACCAAAAGATGACATTATAACTAAACAAATTTAAAAAATGAAAAATCGTGCTCTTAACCGCTCCAAGTTAAAGATGTATAACGCATAACATGACCCTGTTCTTTAAGAGGGCTCCATGGTCGTGGCAATTTTTAGATTGTTTTGATCTCCTTCAAAAGAAGAGTTCTATATAGAAATATAGGAAAATACCCAAATTTTATTGGTAAAATATCTGGGTTTTCTTCACTAAATAATTGTTTATAGCTTAACCAATCATATTTAAACATTTTATAGCTTAACTAATCATATTTAAACATTTTATAGCTTAACCAATCATATTTAAACATTTTAGGCAGATCCGATGGTTAAGTTGTTGACCATTTACCCTCCTGAAATGAAAATTTAACATTATGATTCTATACATAACTATGTATGAATGTGTATATATATATATATATATATATATATATATATATATATATATATATATATATATACACATTCATACATAGTTATGTATAGAATCATAATGTTAAATTTTCATATATATATATATATATATATATATATATATAAAACATACAACGCTTTACCACTTTATAAATAGTCACAACGACTTGCCCTGGCAGTTCCGACAGTACGCCAATAACTCGGTCTACTCGGTAAACCTCGGGCTGGACATGCGAATCACGTGGAACAACGAAACATTGATGGATGACCAGAACTTTCCCAGAATTCCATCACAGACGGATATTCCCCGACTCCGCGCTGGAAAAGTTGGCGGGCAGGCAAGTAATAATCAATGAAATATTGAAATATGAAAAAAACTTTCCTTCGTAAAATTATGTTAAATCTCTATTGTTTGAAGTGTAAATGCGATTATGTTTAATAGAAGAATGTTATATACTACATGTAAGACTGGGTGTCTTATTGTTTCAGTTCTGGGCGGTTTTTGTGAGCTGTGCTTCCGTAGAGATGGACGCCGTGCGATTGGGCCTTGACCAGACTGACGTCATACACAAATTCGTTGACAAGTACGAGGACTTTAAATTGGCAACGACCGCGCAAGGTATAAATGTTTATAGGCATTCTAGTAACGGTTTGTATCTGCACTGTTGAAAACTTTAACGGCAACTTTTGATTGATGCTTAAATATGCAGGCACCTATCTATCCATGGGGGAGGGGGGGGGGGGGGCTGCCTCCCCCCCCCCCTTTTTCTCGCAACAGACATTTTTCTTAAATTTACGTATAAAAAAATGAATTATCATGGAGTTGGCCCCCCACTTTTTGGAGAGTATGTAAATAATTGAATTGTATCCCCCAGGGATTAGGAATTTCATGATTTTATGATTTTTTTTTTTGAAGTGGGGGGGGGGGGGAGCTCCGCCCCCCCCCCCCCCTACTTTCAAAAACGATATTACGTGCCTGAATATGAAGAATACATTAAAGGGACTATTGAAAAAGATTTGCAACAGAGTTCAAAATCATTTGTTGAATTCCAATTCTACAAAAAAATACCAAAGAAAAGTACAAAAATAAGGCAGTTTACCTAAAAAAGAAACTATTTCAGACAATATTCTTTCTGTTTTATATAACAGAAACCACTTTCATTTCTGTTTTCTAATTTAGGAATAACGGACGCTTTTAAAGATGGAAAAATTGCCAGTTTGATTGGTCTAGAAGGTGGTCACATGATCGGAAACAGTTTGGGAGCACTGCGCATGTACTATAGGATGGGGGTCAGATATATGACATTGACGCACAGCTGTGATGTAGAATGGTAGATTAGTTTTACTTTCTCAAAAATGGGGTTATATATTTTTATATTAAAGAAAAAACACAATTTTCGAAAAATGGAAATCCGAAGTTTTTTTATAAACTGTAAAATTTGTTTGAGATATTGTTACAGGGGATAAAAATATACAATGTCATTAGAATGCCTCAAAAATAGTTTGCAGTAAACTTATGCTGATATTGATTTATCGACCATTTATTTCTTTAAAAAACTGCTTATTTTGCGAAATACGTTGTCCAGATAAACTCTTCCAAATTGTTTTGATATCGCGATGAACAAGATATCTGTGTTCAGATATCTATGTAGATATTCACATACCAACGTTCAGATATCTATGTAGATATTCACATACCAACGTTATGCTAAGTTAAACATGTAGATACATGTATAGTTGTGTAAAGATGTCAATGTGGATATTTTTTGCTCATATATCTCTCCAGATATTCATTTTCTTTTTTTTGAAACAGGGCGGACAGCATAAAAGCCGATCAAAGAACTCCTATTTCTACCAGAGGACTAACAGAGTTTGGAAAGGTAAATTACCGGTTGACTATTTACAATTGTAGTAGTTATGTCTTTGTCGAGACTTTTTTCATTAATTTTGATACGGCATCAAAATAGCTTAAATATTCAAAATGTTTGCGATTGTGTTGTTTGGATCAACGGCGATTCGGAACATATGATATCCTGCTTTAACACTCAAGATTGGAGCGCTTGCTTAACACCAGCGGGAACGTCTATATAATATATTGTTTCAAAAAGATTTTTTTTTAAAATAGCTCAAATATATCTATTTCATCGAATATACGTTTGTCGCTCTTCCATTGATTTGCAGCATAAACTGGATAGAATCGAGTGAATTTTCTGTTACAGAACTGTTACTTTCACTCCTACGAAGCCATGTGTCAGAACGTCTTGTCACAACAAAAAGTCAACTTTGTTCTATGTGCAATCTGGTCTTCATTTTTTTATTTGAATATTTTTCATCAATTCCTTTGAAATTTTTTATTTGGTATTTTCAATAGCAAGTTGTAAGAGAAATGAACCGTTTAGGGATGATCATTGATCTATCACACACGTCAGAACAGACTCAGAAGGACGCCTTAAGTGTGACTCAGGCACCTGTCATCTACAGCCATTCGTCGGCCTATGCTCTTTGTAACCACGTCAGAAACGTCAAGGACGAAGTTCTGCAGCTAACAGTAAGGCGTCATGTTATTTTTTATCATTAACAGTAAGGCGTCGTGTTATTTTTTATCATTAACAGTAAGGCGTCATGTTGCTAGATATTACTTATACAGTAAGGCGGCATGTTGTTTCCGATCATTAACAGTCAGGCGTCATGTTGCTAGATATTACTTATACAGTAAGGCGGCATGTTGTTTGCGATCATTAACAGTCAGGCGTCATGTTGCTAGATATTATTTATATACAGTAAGGCGGCATGTTTTTGTGATTATTAAAAGTAAAGCGTCATGTTATCTTGATTATTAGCAGTAAGGCGTCATGTTACCAGTGATTATTACCAAAAAGGCGTCATGTTACATGTACCAGCAATAATTAACAGTAGGTTGTCATCCTACCAATTATCAATAACAGTAACATTGCATGTTACCAGTTAATATAAACAGCAAGGCGTTGTTACCGGTGATTATTAACAGTATGGCGTCATGTTACCAGTGATTATTAACAGTAAGGCGTCATGTTGCTAGTTAGTGTTAATTAACGTTATTATATCCGAGATTAGATTGGATACTTTAATACGATTTTGTCGTCCATAACGTAAAAGTTTTAGTCTTTAAAAAATCATTAAATGAAAAATTCACTAATTACTAGTATTTAATCTTGTGATTTAATTTTCATATGTTTTATAGAAACAAAACAAGGGTTTAGTATTACTAGTATTTAATCTTGTGATTTAATTTTCATATGTTTTATAGAAACAAAACAAGGGTTTAGTTATGATCAACTTTTACAAAGGATACATTGACTGTGCACCTACCAACACAAGTGGCAACATATCGCATGTAGCTGGTGAGTTTAGTTTTATAATACATGTGGCAGAATCACACACATACATGGGGAATTGGTTTGGGGGAAGGGGGCGTGTACTACCGCAACACGTGGAGCGGTGAGAGGGGTGGGGATGTAAGGCACTACAGAAGTAACATCTAAGAGAGGTGTCGTGGAAAGTATAAAGTATAAAGAAGTTATCTGAGGAAATTCGTAACTGGATTATTGAAATATGTTGAAATGAGGGGGAATTACCGGGGGGGGGGGGGGGCGCAAACCCCATGGAAATTGAAGGGAGGTGGACCAGCAATCACCATCATTTATAAGATTTGGTTTCTGATTGATTTATTGATTGACTGATTGATTGATTGATTGATTGATTGATTGATTGATTGATTGATTAATTAATTGATCTTGAATAATTGACATATTTTTCTTTCTATTCCAAATTTATATATACATTTAAATTCTTATTATTACATAAAGAATATACTTACACGTACACTAAAGTCATTCTGTTCTATTAGACAAATGGCATCCCATCACTCTTCTTTCTTCAGATCACCTAGACTACGTGAAGAACCTGGTCGGGGTGGAATACGTCGGGATAGGCGCGGACTACGACGGGGTCCCAGAGTAAGTCGCTCTGTTCAATTTACAATTTTCTCAATACTATAAAATACTGTTCTATCTATTTTTTCACCCGGATCAAGTTATATATTTATTTTATTATATCCATCAACTTATTCAGGTCATTACTAAAACCAGTTTACTTCTTGATGGATATTCAATTTCAAATTCTATATTAAATATTTTTTATGACTGATTCTATTCCCCCTTACGTTTGGATTAGGCTGGTCGAAGGTCTTGAAGACGTTTCGAAATACCCGTATTTGTTTGAAGAGCTGATAAAACGTGGATGGACAGATGACGATCTCATTAAATTGGCTGGCGGGAATTTACTGCGCGTGTTCAGTCAGGTAGAAGCCGTAAGTATCAAGAGAGAGAGAGAGAGAGAGAGAGAGAGAGAGAGAGAGAGAGAGAGAGAGAGAGAGAGAGAGAGAGAGAGATGCAGACAGACAGACAGAGTGAGGGAGAGAGGGGAGAGAGACAGACAGACCGACAGACAGACAGAGAACAGAGATGGAGACAGAGTAAAAGAAAAAAAGAGAGAGAGAAAGAGAGAGGGAAAGAAAGAGTCAGAGAGTAAAAAGAGAAGGAAAAAGATAATAGAGAGAATAAAGAATAGAGATATAAAAAGACGGGATGGAAAGATTAGAAAATCAGAATCTTCACATCCTGGACTTCTCAATTTTTCCTTCTCAATTTAGGTAAGAAACAGCCTGTCTAGCAGTGATCCCATAGAGGATATCATGGACAGAAGTTTGAGGAATGAAAACTGTACGACTGGTTACTAGAGAAATCATAAAAAAATCTACCGTGTCTAAACCTATAAACTATGGAACACATCAACTGCTTCTTTTTTTTATCATAATATTTTTTTTTTTATCCAACAATTAACTGAAATGTATGAATATTTTGCTGAAAAGTTATCCGCTATTGTATTTCATTTATCAGACCTATCTTGAACATTTTACTTATATGCATCGATAATTTCGATGACTTAATAATTTTTATTCAAACTTGGTAAAATATAATTTAAGAATAAGTTTCATCTTATTCATGTATTTTAACGCACAGTGGTGCAGTTTGTGTACATGTACGTTTTTATTTGATGTTAAAGCCCACCCTGTGCGGAGTAATAAACATTTGTTTCTCAAAATTTTAGTTACATGTAATGGTAGACCTGTTACATGCTTTTGTATCACGATTGCGGTGTTTTTCCTTTGAAAACATCTGTTTATTAAAACTCATTGTATGGCATGCCAGTTACTAGCTTCTGTTTATTTCTAATGTTGTGTTTATCGGGTGCTCTATCTTTTATGTTATCTTTTGACATACGCTGTTATACATGTACATGTATATACCTCGGCATTTCTTTTCCCGATTTTTTTTTTATCTGTTTATGATTCTATAACTACAACTGGACAAAATACGCTATGTACCAAAGAAATGCAAATCATTGTCAATGAATTGATGAATTGATGGAATTCCGCAAATAATTTTATTTACATTTTTTACCTCTTCATTTGCATATTCAAATATTTGCACATGCATGTTATTTTGCTTTAATAAATGTTTTACGCATTTTATCTCATAAAGGCAAAAGATAATTTTTGTCAATCACATTTCAACGCTAGCATTTAACCAATTTCATTTTTTCCTCTAAACGTGGATTAGATTTAATAAGATTTAAAGTGTTTGTAAGTAATCAATTTCAATTTCATGTAATTAATCCTTTTTTTAGTTTATTTGAACTCATTTGCATGGTTTTAGTTTCATATACATGTACAAGTGTATTCAGAGAGTAAATTTATTTTATGATATGATCTCATTAATCAAGATTATATGCTATAGTACCTCATACGTCAAATTCACCTTCTGATGTACATGTATACATGATATCAATTGGATGATACGTCCGATAAACCGTTACCATAATGATACAGTTTATCCCCAAAATATCGTTAAATTCTACTGAGTATGTTGTATTTTTTTGGAATTTTATTTCATTTGGATATTATTTCCTCTTGTTTCCATCCAGTATACTCACGTCCCATACTATTTCCTATTAATATACAATTCACTTTTTTTCATATTTCTTTTACTTCATTAGATTTCAGAATTTACGAATAGATTTTGAATATTTTCAAAGTATTCCATATACAAATGTATGAGTACAATTATGTGTCAAATAATTTTTTGAAATGCAAAAGTGTTGCTTGAATGTATACTTTTATAACAAAATTGTAATAAAAAAAAGAGAATAATAACCTTTGTTTCTTGTCTCATAAATAAATGTTATTAACGTTTGAGACGTCATAAATTGGCATGCGCTTAATTATAGTATAAAAAGAAATATTCCCGGGAAAATACGCGAAGCATTGAATTATTTGTATAGATAATGCATTTAAGAGAACTGTAGCTAAGCTATTAAAATAATATCCCAATACTGTATTGACAATAGGACCTATAACTTACGAGTTGCCGCCATTGTATGCTCCTGATCTTGGCCGGAAGTGACTAGGTTACAAAATACGCGAGTTTCACACGACATTTTTTTCCATAAACGGTTTAGACTTCTAACTGAACAGTTACGATGTATTGAAGTATGATTAATATGGAAACTTTGACCACTTTGATGAAACAAATCAAAATGGAGGAAGTTGCAGGTCTTATTTTTTTCATTGTATACGGATAAAAAACTTTACATACACTGATTAAGATTTTAAGAACACGAATCGTTTGCTTCTTGATCTAAGCAACTGTTAACGTTAATGTAACTGTTGCGTCCAGTTTTATATAACACAAGTCGTTCGGGGGTTATTGAACCGTAATCCTAAAATGTGCACGTAGTGTCGGGTGCTGTACATTAATTTACTTGTTTTCTAGATGGGATGAAACTTAACTGTTACACACTCAATTGCTACAAGTGGACTAGAAACTCTTGCTGAGAATTAAAAACCAAGAATTGGTTTGAATCATAGTTAGCAGACCGTGGTTAAATTTCAAACTTTTAAATAAAAATTAAGACATTCATTATGTAACTAACCTTGAGCATGTGTATAAATGAGTCTGAATTTTAAAGTTACTAAATCTTCCCAACTTCTATTATGGTAATAATGTACTTTTTTTTATAAATATGATTATAATGTTTCTAGATTATTTTAGCAATGCCCCTAAACATGCAAATCCTCTCCTCGAAACGTTTTGTTGCAGAAATGTTTTACATGCATGTAATCTTTAAGAATGGAAATTAAGGAAACGAACTGGAAACAGTTCTGTTTGAACAGAAGGGATTAACGCTGTTAGGACCATGTTACATTTTCTATCAAAGTGACAGATTGTATCAAGGTCTAGTTTGCTGGCTTCTGCGTGTGTTCAGCATGGTCCAACAGTTGGTTCTGGTGAGTTTTCTGTCCTTTAGATTTTAGGGGTTTTTCTGGTCGTTTATTTGTTGTTTTCCCAAATTTTGTTTAATTTTAAAAAAGTTTGATCATGTGAATTAAAAAAAAGTACTCATTTTAATTTAATCCTACGTAGTGGTCATTGGTAAAGTTGTAGTAAGTATGCTGTTTCTAATGTTTGACAAAACTATTCTTCAATATTGTAGCAATCGTAATATCATGTTTGAACCGTTTTGATAACACCATACATAAAATTATACTACATGCATGTGACAGAAGTTAAGTGCAGAAAGTTGCTCTGTTGGTATGTTTTCAGAGATCCGTGGGTTCCTTAGACCAACCACTACTGGAAACGGTACGCCATGCTGTGGACCGAGTCGTTATGGACGTCCGTGATACTGTTACAGACATGTCTACCAATGGTCATATCAAATGACAAACTTTCTGTCGATGACATTGTGGCTCAAGCTATAGATAATGGTTACCGATACGTCAGGTTCGAGAGGACATGCTCCAATACAGACGATCAGAGTAAGTGAGATTTGTCATTTCTCACAATTTTAAATAACTTTAAAAAACCTCGGAGCCTATAAAATTCAAATATACTCACATAAATGTCGCATACGAAAAACGAATAGGGCCACATAAAAAATATTTTTATCTCGTAATTACGAGAAAAGATCTCGTTATTACGAGTTAATTATCTCGTTAGTACGAGAAAAGATCTCCTTATTACGAGTTAATTATCTCGTTATTACGAGAATTTTTTTTTTGGCAAAAGTAAGACCTAAACCGAAAATCGAGCTCGAGCATTTCCAACTGACCCCAGGTTAACTCAGTCTGATTAAAACCATTCCCCTTCCTTTGCACTCGTCAGGGTCTAGCAGTTATCGATTAGAGGCCATCTTCACACGACCTCTCAATTTGCATACAATCTAAATGTAATTCAATCAATCACAGACATACACTTTTATCTGTTTTATGAGAGATGTTAAGAATGATTGTAATAATAACTTTATATGTTTTGATAATTTTTAACCGCAGGCTATGTATTTGAGAAAATTGATATAGAAGGTTTATGGTAATGTTTTCTGCTAAACCACATTTACATGTACTATTATAATACATGTACCTCCTTCTATATATATATTTTGAGCACTTCCAAGGAATGAAAAACAACTGTTCACCTTCATCAGAAAACAGACTTCTTCCGAGGGGAGGACATCGGATGCAGGGAGGCTGTATATTGCAATTAACAAAGAACTTGTAAAATTGTAAGTTAGTCAAACCTAAAACGAGGAAAATTAATCCTTGATCGAAAATAAATAAAGACATCACAAGTAGCATTCTCGGTAAAATCTTTATCCAGTTCTTAATACACCGGTAGAATTCGAGAAGACAAAAACTTTGAATGCTTATTCCGATCTCTATAGATCAGATTCAATGTTCTTTCTATGAAAAAAAAAATGGAGAAAAATTCAAGTTTGAATTTCACGTAGGTCTGGCAAAAACATAACACAGTTAGTCAGATCAAAGGCCTATCGGGACTCCTTTGCTCGACAGTTCTGTCGACGATCATCCCTGAGGTGTTTCGAGTTTATCCGGTCGCCATACCGCTCTGCCGACGGTCGCTGTAACAACATCCTGTACCCCACCCTTGGGTCACGTGGTGCCATTCAGTCTCGATATCTTCCGCCCAAGTACGAGGATGGTAATTATACTTTGTCTAATTCAGGAACACTATGCTTTTCGAAGCATTTCAAAAAATCAATGGAGTTTTTGTTTTATATAAAACATAATATCATTCGTGTATGTTTTCATTTGCAGTGAAATAAGATTTTCTTTCTTATAAGATTAAAGAATCTATTCAAATAAATTTAAAAATAAAATATTTGGACTTATTTTACTTATTAAATGTTGTAGTTTATGGTTAAATACGGAAGCTCATTGAGGCCAGTTCAGCAGAAAAATTAATTTCTTTTGCGTTAAAACGCAATAGCTATTGCGTTAAATCGTAATCTTTTGTGTTAAATCGCAATATGTTTTGCGTTTAAATGATAGATTGCATTTAAACGCAAAACCTATTGCAATTAAATGCAAAGAAGATTGCGTTTAAACGCAAAAAAAGATTTGCAATTAAACGCAATAACTATTGCGTTTAAACCCAATTACTTTTGCGATTAAACACAACGATCATTGCGATTAATCGCAAAAATTATTGTGTTAAAATGCAAAACCAATATTGCATTTAAACGCAATAATTTTTGCGTTTAATCGCAATACTTTTGCGATTAAACGCAAAATATTGCGTTTAAACGCAACACTTTGCGTTAAAACGCAATCTTCTTTGCATTTAAACGCAATATTCTTTGCGTTAAATCGCAATCTTTTGCATTAAAACGCAAAACACAATGCGATTAAACGCAAAAGATTGCGTTTGAATGCAATAGTTATTGCGTTTAAACGCAATAAAAATTAATTTTTCTACTGAACTGGCCTCAATGAGCTTCCGTAGTTAAAGAATTATATCTGAAAATTTAAGATATGTTTGATGGATCATTTGTTGGCTAATGAGCCTCCTTAAATGAATTTTAAAAAAAGCCACCGGACTCGACTTTATCAGTGATTTTTAAAATGCTGTTCCTAATCCGAGATACTTTACAACATCGTAAGAAAGCGTTAAGATGTAAGAGATTTCGATAAAATACAACTTTCTTATAGTCTCATAACATATAAGTGAGTTTTACTCCCGAGACTATCCATGATCAAAGATTAAATAAATCTCGTTTTAATGATTTTGAAATCTAGGAATTACACAACCGCGTAACTTATCGGGTACAGGAAAGCCATTGCTGAGTCCACGCCTGATCAGTAACGAGATGTTCCAGGGATCCCAACCTGGGCAGCACACCCCCAGGGACAGTAAGCTGTCTCTGATGACCTTCTCCTGGGGTCAGTTTATGATCCATGACGTCGTTCTGACCCCTGTGTCTACCGGTGAGTTCCATATATGATGTTGTTATATTCAGTAGTATATTCTCACTATATAACTCTATATAGACGAATAGTCAATAATTGTAATATTAGCTCGTCCGAAAAATATTGACCGGCTAGGAATAATTTCTAGAGAATTGCTGGACCAAATACTGATCAGAATGTTAATATCGCTGGTGGAAAAGACTGCGATTTGTTCAATTTGTAGCAAATCATAGTCTTTTGAATTCGCAAAAAATACACAAAGCCTATATATATATATATATATATATATATATATATATATATATATATATATATATATATATATCATCCAAAGTCAAGTTTTTCTGAATTCGCCTCTCTCCTCTAAAACTTGGAGAGGAGCAAAGCTGAAAGCCTTGACTTGGGAAGATTATTTTTATTGGCGTTTTTTGTGTGCTACGAAACAGTTGGTTGTGAATATCATTTTGGTGTATGAAAAGTATCATAGGAGTAAAAAAAACCAAGCATTCATTAAATTTTACAAAAATGAAAAGGGTAAAAATGAATTCATCAGATTTTTTTCTTCATATATATTGCTTTATAGATGAGGAAGGAGAGGACCTTGAATGTTGTGACGAAGATGCTGATCAGTGAGTTTCTGTTAAATCTTAATTCACAGGGGCCATTTTATTTATTTATTTAGTTTGTAGAATGTTCACATGTAATCACGGAATCGAGCATGTAACTTTGTTGGTAAGACGGTATACCCGCGACTTTCACAAAAAACTGGAACTGCGAATATAGATTGTATATTACAATAATAGGTCGCCCCGAACCAGCAAGTATATCGCAAAATAAAGTTGTCGCGAATTAAAGTTGATTTACAGTATTTGCAACTAAATGATGATGGAAGTAAACGTGCTTTTTTTTAAAGAAAAGATCTTTTTCTTGTACACGTTAGTCTAATTCCTTGTTTTTGGTCTACAGTCTGGACTGCATGCCGATCGAGATTCCCCCAGACGACCCCCATTTCAGAGGACGACAGAGCTGTATGTCCTTCTCTCGCTCCATTCCTGCAGAGTCCTACGACGGATGTGCTCCGGGTACATGGATTGTATTTATTTTTTTCATCGTATAATAAAACAAATCCTTTCTTCCGGAACATTTTACCGATTAAAAAAGGTCCACTAGTATTGTTCAAAAAAGAAAAATATATGTTATATTGTTTGTTGGAACCATAATTTAATATTGGTGATAAGGATTATTTTCAAAAAATAAATTTTTAAAAAGTTTGTAGATATTCAATTCCAATCTCTTTCAAAAATATTTTAAGGACATAGGGAGCAGGTGAATCGTCTGACGTCATTTATAGATGCTGGAAACGTGTACGGCGATAGTCTGCTATCTCATGCTCTTCTGAATGCACCACATGGTAATTTGGAAAAATATTTGCAACTTGATGTGAAACTTTATTTTAACAGAAATACTTTTATTTCTGTTGAAGTATTGAATTGAAACTAGATTTGTTTCCTTACCAGGATATTTGAACACGACGAAGTATAATTTACTACCACCAGGAGGCGTTTGCAAAACTTTAAGTAACGACAGAGATCACTGCCCAATAGCAGGTCAGAATCACGTCACAACTTACAAACTGCGTAATTTGGCACTAGACTAAGTATTAGGATAAATGTAATTAATGAAATGTAAAAGGTGAAATGTGGAAGTCTATAAATACTTTTTTATAGTTTCTCTAAGATATTGTTTCTTGGTTTCCATTAAGGCAGTTTATCTTCTTCCGCATGCAAAATCTTTATCTCTGCCGCTAGCTGTCTAGTGCATGTTCAATCCAGCAAGTTCTTCCATTTTGTTGTTAATGGTGGGTCTGTTCAATAATATTACAGGAATACCACAGAAACCTTACAGAGTTATCGGTCGTTGTAGGTGACGAGCGTGTGAGTGAGAACCCGGCCCTGGGAGGGATGCACGTGCTTTGGGTCAGACTCCATAACCAGATCGCCCGGCAGCTGGCCAAAAATAAGTCGTGGTCTTCGTATAAAATATTCCAAGAGACTCGTAAAATCCTAGGCGCCATGATGCAGTTAATCACCTATAAACATTACTTACCCAAGATTTTGTCACCACGGACCATTGCGAGGTAATGGAAGATATTGCGCATGCACAATGATGTTTTAACTTAGATTACTGACTTCAAACTGTGCAATTCAAAAATAATTATCGGCATATTAAAAAAGAGATTAAAAGTTTTTGGACATTGTAATACATATTATTTTATCTTGTCCTATGATTTGTATTTTTCAGTATTATATTCTATGACTTATCTAGCAAATAATTTTTTATGACGCAGCATATTTGGTTTCTTCAAAAGCAAAATAACGGCATATTATACAAACAAAATGATATAATGATTCGACGTATGTCTAGTTTTACTGAATTGTGACAGAAAATTATCAATTGCTTGTTGAAGGCGCAATCTTAGTCTGAAGGATCATGGTTACGAGACCAGATACGACCAGGAGATCGATCCTTCAGTGAAGAACGTGGTCGCAGCGGCGGCCTTCCGATTCGGTCATTCAATGGTACGATAGTCGTAGCTTCCACAATTTGTTTCTCTTATGCCCAAAGTTGAACGATACATTACAAGCTAATTGCGTATGAAAGAATGTCAAGCCATATACTTGTACCTGATGATACATATATACTATATGATATTTAAAGGAATTAAAAACCAAAACGGTCAATGGGTAAACGCGCTTGTATATGAATACTATGAGGTTAGCATTGGTATTCAAAATCTGACAAAAAAATATACATTATCTCAACATCCATATTTACATATTGTATTTACTACTATAAATTATATATCTTAGTATGTAAACTAAGATTTCCTCGTTTGCTCCTTGTTCGCATCCTTTCACAGATTCCCCCTGAACTTGGCTACCTGTTTCACGACATGACAAGGCGGACCTTTAAGCTGGAGGACACCCTCCTAGACCCTCATCTAGTGGTCACTCAGAGGGGGGTGTACCTCCCCGACCTCATCCGCTTCGTGCTGAGGAACAGTTCCAGACTTGTGGACAGGTAATTCTTCTCTTCATATAACAAACATCTTAGAACCAGTCTGAGAAATCGATGAAAAAAATCCCCATCATTAAAATCCCGAAGGATCATATTCGGAAGAGGTCTTCATCGTTATTCTTTCAATTTCCTAATACATATAATTAATTAATTATGCAGCATGTATTTTTTTGCATATTCTTTATAAATCTGAAATGCATGTATTTTTTTTACAAAATTATTTTCAAAAAACAACCCTTGAGAAAATCTTTTTTAAAAACGTTAAAAAAAAAAGAATGTCGAAATAATTTATTTTTCTTTTGCTTTCATTCCAAGAGAAATCGAGTCGGCAGTTCGGAACAATCTATTCTTGGACAATAAGGGCCTGAGTTTTGACCTGGGGGCCTTCAACATACAGAGAGGGCGGGACCACGGACTACCTCCTTACGCGGACTGGAGGAAGCACTGCGGCCTCAGTGTTCCCTCCACTTTTGAGTATCTGGTGGATCATGATATTCATACGCGAGAAAAACTCTCCAATGTCTACGAGTATGAGTTCTAAATTGAATTTTTTTTTAGTTCTTTTTCTTCATTATGTTTCAAATGTCTTATATTTGAGTGCATGGGTTTTGAGGAATATAAGGTAAATACCGGGTAATTTCTCTTAACTTCAAACTTCTTCAAATTTAAATAATTTTATAAATTATTTTTAAGAGTATCTTTTAAATACCTTGATTTTATTGCAAAAAATGTTAATTTAAACATGCCTAAAAAGTAAACTGTAACTATTAGTAACATAAAAACACACTATTTTGCCCAGAATTCAATTTAGAAACGAAATCAATTTAGAAACATCAAGATTTGAATGAACGATAGTAGTTCATCTTGATTTCGATAATTTCACTACTATGCTATGTCAAGAGTCACGTGTCTTCTTTCATTATGAATTATATTAGATTAGTGACGGACATTGACGTATTCGTCGGGGGACTGTCGGAACTTCCGGAGGAGGGCAGCGTGCTGGGTCCGGTCTTTAACTGTCTGATCGGGAAACAGTTCCGGGACCTGAAATTTGGAGACAGATACTGGTTCGAAAACGCAGGAGTCGGCGGATTCACCCCAGGTAAGCAGCAGGTGTGTTTCAACACAGGTATGATTGTATAAAGCACTATATTGTTACGTAAAATAAAGGTTGTATATACGAGATTTCAGATTGATTTTACTAATTAAATATGTGTTTTTTATTTATTTTTGGAATAACTATGTATGTGTATCGTTCCTTGAAACATGTCAGTATTTCTGTCTTTCGTTATATAGTAGGACAAAAGAGTCATAATTTAAAAAAAAAAATTCAAAAGAAATTGTTAGGAAAGGGGATCTTTGATTTAGTACTTCAGTAATACAATCATGTGTATTATCATACATCCCTCCAAGAGAGATTCAATTTGTTCCTTATTGATATTGATGATTGATATGTTTGACCATACTTTAGTATGTCCAAAAATAAACCGCCTGGATATAAGTTTAATGGTCCAAATAATTGAACACATTCTATGTATGAACCTTGACCTCAATGTGCGTTTCAATAAACTTTTAAAGCTAATATACATACACATTTATGAAGGTGTGTTTGATTTTGTTTTCATGTGTAACCTTTTATATTTGAATAAAACCAAAGGTGGCCTTGATTTACTGTCTTTCGTTGCATTATTTTTAGATCAGCTCAAGGTCATTCGCGGTGTGACCTTGGCCTCCGTCATCTGCAGTGTACTAGACATCGGAGAAATTCAGAGGGACGTGTTTGAAATACCACACAAAGGGTAGGAAACAACGTGTAAACATATGAACAAGTTATATTTTGTTTTACCTTATTTTGCAGTTTACAGTTGCACTTACAAAAAAACCCAAAGTATTTCATATTTTTAAGAAGAAAAATCCCAATATTTTCGCCAAGTTAATATTTTGGACATTGAATCCTTTGATAACCCTCTCAACTGCATATTTTACATGTACGTGTATCTGTTCAATGTCGTCGAATAAGTCAATTTCAAAGCACAAAGTGTGAACGTCGTATTTGACCAATATCGGTGATATTTCCATATATATAATTCACGTGGTTTGTTGTTGTTACAGAAACCCACTTGTTTCCTGCAAGAAGATTCCAAAACTTAATTTTGAAGCATGGAAAGACCAGAAATAAAAAGAATCATTGTGAAACTAATATATAGATTAATATGAAATACGCAAATAACAAAAAAAAATATAAATATGATCAAAGATTGAAGTCTTTAAGGAAAAAAATCATAAATTTAAAATCCGAACATGATTTTTTTTCAGTGGTAATGATAAACGAACGTTGATAGATAGAGCTATATGGTCGACTCAAGTACATGTACGTACATGTATTTGATATATGTTTGATGCCAAACCAAGTGTTTTAAAAATATTTTGCTTGATAATCAATGAATGAGGTCGCTTCAACTTTGATCATTTCAGAAGCACCGGACGAAGCAACTTGCATGTTAACTCACGTTCCTCGGCGTTATTTTCTCATTTAATACTCTTCAAATAGCAACAAACAAACAGTAAAACCTTTTTTTTTACAATTTTAATATCAAAATAAATAAAAGTACAGACAAAGCTCCATATATACACATTGCCTTTTGGGACGCACAGACAGACATAGAGACACAGATACCTGGAGAAAAGCTTATTCCTGACTTTGATTATGAAAATAAAATATGTAACAAACCTTTGGTCAAAAGAATTTCGCCACATTTATCGAATATTAATGCTGTAATAAACAGAATTAGCATTTTCTGAAAAAAATGCGTTTGCAGCATTTCAAATCAAAGTTTTCTAATATGTCGTGTGGTACATGTACACGAGACATACAAATATGTTGTTAAGTGAAGAATTTCAGAATCTCTTCAAAATTTTCACTAACAATGAAAACAAACATATATCCTCATACATTTTATAACAGAATCAAACTCAAAACTTCTTGTTCCTTTTATATGTTTTAGTAAAATGAAAAATACGTATCACAAAATTCGCATAAATTTTTTTCCATCAACACTAAAAGAGAGAATACCTTTCAGAGCACTTATGTTTAATCTGCATGCACTAAAGCTTAATACACCACTTCAATTAATTCCTATCTATTCTATTATGGCATTAGTTCGAAATAAGAGAGGAAAATGACACAAATTAGCAGTAAATGTGGAGATCCATGTTTTAATGTAAAAACACACTTTCCGAATCTAATATCCTAAATATCTAACACTTGAAACAGATATCTAATATCTGAAGAGATCTTCTGGAACAAATCCTGATATCTACATTTAAATGCATACATGCACTCAATAAAGTCGGGGTTGATTCACAATCGATGCTAATTAAAACAACAATCCTCAAAAATATTTCTGCGGGTTCCAGACATACTTTTTCGATCGGGTTCGAGATTTAGGTCGTTCTGTTTTCTGAGTCTTTGGAATAGGGTTTGGGTGCCAAGGAATGGGGTTGTAAAATGTTGGCGCTGGGTATGCTCCGGTGTCATGGTAACCTTTTGATAAACAAAAATAAAAATTATAGATGATCGAAGTGTAAAAAAAAAACCGATTCACCCTTTTTAAAAATGGTCAGACTACAATTAAAACTTGATCATGATAATTTTTTTTTTTTACTAAATATTAAAATTGAAATAGAAATTATGATGACATTTCATTCTAATTATTAGACTTACATATATTTAAAAGTGTATCATATTATGCAAAATCAATGATATCCACTATATTTTTCTAGCATATTTAGATTTGCTTATCAGATTAGACGTAAATCTGGAAAAATATATGAGATTATACCGATTATAAAGTTTTGACACATGTATGTAAGTTTTATATTGTCAATAGTTACCAGTCCGTCATTTGAAATTGTCTTTTTCAAAAGTGACCCACATATTTTCTTCTATCGAATCTACAATTTATTAGCTATTGAAGTGTTCGTTTAAAGTAATATTTGTCGACAACATTTCATTTAATTTAAAAACTTATTCATTAAAGTTATCTACGATTTTAAAAACGCTCGGTGGTCAACAAATTACCCATCATATCTACCATAAAATTTTAGATACCATTTGTTTACCTATCAACTATTACGAAGTAAAGAAACATCCCATATTTGTTAGCTTTTAAGTTTGAGTATTTTCCTATATCTTTATTGAGATCTCTTCTTCTAAAGATCAATACAGCCTATATAAAGGCCACGCCCATTGAGCCTTCTAAATAAAATACCGTTAGGTGGACTATTTTGATCATTATCGGTAAAAATTAAGTGAAAAAAAATAAAACTCATGAAATCCTTGAAAGTTTTATGACTTCAGATGTATTTATAGACGAATCCAACACTGTGGAGTGAAATTTTACGAAAAGAACACGAACAAAGTGATTTGAGAGATTTAAATATTCGATACCAATTCATGTATTTATAGAACCGGAAATTATTGACACAAGAGTGAAAACATCATTAGCCCAGCAGTACCATTAAAAGTCTTTATTGAAAGGCCATTTTAAAATATTGACTTTATTTTCATAACCGAGGTTCTTTCGCCGTTTAAATGTCTACCTAAAGGTGAAAGTCGTTGATCCCATATATTTACATGTATTGATTAATTGTTTAAAATCTTCACTGTCTGTTGAGCCGGTTTTCAACGGTTGCTAAGATAAACAACATCCATAGAGACCGATTCGCTGTCTGTTTCTACTGTTGCTTTGCGAAAGAGGATCTTGTTTTCAGCTGGCTATTGTTTAAACTCCGGGAATTACTCGTGCATTGCTAATCCAGGTATGGAGTTTCTCACGTGTAATAATTTTAAACTTTGTAATTCCTAGTGCAGTGTTTGTTATGTAATGTGTCGTATTTACTATAATGCAGATAAAAGCATTAGGTAATGGCTTTAACATGTAAACACATGAAATTTAAACGATTGTGAAATCTTTATTCTATTGATGCACATGCAGGGAAAGCTTTATAAACACTTTATACGTTATCATCCAATAGCACTGCAACAGACGAATTTTCCTATTTATCGATTTTTCCCATTTCATGACCATGGCAAATTTTTCATGACGAGCAAATATTGTTACATCTTTATAGATGGCGTCAATTAGGGAAAAACTGCTGGAGGCTATTAAAGCCGGTAAACCTGAGCAGGTGCGCGAAGCGCTGAAAACAGTAGACGGGTCCACTTCTCTTAGATCCTCTACCGGAGAATCCCCTCTCCACGAAGCAGTCCGCCTCCGTGCTACCCCCGAGGTCTTCAAAATCCTCTTGGAGGGCACCGCCGACTTTTCGGCCCGGACTACTGACGGTCAAACGGTGACGGATCTTGTTTTTTCAACGGAAAATTTAGATCCAGATTTTGAGACCATTCTTGTCAACCACGTCAAGGCGTGGATCTTGAGGGGTCGTGTGGATGAGCTAGAGAAACTGCTGCTGTCCGGCTGGGTGTTCTGGCCGGTCTCTGTTGACCAGGCAAAAAATGTCTCTGCCGAGTTGTGTGATTTTGTTTCAAAGATCCGCGATGTTCAGGTCTGTGGTCAAGTTCATTCTGTTGCTTTCTAATTTAAATTATCCCAAAACTCAAAGATCAGCAACATAGATATTTACAATCATCTTTGATATAACTATATGAGGACTTGCACAGCCTTTTCTCTGTATTGTTTGTGGGTTTATTTTAAACATTACATGCAATGATAAAGGAATTTACAATTGCATATTATATTAAAATTCGCATAATTTCACATTTCTACATAATTGTACCCTATTTTTTCCGTACATTTCGCAACAAACGGTAAACAATATGATAAAAACACCACAACTACATTGTAATAAATAATTCATATTAAAAACCTGGCAGGCATTTAATAAATAGTTCATTCCTAGGAGAAAGTGGCAGAATTACACAAGGCGATAGAGGACGGTAACACACGCGATGTGAAGCAGCTACTGGACCGGAAGAAATTTATCCTTGCGGCCGACCGGACGGGCCTCCCCCCTTTCCACAAGGCCGTGGTGACGGGTTACGGTGAGATGGTGGATTGGTTCATTCAGGAATTCAAATTCGCCATTGAACACAAAGACAACGTACGTACATAAAGAAAGGAAATCATCAATTTTTCTGTATGAATAAATTAACTAGTATGTATACATCAATGTGGAAGCTTTAAAAAGAAGCATTGAAAAGCAACAGTAAATTGAACACAATGATAATATAAGCGAATGGAAACAAAACATTTTCATCAAAATTTTTAAACATGTTTTTTTTTTAATACAAAAACGATCTAAGCCAAAAATGTGCCGATGTTAATGCGGTTTTAAAAATTATTCATTATTCGGATGTTAAGCATAAATACAATGTCTGAAAGTGTCATGTGACTTCATACTATATTGTCGCTAACTTCAACGTTACAGATGGGACGAACAGTGCTGCATTACGCTGCAGGTCTGCCCGATGCTGGCTACATCTACTCAATGCTAACAAATACCGGAGCAAAAGAAGATACCGTGGATTTGGTAAGGAAAAATCGCTCAGCGCTGTGTTATGTGTTTGGTTTAAGTTTGTGATTGAAGTTACTTTAGAGAAGGATTTATAGAAAGTTTGAAAGCCACTTGCCGTTTCTGAACTTCCAATTTCTCACCTTTTATGATATCATTCTACAGAAAATAATTTTCTAGCAAATAATCTGAAAGCCGGTTCCTATTTTCTGTTTGACATAGGAGGGCCGTACACCGCGTGATTACTATGACAACACACAGCTCATTGAAATCACAAAAGTCCGCCAGAGAATACAAGACATATTATTCAGTCCAATCCCGGAACCAAAACTCGCCACTTCCGGTTCGCATCATATGTACATCTCTACTAACCTCAAAACGAAACGTGTTCCCCCACCCACCACAATAGACGGTAAATACGTAGCAGAGCACCTAGGAACGGCCTTGACCCTAGCTTTGGCTGAGATAGCCGACTGCCGACCTTGGGATCCCATAGAGTACTTAGGACAGTGGTTGTACAAGTACCGCGAAAACAGGAATTATATTGAAAAGGTAAGAACTATACCCACCTCTCTCTCTCTCTCTCTCTCTCTCTCTCTCTCTCTCTCTCTCTCTCTCTCTCTCATATGCGTAAAAGTGAGAATACTTTCAATTCAGACAATTATTGTACCATAACTCTAACTACAGCAAGAGCAACAGATGCGAGAGATTCGAGAAGAGGAGAAACAGACGGCAGCTGCAGAGAAAGAACGGGAGAGGATCAGAGAGGAGCAGAAATCCATCATGGAGGCTGAGCGACTGGAGAGAGAGAGGGCGGAGGAAGAGAAGAGACGGAAGGAGAAAGAGGAGCTACAGAGACAGTATGTTCATTGCGCTCAACCTTAAAATCATTGGTGTCTAGAAATGTCGATATGAAAGTCATATGAGGAGCTTCAGAGACAGCATGTTGTTCTTTGTGTGTATAAAGAAGACTATTGCAAAACTTATTTTCGAATTTGTTTTTTACAATAGCCATGGTTTTAAAAATATTAAGTTAAATGGTGATTAATTATCAAGAATGATTTTAAAGCTAAAAAGCACAATTATTGTTTATGCTGAATGACGAGGTGATGCTGCAAATTAATGTATTCCATTTTGTACAGAGACAGTATTTTATTTATTGTGTGTATAGAATGTGTTAATTTTAAAGTCATTTCATGAAGCAACAGTATACTGAACTTTAATGGTCATTGCTTTAGGATAAAATGGTAAACTATAATGTCAGAGATTGCTTTTCATATGCGAGGAAATACAACTATTGTTTATAAGAAATGATGAAATGATGTAGCAAATGTATTGGTTTTACTATAGAGCCAGAGAAATGGATGCCCTTGCCCAGAGGCCCAACCTGGATACAGTGAAGGAGGAGAGTGAGGAGGAGGCCAATGGAAAAGACAAGCAGGGACAGACAGAGCTACACAAACTGGCGGCTCAAGAAGGTACAGAGAGAGAGAGAGAGAGAGAGAGAGAGAGAGAGAGAGAGAGAGAGAGAGAGAGAGGCATGCAGAGCAATAGAGATGCATACAAACAGCATTGTACGTAAATGTAAAATAATCAGGACTATTCAAACACTCGATCTTCAACAGGTGCGGACCTTACAGCTTTGCTGAACCTTGGGTACAACTTAGCTGAGAGGGACATATCCTGCAAGACTCCAAGAGAAGTTGCTGTGGAGAGTGGTATTCAGGACAACATTAATGCAATTGGTAAAGTCGATATTTGCTTATTACTGCTACTAATCTAGAGAGAAGTTCAGCTCAGCTTATTATTGGGACTGATGCTTTCACCTAATCTGGAGACAGTCCTTCCACATTTAGCTAGCTAAACACAAATATTATGACTAAAATTGGGGCAGAATTTCCAGACGTTATATACATGTAGGGAGGACTGTCCTGAGATTAGTGAAGACCTACGTCAGTCAAAATATAAAGCTATTACCCCAATCTCTGCCAAAATTACTCTGCTACTTCAAATTATGAAGAATTCGGATCTACTATATTCTCTCTTGGTGTAATCTGCATATTACAAGTATCTCGCAACTCTTTTTTCTTTATACTCAGATAACTTTATCAAAGGACTGGTAGAAAAAGGAAAGTTCAATTTAGTAGAACAATTGCTGTTGGATGGTTACACAGAATTTCAGCCAATCATAGACAAGCTTAGTTCTGAGACTCAAACTGAAGAGGTCAAAAATTTTCTCCAGTCCATCCCTGAAGTCCAGGTAATATAACTAAAGTAACCACAGTTACTAAATTTCCCTAAATTGTTGCAATTTCATAGAAATAACTTTAATGTGATAATGCAAAAAAAAGCACATTGGTGGTTCTTATTTCTTTTTTTTCAAATGCTTTATAGTGAAATCAAATGAAAATAAAATGTGTAATTTCAGTCCAAGATAACAAATCTGATCCAAGCAGTACATCAAGGGGACATGACTACTGTTCAGGAGCAGCTAGACAAGAAAATGTCCGTGGTGAAAGACAAGACAGGCCAAAGCCCTCTACACAAAGCAGTGATCAGACAGCATAGAGATATCACAGAGCACATTGTGACAGCATATCCAGACACAGTCAAATGTAAAGATCAGGTCAGTATAGAGATAGCATTATAGAGATACAGCATAGAGATATCACAGAGCATATTGTGACAGCATATCCAGACACAGTCAAATGTAAAGATCAGGTCAGTATAGAGATAGCATTATAGAGATACAGCATAGAGATATCACAGAGCATATTGTGACAGCATACCCCGATACAGTCAAGTGTAAAGATCAGGTCAGGGTAGAGACAGCATAAAAATTATTACAGCAAAACCCTAACTCAGTCATATACACATGTTAAGTCCAGTCAGCATAGAGTCAGCATGAACACAGAATGAAGAGAAATTGAGGTCAAAGAGACAGCCAAGTTAAAAATTATGTAAAACTCAGTATGAAAAGGTCATTACAAGTTCAGCATAAAAAACCTCAAGTAAACCATAAGCATAAATGCAGTACACTTAGATGAATATCATATACGTTTTTCAATATTTTCATGCATATACATGCATCTATGACTTGTGATCTATTTCTGGTATTTCTTCAACAGTTGAACAGAACTCCATACCATTATGCTATGGGATTGCCAAATGTGGACATTCAGACATTGCTCTTGTCAAACGGAGCAGATGAAAATGCCAAGGATGTGGTAAGCTGATTTTCTTGAGACATCAAACGTTTTTTCATCACCAAATATGCTATTTTATGATTATTTCATCACAAAAATCTTTCATAAAACACATGTACTAATAGGCAAGTGATTATTGCAAAGCAGTGTCAGACTGATTCACTTTAACTTGCCTTTTAACACAAATATACTCCAAAACTGGTTTATTTTATACATGTAGTTGCTCAATGCATTTTTTCCCTATATTCCTAACAGTATCAAAGAGCCCCATCATACTACAAAGAAAACCCCACAGAAATTCAAGCAATAGCCAATGAAACCTCAACATCCTCATCCAACCAAATGTCTGAGAACCAAGAAAAGGCACAAGATGGCGGGGACCAGCCAACAGAATCAACAGATACAACACAGAAAGAAGCAACAGAAAATCAAGAGAACACGGAGCAAACTAGTGTGTCAGAACAAGCGCCAAACCAAAGCGAAAGCACCGAAAATCCAGTCACCTCAACTTCTTAATGTGTACTTTGTATTTCAATACAAAATGTTTGTCTCAATTTATGACTGTTTTCACCTTCTGATCAAGAAATTTTCAGATGGAGAATGCTTGCTTTACAATGTTAAAGGATTATATAGTTTATTTAAAGATCATTTTAAATGTTGAGCTTTTAACTCTTTTTTCTTTTTTTATTTAATTTTCAGATGGATCATTAATAGATATTTTAAAGATTGTTTTAATGGTTGAGCTTTTAACTCATTTTTTTATTTTTATATATGCATTTAGAACATGCAATGATATTACAAAACTTTTTATTGTTGAATTTACTGTATTTTGATACATGTAAAAGGTGATGGGATAGATATTTTTTCTCTTTTGTAAATTTAAATCTCAGGGTGCATGTCCTATAATTTTTGGGGGCAAAGCTTGCAATAAAACATTAATTTGTTTGTTATAAGCAAAATCTGTTGATAATTCGATTCTATCATGAAATACTCTGCACATAATTTAAAAATTTTGTTAGACATATTAAGGATTATATGCTTTAATAATTATCAAAGCTTTCAGTTTTCACAGTTCACATTAGGTTTATTCATGATTAAACATACATGTATTTTAGTTGTTAAGCTTTAAGTTTGTTTGTCACGATATATTAATTACTATACCTTAATTTAATAACAATGTTGAATGTATTAATAAATACACAAAAAACATGTACATGTATATATATGCTTAAATGTATAAAATAATCTTAATTTTACATACAATGAGCTATGTGACTAAACTATCGGTATATGAAGCACTATATTACAGGTAATTATCATAATGATCACCTGTTCTAATGCTCTGGTGTATATTGAATTTCGATGCTACATCAATATACACATATGCGAGTATACACTAATCAATGATAACTAATCTCTAAAATGACTATTTTGTATTGATTAATCATTTTTTTTCTTATCAAATTTTTGTATCTCTTTAAATTTTTATTTTTTTGGTGTACACATATCATTTTGTTCTTTGTAAGCACTATTTTGATGAACTGTTTTTGTTCATGTGTATATTTGTAGTTTCTTTGGTGAATTTAAGTTTATACTGTACCTACTCAGTCTTTTGACTGTTTTTCTATTTACGGTAATTACAGGGTAATTAAGCTTGTTTTAGATACTTCCGTATAAAAATATGCTTGATTTGGGATAAATCATATACATATATCATGAGTTTATATTTTGAAATAGCCAAAAAGGTGTTTCGTCAAAATTATACAAATGTCCACCTACATTTATTGTTTTGAAAATTGCTTTTGTAAGTCTTGTTTTAGCTGTGCCTATTGTTAACTTTTCTCATAATTCTAAACATTATATGATGTATACTTTCGAATTTTTTTCTAGTCAACTTTATATATATACACGTATATAGCCATTCATACACACAAGAATATATAGTGTTTATATATAGCTACGCATATAAAATGAACTTACTCCATGTTGAATGTTGTACATGTACTTCTACAAGAGTTAAAATTCTGATATACTAATGGCATTTTAATTCAAAAGATATTTGATACTTGTTATATATTTTCTTTACTATTAAACTCAATGAGTTTATTTTTCTCTGTTCTAACAAGGATTTTTTGAGATGTTATTTCCTTCCAAAGAAATAAATGCTCAGTATCTTATTAGCTTCTTTTTCTTTTTAATTTTTTGTTTTTCAGTCATTTAAAAGTAGTGGCATGGGGGTTGGGGTGTTTAGAGAGGGTGAGGTAAAAAATATGAAAGAGCACCCCTAAACTGCTTAAAAAAATAAAATGTCAAATGTGAAATACTGGTACACGTAATACTTAATCTGTTTCTTTAATATGGATGGGGGTAGCTAGAATATGAAGAAAAGGGGCCTGTCAGAGATAACAGTTGATGAATTCTTAATCAGTTGTTAACAGTTAATGTTTGATATTAATTTTAATTGAAATGGGGAGAAGGTAAGGAAGATAAAACTGACAGATGGAATTTACAAAAAGGAGATTGCCATCTCCACCCCTTTGTTTTAAAAATTCCCCCACCCTCTCCAATGCCCCATGTTTCCAATTAAAGTATACTAAAAATATGTATTATGAATGAACCCACCTGTTAATTTTCCACCTGAGTAGCCGAAGCTTTGGGATGACTTTGGCCGGTCTTTTGCACTTCTCAGCCATTCCTCATACTTTTGCTGTGCCTTGATTTTCTTACATTTCTCTGCTAATTCAATATCTCTTTTCTTCTGCAGTTCTTGTTCCTTCTTTTCTCTATCCATCATTTCTTTCTTTTCTTTCCATTCTTCAAATTTTCTTTCAGCTTTCATTTTCGTTATCTGAAATTTTTAAAAAATATTCATCATTGTACATGCTTTTAAGTAATAATAATAAACCAAGTAATTTATTACTGGAACTCTCTCTCTCTCTCTCTCTCTCTCTCTCTCTCTCTCTCTCTCTCTCTCTCTCTCTCTCTCTCTCTCTCCAAATATGCCTCAGTCTCTATCTACATAAGTCTTGATCTCTCTCACCATGTTTTGCTGAGCCTTTATCTCAGTTTCTGTCTGTATCCGCTGCTTTTCCAGTTTCTTTCGTAATGATTCCTCATAGTTTTTCTGTTTCAGCCATTCGGAGCGTTTCTCCTCCGCCTTTTCTTCTTTCTGTCTTTTCTCCTTGGCTTTCTGTTCTTTTTGCTCGCGGACTTCTATTTTATGCTTCTTCATTTGCTGTTTTTTCACTCGTTCTTCCTTCGTTTTCTGTATCAGCCATTGTTCCCATGGTGACAATCCAGTGTCCATGTTTTCACTATGTCCTGATGTTGTGTCATAATCGGCTAACCTGAAATTGTACCACATTCATAATTTCTGACGTACTATATTATAAGTGCATATTTAAGGCTTACATGGTGCATGCATGTACTTGTTCAAATTCTGATTTTTCATGCCAGCTAGACTTTAGAAACCAATTGTGAACATGATACATGTATACAAAGCTGACTTCAAAAAATATTATGTAAATTAATACATTATACTAACTCTCTAATGAGCTCCACTCTTGGCCAAGTAAAATGCAGGATATGGTGGGGATAGAAATAATTAATATGTTCATGTTAAAATTTCAAATATTTTTAAAACATATGCATGAAATAATACTAATTGCAACTTCTAGCTTCAACCCTTACACATGCAGTTTTCAGAATCACATCTAGGCATCTTTTTACAAAGGAAATTACGCGATTAGAGTCTAATAATATCATACTAATAATATTATATGTTATGAGCATTTAATGAGTTAATAATTTAATTGCTCGTATTAAATTCTGTAATTGTAGAACAGGGTCTTAGGCCCTCCTGTTGTAGACTCGATCATCAAAATCAATCGTGAATCCTGTAAGTCCACCATCATATGATCGTGACAAGCCAAAAAGGACATAAGGCCAGCGGTTTACCCCGACCCCCAACCCCGTTACTATCCCTTGAAATTATTGAGCTGTGGATTTGCATAACGATGGGCCGATATAATAAAGGCGGCGTATCCTCCGATATATATACACTGTGAATTCGGATAAAACCCCCGCTCTAATTTTATTTTAAAATGAAAAAATAAACACGACCATGGTGTGGTGAGTTTATTACTTATTTTTCAATCAGAAACAGGCTAACTATGTCTATAAAGTATTCGTTGTTCAATAGGCCTATTTTTTTTTTTTATAGAAGTTAATTCTTTTCTGTCGTATAATATATATACGTATATGTGTGCAGTAAGGGTGTATATACCCCCCCCCCCCCCCTTATACACAAAAGTATAAATTGAATGCGTGCATTGTATTTATACATAATTTATAGGGCCCGAAACTCCGTCTACAAATTAAAGAAATTAACGTATGGAACGATGGACACATGGCCGGCCCACACGTGTGTTCAGACTACAGTATCACCAGAGACATGAATAACATTGTTATTTATGTCTCTGGTATCACTTATCGATTGTCCCAATGTAATATGATTCGGTGGTAAATTATAGTAGAGATGTTAGAGTGGGCAACGTAAACTTCTATACCACAACCGTGGAATCTTAGAGAAATTACAGGTAAATTCACCTGTTCGATTTAAAAGTACACCGCCATAGAACGGGTGGCTAAGTTATTTCTTCAATGTTTTTGACCCCGATTACAACGGCTCCATAGCTCAGTTGGTTAGAGCGCCTGTCTAGTAAACAGGAGGTCGAGGGTTCGACTCCCCCTGGAGCCTTTTTAGATTTTTTTTTCTTTTCTTTAGAATTAGTGCATTTTTTTTTTTACAGTAGATGATACTCAAATACATTATTTCTATATTGCATGCATGTATTGGAATAGTTTTGTTTAATAATTTACTATCTATATATAGGGATGATTGTACATGCACATACTATCATTGAACCCAGAAGTGTCTTCATCCTATACATGTACTTGTTTTATAAATGATTTTTTTGTTATTTCAATTCTATAATTAAACAGTTTTTAATCAAAGTTTACTATCATTTCATTTTTCTCTTCAGTCTTCTTTTTCTCTGTTTGAAAATCAACTTAATATGCTTGAATTTTTAAATGGTATTGGCACCAACAATTGATAATATTAAGTCTGAGAGAAATTATTTTGATCATTTTGTTAAATGTATCTCGATGCAGACTGCACTTTTTATTAGACAATGATTCCCTGTCTATTTAATCACATATCCAGCATTATCAGGCTGAAAGCATATAATATTATTATACAACTGCAATTTACTATCTTCTGATGATACACAGAAATTGTTTAAAAAATGGTCCCTTCAATACCTTTGTAAGGCTTTCTGATTATCAAATAAATTGAAAGCTAGATCCAACATTCCGGTCAAAAACCGTGAAGAGGGCTACTACAGGCAAGCCTCGCCCTCTGTTATGTTTTCTTATCCTTGCCCAAATATAGCTTTATTTCAAGACAGTAACCATGTATTTTATATGTAGTACCTATATTTATATTTATCGATGCATGGCTACTAAAATGGAAAGAGCTTTCAACAAAATTAAAGTTTTCTAGATCCATATAATACAAACCTAAGATGTGTAAAAAAGCATTTTCGTGTAAGTTGAATTGAAATAAGCATTAAATGATATTAAAACAACAGTTACCGCTTATTTTAAATTACATTTCCTCATGATTGACTGTCAATATTATAAATCCTTGTTTCAATATACGGTGCACATATTTACATGAATGTATAAAATGTCCTACCTGTCTTTCTGGTGTGCAGTTATGCGATTTTTGCGCTGAACTTTGACCCTATCCTGACTCTTTGCTGACGATGCCCTCACTTTGTAAGAGGACCGGTTTCGGGCAGTTCTGCGATCCTGCTGTATGGTTTTTTCCTCGTTTTCCACATTCCTCCGAATTTCCTCCCTCTCCCACTCATCCTCACTGAGGTCGGGACTCTCGTAGCTGTCGTGATCAAGGACAGAGGTCAGGGACGCTGTGGATCCATTGGACTCGAGCGACCTTGACCTCCGGGGTACCACATGAGGCTCCATCCATTTTGGTTTGGTGACTGTTGCAGTGACTGGGCGCGGCCTAGTGTTCATGTTTTAATCATTTATGCTTTCTTACCTGAAATCGAACAGCTAAATTATCTTAACAATAAAATCCTATTTCATGCTTCACAACAGTTGTGAGAATTTCAGAAATATATACATATTAACAGGTTTTAGCTGGTTATATAAATCATATCTGATATGACTGCACCCATTATATCTCATATGAAACAAAAAAGCATTGTTTTGTTCTATGATTTAATACTAACATATTTTTTTTATATTTCATGTACTCGTATAAAGTCAGTCAAAGATTATGTTGTAGTAATGATAACTTTGACATATATTTATTGCAATATAATTGCTAGCATCATCTTGATCAGGTATGACTTTCAATGTGTGCTTTTGGTTTATTGGTAAAATATTGTCTGATAACAACAAAGCCTAGCGGAACATGACCATGGAATTTTTACATCCTTGAAAACATCTTTCAAGCAAGACAGCAAGTTTCGTCAAATAGCATAATTATTATTATAAATCATTTGTGATATCTTTTGTATGCCAAGTTTATAGAGACAGTGTAGTTGAAATTTATTTATTAGCACTGCAGTCACATACATTAATTTACAACATTTAATTATAATAATTGTAAAAGTAGAAAAAGTTTCAAATGATCATGCATAAATGTATATAACTATCCTTATAATGTCTCTCTTAAAATGGTATTGGTCTTATAAACTTAATATCTTCAAATGCAATGCACACTGGTACTGTAGAGATATTTGATCCCAGAGTAAATTCTGTCGACATTCTAATTTCTGACTCAAGACTTTATCCCAAACACTTTTACCAATGCCTGAAAGTGAAAGTTTAACTCATTAACTTACTTTGCATTTACCAGTTACATGTAGCTGTAATCAAAATTATACACTCTATGGGGCTGGTGAGGTTGAATAACATCAGTAGTGGAATGCATGGATAATTTTTTGGTATCATTATTTCCACTGCCCTATTAACATCATTAACTAACATGTTTCTTTGAGCCATACTTGCAAGTTTTTTTGTGAAAAATTGTAGCTATACAACCTGTCAAACTGAATTTTCCTGTAAAGCTATGTCAGACATGCAACCAATCTAATTAAAATTAGAACTTCCATCCACTCCCCGGTTTTGATATATCGCTTCCACGCAACATATCGAAAACTGGGGAGCGGATGGAAGCTCTATATAATTTTAATTAAATTAACATGCAACCTGTATGGTTATGAAGCTTTATATAAGCTTAATATACATGTGTAACCTACACTATAGATCAAGCTAAAGAGTATAAAAAAAGAGAACTTATCAAATAACTAAGTAATATGTAGTCTCAATCTAAAGCTAAATCAGGAGAATTTGCCTGAAATGAATACATGAGTATAAAGAAAAGGGAGTAAGATATTTAAGTTCAATGGTTTGATCAAACCTTAGTTACAATGTGACCACAAATTGGATAAGAGATACAGACTGTCTACGTGTTAGATATTAATCTTGCTCAGAATCCGTTTCAGGTTAGAACAGTTGATTTGCACCTTAATCAGTGAATCTTACGCTCCTTATAGAAAAGATATTTTACAAGGGTTGAGACAGCATCATTTAGCGTAATGAATACGTAAATAGGTGGATGGACCAACTGTGCACATTTCAATATATAACACTATATATGCAAATTGACAGTGAGAATGCGAATGTTTATTGGCTTTGCCCTTAACATGGTCACACTGGATGTAACACATTTATTCATCATAGGGAAAAACAAAGGAACATTAGGTATAGGGCAAATAATAAGTATGGCGAACAGATCGACTCTAAGCGAACAGGAGAGAACAGGTAGATTGGGTGAACAAAGACTACATTGCAAAAATATCCTAATAACTCTTCTACAATTCTTTCACAATCTTTTGGAATTATTTCCCCGAAAATTTGAATCAAAACAGAAGAAATTATCAATTTCATCAATGCCTGCCATACATAGTATACCCTTCCCCCGATCTCATTCTTTCTGAATCCATTGCAAGGGAGGGCTTTGACAGTGCTTTCCTTGCTACTTTAAACATGAGTTTAAGAAAGAATAAGCGAATCAAGAGAGCATTTTAGTACATGTTGCACGAAATGGTTTGTACAAAAACACACAACATTCTCAGCTTTTCAAGGATGACCCGCAAGAAATATTCGGTTGTGTTAACAAGAAATAGCATAAAAATAAAAACTTACATTTAAACCTTGTCATAAAATCAAAACATACTCCCGTTTTGTTCGCATGTCAAAACACAAAATTTACTCCGGCGCTAACGTAAACAGGAAGTCAAATAACTCATCGATACATTGGATAAAAATAACATCCCAGAAAAAAAGGAACCTAAATATCCGTAAATTATTTGAAAACTGATACCAACAAGCATTCAAAAAATTTACAATATGGAGTTATTTTTATTCTATTTTATCCCTAAATGTATTTATTCTGCGGACCTAATGAGATTGAAAGATGGCGACCCTGGCAACAGACAAAGTGCTTATTGGAGTCAAATCAGGATAAAAACGACAAATTGAAAAAGTAATACGATTTGTCATACTGTGTTTTTCCACATATTGATTACATACAGTTCTAATCAATCTCTCGTTTAAATTGCGATTGCATCGATGTCATTTGAATTTTACTCCATTGCTCTTTTTGCCGCGAGTACCTGTTATGAAAATTATTATGTGAATTTAGTAGTATTTGTTATGCTCCCTACAAACTCTCAACTATAAAGATAATACAAACCCGATGAATGGTTCTTTGATATGTAGACAGTATACCGTTTACTAAGAAATTCATCTATTGCAACTTTGCCAACTTTTATATTTTATTTGTTTACAATTTTATACAGATGTGATAGAGGTATTTAAATAAGTAAAATCAGTCTAAAACTCATTAAGTACCCTGAGATGATATAATCCTTGTAAGCATATAGAGGTATACATACATGTATATGTTTATTGATGTAGTCAGTCCGACAGTGCTGCATGCACAGGTGCTTAGCTTGGGTCTCGTTATATGCATATATGTATGATTCAATCGGAACATCGCTCTGCCTTTTCCATCAAGTCTTTTTTTCTTGACTTAACGGAAAAGCCTGAGCGATGTTCTGATTGGTGTATGATTGATACCTATTTTACATATATAAACACATGTATATTGGGTATCATACATTTGGTATCATACATATGCATACATCGAGACACAAGCACATGTGTGTACAACATCTTGGATTTTCCAAACCTACTGCTCTGCAAGCTTATGAATGTAGGGTTATAATTGTATACATTCTTATAATATTGTTGCTATAAAGTCTCTATGTTCTAAATATCACATTACATGTATTAATTATTAGATGAAGAAATGAGTTCACAAGTGGACCTGACTGTGATGGGGGAACAGTCCTCCTCCTCCTCCCTCCCCATGCTGAGGGAGGGACAGAACAGCCTGGTGTCCCCCAGCCGAAGTCCCCAGGCCCTCACCCCGAGGCAGCAAGCCATGGCCTGGGCGGAAGGTGTTAGAAAAAGGTAAACACAGTATCACTGCTGTATTGTTGTACCTGGTATTTGCCCAATGGGCAATCAATGTTGTACATGGTATTTGCCCAATGGGCAAACAATTTTGTACCTGGTATTTGCCCAATGGGCAAACAATTTTGTACCTGGTATTTGCCCAATGGGCAAACAATTTTGTACCTGGTATTTGATTTACTGGAATCTACTGAATATATTTAATTTACTCTTTAATTAGAGATATTATTTCGATCTCCTTTATGGTGTGAATTTAAATGCAATAATTTGAACTTATGGATCAAGAATGCAAATGAATTTCTTGGGTTTTGCAAAAAGCTTCTACCAGACTGAGTTTATATACATGTATCTTTGGAATATAGTGCTTTTTTGCAAGCTTTTATGTAATAATTAAAGGGAAAGGTCAGGCAAAAGTATATAAAGAAGAGACCCGGTGAATTAATTATATTTATCATAAAAATGATGTCAACCATTAAATATTTCTTAACATGATCATAATTTAGAAACAATCACTGATTAAATATCAAAGTTTGACAAAGTCATTCGAGCTGCCATTTGATGCTCTTCACTGCTTAGAGTTAAATATGTTGTGGCTCATCATCGGGTTTTATCCCAGCATCCCGATAACTTCCAAATGCTCTGTGATGTCAGCAGACCCCATTCACAGTTCTTATCAGTTCATCTGTGTAGTCAGTGTTTAGGGAGGTTACACATCCTTGTTGTTTCTTAAACATCACAAATTGAATAAAAGCATTGGAAAGAACATCTGGATTAAGAATTTGAAGATCGAATTGGTCATGGTCAGTTATACAACCTAGCTCTCCCATATTTCCAATATTGTATAATCACAATGTTTACAACACATGCATTCCTCGGCAGTGGGCATGACCTTGCACTAAGATACTATCCCAAATATATTTTTTGCACCATTCTTGCAGAATTATGTTATACAATTAGAGGGTCAGTTTATCGAAGTGGTGTGCTGATGTCACAGAGATGCTATCATGGCAGCCTCCAAATGCATGCGCTTGCAGGAGATTTAACACTGACCAGATAATCAAACCAAGTTTTATGGCTTAAGATGAGATCATGAGATAAAGTATATGTGGTGGATGTTTTAAACAAACTTTAAAATATATCTTTTTCACAAGAGATGTGTTATACCTGACCTTTCCCTTTAAGTGCCTAATTTAATTTGAGAATTCAAAGAAGTTGCACAAGCCTAAACAATAAAATATTTGATAGAATAAGAGTTGTTTGCATCAAGTGAAGTATTTACTATCATGGTATATTCAACAGAATCAACCATTGTATGGAGACAGGCCAGGAAGTGGACCAGGGGGACATCAATCTATTGAAACAGGAGATGGTGGGGGTCTTTATCACCACCCTACAACAGAACAGGTGGGGTACTCTTATAATATACAAAGTCATGTACTTGCATAAGCATGATAAGGTTTAATTGTAATTGGAATATATACTGGTACCTACGGTGTTAATTGCATTAATTGGCTTGATCAACAAGATTTATTTTAACTAAGATAACCACTGCTATATCAGGCTGTATCGATCATATTGATATTGTATCAATTAATACTCCAACATTTATCTTAGCTGCTGAAACACTATAAACATACTTATTCAGAGGTTATCATGATTTAGCACAACTTCACACTGCTTCTTGTCCACTATTTTAACTACACACTGATATGTGAAACAAATTTATGATCGTGCAGAGAAAAATTGTGTAAGATTTTGAATGTGCTTATTTTGACATGTTACTATGTGATATGTGCTCCCTATAATACTCCGAGAGCTATATATTTAACTGTCATAACATATAGTTATATGACATCTGTGTAAAATTATAAATGGACAATAATGTTGATGATTCAAGATTTTGTATGATAATGTTTTCTATGCACAATATGTTAACATTAGTTTATATGTGGAATGTTCACGCTGCCTATCATTAATGATTTTTCTATTGTTTATCTAGCCGCCCGGGATGGGTGTACCTCCATGAAGTCCTCAGTTTGGTGGAACAGTACAAGTCCCTGCTCAATCAACTGGATATTAAGTTAGAGGTATTAAGAATTGTGTGCTCAATATCCAGTATGTATATTTGATAACAAACGTCAATAGGATTTAAGCTTCAAGGTGTGGGAAGTTGTAATCCCTGTCTGTGTATTCCTTGGTACAGGAATATAGAGTATATAAATCTACAGAAAATAAGCTTGAAGTAGAGATGGATGTTTTTAAACTTACGATTTATGATGTTGTGGTATTTTTGTATGTAGAATAATCATCATACTATGTTACCATCATTCTATTTCTACAGATGAATCATTACTTGGAAAGAACTCTTCACACTGTTGAGCTCCAAAAGGAAAAGTTGTTTGACCTTCAGTTAGTAGAGTCGCTGGGAAAAGTATTCCCGGATGTAAGTTTTAAGATTAAATGATACAGTGTTTATGTTATGTCTCTCTGTAGTTCTGTTTGCAGTCTTAAATTTCATCCTATCTTTATAAAATATATTCAGTACAATATAAGTAAGAAAGTTCTAATTTAATTGGCATGGGTAACCTAACAGGTCAAGGACGGATGTTAATAATTTAAGTTCAAGGCCATTCATGAAGTTCAGTGTCATTCTCAGATTGTTGTTAAACTGAGGGGTATAGTGGTTAACAAATATAATTTGCTTTATATATATTCCTGTACTGCTTGATGCAGTCTTGTTGATTCACTATCATTAAAACTTTTTGACAATAAACTTTTTACAATTTTACAGGAAGTTCAAAGGTTACGGTTGTCAGGGGCATTTCCAGCCAGAAACTACTGTGTGACTCCTGCAGGACACTCCATAAAATCGGTCACTTTCTGCCCTCCCTCCCCAAAGAAATCCCTCCAGTCTCCACGGAAAAATACCCTGCCGGATGGAACCAATCCATACAGGACACATGTACCGGTAAGACTTCATTCTTCAAATTGCAGGACTGGTTGTTGAATTATTTTTTTTTTATACACATGCTGAAAAATGAAGGTCTACAAATACCATAACATGATATAAGATTAGTCAAATAAATTTAATCTAAGTTATCTGAACAATAGTATTCTACAAAAGAAATAAATTGAATCCTTATGTTTTGATGAATTAATGAATAAAAACTTGATGTGGATTAAGGGAGAGATTTATTGTTGTTGTTGTTTTTATACAGCATGATGACAGACATATGTCTCTACATAAACCGCTGACCCTCGGTGACCTACAGAAATCAATAGCTAATGTGGCATCGGAACTTGCAGCAAGTATGTACTTAATTCTCTTCTCTTAGCTATGAATGTTTTCAGTTTGCATTACATATTTACGATTACATAAACTTGTACATATGTACATGTAATGTAATCCATTGAATTTTAATGGTACAGTATTGTATAACAATAATCCCTGCTAGTTTAATAAAATAAACCCACATTGATTTAGTTCTGTGTAAAAATTGGTCTATGTTTGTGTGTGTAGGTGAATCAATTTGGACACAGAAATCAGACGGAGGAAAAGTGGCCCTTGCTCTTCACACTGATCTTCCACAAGAGGTATATACATCCTTCAATCATAAGTATCTTGGTCTATTTCACTTCAAATAAATTTTGCAGTTTTATTTCAGCTGTTGAAATGAACTGTAAAATAAAGTATTGATATTTTCTTTTTTGTATTGAATTTTTTAGTGGCAAATACGGCCACATTTAGCATAAAATTGCATACTGCAGAAAAATCCAGTTATGCTGTACTGCAGTGAACAGTATCTTTTACAATTAATATTATATATGCATGCTTCAAAATTGAAAAGAGGGGATGATTAAGGCCATGATTTGTTATTGTTGTTTATTCTTCATTCCAGATAAAACACACCCCCTCACCCCCAGCCTCTCAACAAGTGACCCCTCGATCATCAATCAGCTCACTACCCCCAAAGAAAGAAAGGAAGACCCCCAGGATACAGGTTAGTGTCCGATTAAATCCAACACAGTAAACGATAACTGTGTGCAGTTATAAAAATCATATTAAAGATTTGATTCATTTTGAATTTGCCCCAGACATAGTTGTGTTTGAAACACTTAAGCTTGATTTGAAATATTATCTTCGTTGTAAATTGAGCTATACAGTGGACCCTGCTTAATATAATAGATATTTTGTCAGGAAAAATTATTATATTAACCGGACTATAATAATAACCGAACCTAGCTAAATTCCATGTGTACAAGTATGATATGTACCTATTCACGTCATGTTTTATTACTATCTATTTCTAGACAATGTAATTGATGATTTCTTCTAAAACTTTACTTTTAATGCTTCAAAAAAGTTAATTTCATGGATAAAGTTAACTATTACAAGCTGGGAAAATTGCAAGATCCACCAATATGCTTCCGATGGGGTTGACATGCTTTCATTTTGTTTTCTGCCTGTACTTCCGGTTTTGACTAAATAAGGCATTCATGAGACAATTTGTTTTTAATAACTTCTTTCATTAAAAATCAAATAATCCACAAAGCTATGCAGATTTTTTTTTCTTTGAATTATTTAGCCCATTCTTCCTAAAGAATAAAGGCAAATTTAAAAAAGATTTTTTCACAACTTAACTGCAGTACAAATCGTCAAATGGAACATCATGTGCAATGCTAAGCCATGTAAAATATCCCATTTGTTATAAATTATTTTACAAAAATAAGACTCATTCACTTATTCAAACTGTAAAGAACTTTAATATATACAGCGAACTCACTTGACAGGTGCATAGGTAAAGTACCCAAGCCACGTGCAGTGAGGCATGACTAATCCCGTCTGGCCAGCACTGTCGGTAAATTTCAAAGTGATTTGGGAAGTCAGGGTGTTTATACAAGATTCTCATGAGGGGCTAACTCGTGAAAAAGGTGTGAAACTCAATTGACAGGCGTGATCTTTCTATTATATTAAACGGGGTGCACATTTTAAGCCATTATAATAACCGATGTAAAATACAATGATTTATTAAGAAATGGTTTTGTGTTTTGAAAAACTATTATATTAACTGAACTATAATATTAAACGGGTATTATATTAAGCGGGGCCCTCTGTACTGATAATGAGGGCCAATGTTGGGCAAAATAAAACCAGTATTAGGGTATACAAAACCATATTTTTTTATTAAGAAAAGCAAGGGCACCTACATGTAGTTTATTACATACTGTATACTGGGAAATAATCGCGGCCGTTTTTATTTTTGCCCTTTTCGCCCTCGGTGTCACTCGGTTGGCGAATTTAAGACTGGGGGAATTCCAATGGGGCGAAGCTGTTGGCAAGTGTAGAAGGGCGAAAATAACCCTCTATACAGTACTTGGCTTCAACATGGTAAAAACATCTCTTGATTCAGAAGCAAGAATCAGGGGAAGAAAGTACAGTAGCTTGTTTGTTCAACCTAATTTATTGCAAATAAACCACATGCATTGTATTTTCAAAATTGATTTCAAAATCTGTTGAAATCATTTCCAGGAAGAGCCAGTGCTGAAGTTGACAGGTCGTGAGGCAGTGGAATATTTTGCCAAATGCCACCATATTGGTAAAATCCAGTCCATCTACTTCAACATCGCAGAGACAAGACATTTCCGACCTTATGACCTTATATCAGTGCACAAAAATAAAGTAAGATATTGGGCAGAAGAGTGGTATTAAATGTGAAAATTAATTTATCAATATGTTGATATGAGGGATTTAATATATTGAAGTTCACATTAAGTTGAGTCTAGAATAAAATGTCTACTGACTAACCTTCAGGAAAGTTATGGTACATGGACTATCATGGAAATTTTCAAATACTTGAACAACTTTTTTTACCTTGAAGTTCTTAATATTATCTTGACACTTATTTTACATCTTCTGTTATTAATGTGTATGTAACATTGATATTCATATGCGTTTTTCCATGACTTCTCTCAGACATTAGATACTTAAACTTGGCTGTTGGTAGGGTATTCATGTCAAACTGACACAACTGGTTTAAATTTAGATATCCCAATTTTATGATATTTTATTTCAGGCTAATCCAGAACACTATGTGTTTTCTACATTTGGAGTACTCCATGTCTTTCCGGATCGGCCCGCAGAGAGCCAAAGTTTATCAGAGTGGCAGAGAGAGGCTGTTCTGTGGAAGGCGGTGTCCTCAATCCCGTTCTTCAAAAATTTCCTTGTCAGGAAACTGTTTTACAGGTCAGTAGGTTAAAGAAAAGACCAATCCATACAGGGAAATTCTCCTGTCTGTTAAATTTCATCGCAAGCTTATTAAGAAAATATCCTGATTTTGGCAATTCTTTTGATCCCCAACTGCATGTATTATTATACATGTGTATATAGATGTATATGTTTAAAGGCTGCCTTTACATTCATATAAGACTCAGTAAAACATATTTTAACTGATGAGAAGCACTACTGGAAAGAGTGTAGATTGTAACTGGAAGTTTTGGAATTCTACATTCAGAATTGACAGTGTAACTGACTTGTATCTGAATCTTAGACATATTTTACCAAATATTTTTTTATAGGTTATAGAGTAAACAATCAATGAAAAGTTTCTGTCCTAGTAATGTAACGATCCATTTGTACACATGAACTTCCAGATGGCGATACAACAAGCTTCATCTGGATTTCTCCAGAAGACACGAGGAACTCGGATGCAACCTACTCCAGGCTGTTCCAGTCTTTGGTGCAGCTCTTCTGCAGGTCTCCAGGTAAGGAGAAAACAGCAGGTTTAGAAGTCTTGGGTTTTATGAGGTTCAGTTATAATGAACCGATGTTGAATTCCATTCTTGGGGGTATCACTGATTCTTCCCTTTAGCACCACATTGGAAATGTTTGTGATATTCGATGGTTTTGAAATGATTACTGTGATTCTTTAAGTTTTTTGCTGTATTTGATACAATACTAGTATAGTGATAAAGACTGTATGATATACATGTACACTGTATGTTGCAGACTCCTAAAAGAACTGATCACTGTCAAGTTCCTGCCATTTGAGACGGAGTAAGTTTGCATAAATTGAATAAAAATTTCTTTTTGTTTTTATTTAGACATATATCGTCAGCATAAAAAAATCTTCTCAGAAAACATCATCTAGTATTCTGGTATGAGTGTTGAAATATCATGTCTTCATGTGTACAAAGGTTTTGTCGTAATTTTTTGTCTTATGTCATTTTTTTCTTCAGTAAAACATACCAGTTGTTGGATTTTGAAAACAGTGCAAACTATAAAAACATTCAAGCAGAAAAAATTCTGGATCGTTTCTTTGGGTAAGGACATGCAAGGTTTTCTACAATTTTCCAATTTTATCATAATTAAAAGCATTTTACTGTACAAATATTTCTATGCTTAATTATTTTACATTTATATGCAAATTGTGTAGCATGTAGAAATTTTTGAGGGAGAATAAACTTTTAGTTTGTGCTGTATTTGTAAAGTCATTGATAACTGCATGATTAAGACTTGACTTTTGGTAGGTTCTGTAAGATGGTGGTGGAGGTGACTGCTGAGGAATCCTTTAAGAAACTCCGCCATTGTGAGGAACAGGTCAAGAAGAAGACAGTGTTGTAAGTCAAAGAAAGTTTTATTGCATTTATAGAAATAAGTTTTAAATTCATTTTTCATTATTTAAAGTACGCACAAGCAGCAACTTGACTGCATGATCTACTAAAGGAGGAAATATGGATTATCAGAAAGTATCAAATTTTTTGAAAATTATGCTAGTAAATCAGATTTTTTTTTCTAAAATAAAAATTAACTAATAACCATTTCTCCGATATTATTACAGTTCCAAAGACTCTTTGCACCTCCAAAAGCTGAAGAAAGAAACTAGGGAATATAATTTGAGGAAAGCCAAGAGCGAAACAGGGTAACAAAATTAATTATTTTTAAGAGGAAACAGGAGAAGAAAATGACACCAAAAATTTATTAATTCTTGATATTAGATATATTTTCAGGACATTAGTGTCATGTAACCTTCTTTGAAATTTTCAGTCGCCTTGGTAACTTTGTGAAGCTAGTTGATCAGCTGATTGTGGAACACATGTTTCATGTGTCCAAGACACAGGTCATGACCTTTGTTGAGAGCGTGCTAAGCAACCAGAAAGACTCCAGAGAGGGTCTCTTCAGAGCCAATCTTGTCTTTACCAAACAAGGTCAGATTAACTGTCAATCAATTCATAAAGTTACTTTTTTACTATTTTTTTTATGAGTTAAAATAAAAACTATTTTATTCCAACTGTGTTTCTATCTCACTGTTCAATCATCCATCGGTATTTTAATACATTCATTAGTCAATCTTTCTATAGTCATAGTTTAATTGCCCTTCCTTCTAACCATATCTCTATTCATTGTACTGTAGATTATAAATCTTTTTCTTTAGAATGTCCATCTGTAATTAAAAACATACTTTATGGGTATTTTCTTGAATTTTAGCAGTGATTTTAAGTGCATTTTTAGAAAGCATGAACATTTCAAAGAAAGGGTATTTTTCTATTTATAGAAGTCCTGGGTATTTCCCCAAGCAAAGAGAGGTTTACCCATGTTCTGATGAGCACACTGAAAGGCATTCCCACAGTGCTTTGCTCCAAGGCAATTCCTATGGATGGGTCTGGGTCTGACCATGATAGTGAGGAGACAGAGACCTCACCCCCCAAATCTGAGGCCGCAAAATCCACTGCTGAACTCAGGTGAGTTTTGAATGGTAGTTTTGAAGATTTAATATTCGTGATAACATATTGAGATGAACTGGAGACTCGAAGAGCTGAAAGAGAGGAATTATTTTCCTGTTAATTTCAAATTCTTATATATGTAGTACAATAAATGATCACAATATGAATGACATATAAGAGATTTCTGTAGAATGCTAGCAGTAATATATCCCTTTTATCGATAATTTTTTCTTATTGCCAAGATTATACGACTACAATGTACTTTTTGAGAATTTTATTTTAAGTACAGGATTTATCTCCCTTTTGTTTTTCTCCATTTCCAGTAGCAATCTCACTGGGCGCAGAAAGAGTACAGCTGCCACCAACCCAAGCTCATCAAAACAGGAACAGCTGACCCCCCAGGCCCCAGATAACAGGCCGTCAAGTTCAGGGGAGGTCACTGAGACGGAGCAGGGAGAGGAGGAGTCACAGGCCGGGGGAATGAGCCGGTCCATGGCGGGGGACGAGATGATCCCAGTACCCGACATATTCAGACAAGGTCAGTTCCATCTTTAAATTATATCAAGACAGGTCTAGCCAATTATCTTAAAATTTTTAAGAGGGCTTGATGGTCGTGTCCATTTTGGACTGTATTAATCTCCTTTAGAAAAGAGCTCTAGATAAAATATAGGAAATTACCCAAATTTAAAAGGCAAAATACATGTAATGGATTTTTAAAAAAAATTTCTAAATAAATCAATTCTTAAGATTTTAGGTAGATCTAATTTAATTTGTTGACCATCCAGCCTCTTTACCAAATGCTGTAGATTCCTTATTATAAACATTTAATTTCATGAGAAGCATGTAGCAAAATATTCTTTTAACAAATATTGTTATTTAGAGTAGAAACTGATTATTAAGGAGGTATTTAATAGTTGCAAGAACCTCTTTCACAAAATTAAAAACAATTTAATCCCCATCCCAGATACATGTATATTCAAACAGTCAACATTTTGACAGAAATATGTCGGGATAGATCTAGCAAAATATTTTCTAATTAAAGAAATTCTTTAAACTTCTTATCATTTGCTGTGTTGTAGCCACAGCCACAAAGGATGAGGATGAGCTGGGGGTCGCGACCCCTGACCTCGTGATCCAGGGTGGGGACCCCCTGGTGGTGTATGGGGAGGGGTTTATGGGACAGTACAGTCCTCTTTCCCGCGCCAATCTGGAGGAGAAACTTGAAATGGAGTATGTATCAAAGCATTTCTCAAAAGGTCCAAAATTCTGTTTTATGCATGTACTTTTCTTGTAGTGGAGTGATCATTGAATTTTTATTTACATCATTCACATGTAGTTTGAAAGAGTTTCAAAATCATTTTTTAAGAAATTAAAATTGTTGCAATATGGTTTCACGAGAAAAAAAAAAGCTAGTCAAATTTCGCTTGCATCTTTAATTCATTGAATTGATAGGGCCAATGATAAATTTCTTGTCTTTCATCTTTGGATAATGTTCTTTGTAGCTCTGAATACAAGAACGCCCTGAATGAAGTGGAAAAGATCTTAAATACTGCTCTGGATGAGATTGACACTTACTGTGATATGAACAATTGGCTGGTGGATATATTTAAATTCTGTTTGAAATGGACCAGTGACTCCCCAAAGGAATACAGAGGGGCACCTGCATTTACTATTGAGGTGTGTTCACTTAGTTTTCTCAAATAAAAATTTGTATTCTGTAATAAATCTTTCTCATCTCTTCTCTCTCTCTCTCTCATAATTTTTCATTAGCTTTTAATTACCTTTAATCACTTAATGTTTTTTTATTCAACAGCAAAGACTAATTGAAGTTAGACAGTGGCAAGAGAAAGTGCGAAACTTTGACAAGAACTTCATCACAGATAATGGTATTTTCTTTGTGGATTGTTCCAATATCCATGACTATCTCATTCCACGTCTCTCACAAGTCATTCACGAAGTTCTCAAGTTTGTCTCCGACGAGGCTCGCAAGCTTGCCACCGAGTTCTGTGACGAGATGAAGGAAGTTCTTGAGGTATGATTGTCATGTGATTAAATTCCATTATTTGATAAAATTTTATTGGTTGGGTTGATGATGTAACACAGTGAGAGTCAAATATAGTGCAAGCATACAAAGTGTAAATAATCTTTCTTATTTTGTTCAAATTCTTAACAGATGAAATATTTATCATAATCAAATGCAATAGATCCAATTTCAGAACCATAGTTTAAAAGATCTATTTGCGATGAATGTATGTTCTTGAAATTAAGGCATGTACTACTACTCTGTAAAAGTAATAATATATAACTACATTGAATATCAATCTAGGCGTTTTTCTTCTGCTATCTTGAACAATGAATGATATCAAAATGTACCTGACTTAAAAAATATGTTAATACCCTTGTCTTGCTCTTCATTAAGTTTTTATTGAATGTTGCAGAACTTGAGAAAGAAGGACTCCAGCATGGCCGGCTTTGCTGTTTTTGCCAAGAACTACACAACATATAAAAAGAATGGTCCCCAGTATCAACAGAGAGTGTCCTACATCAAGTCACTGTATGAGGTACACAACTTTTTCATGTACTAATGGACCCAATCTATATGTGATATTACAGGCTGTATTTCCATGCTTTAAATACGTACTGATATGATATTTGCTGTGGGTTTTAAAATTTGCAGAAATTTTTTTTAGACAATAGCAGATTTAGAACATCTTGATTCTTTAAGTAGATAGAAGTTTATCCTGTTTTTACAACAGTAAAAAAATTCCTTTGCCTAGGCCTACTATGTATTTTATTGGGCTTTACATAATACATGAATAGATTTCTCATAAGATTTGATATGTGCTAATATAATATTTTAGTTCATAGAATTGCAGGTATAAAAAGGTTTATTTTTTTCCATGAATCTATGACTGCCATTAATGCTTGCTATTACGTAAATAGACATCAATGGTTTTGCCGCATACTCTTTCTTTCATATTACCAGACATCATAATGGCTTTGCCATGAACTTTTTCTCATATATATGTCCAGATATCAATAAATTTGTTATGAGTTTGTCATGAACTCTTTCTTTTATGTGTACAGACGTCTGAGGAGGAGAAATTTGACGAGGACGTGCAGGCGGCCTGGGAGGCCTATCTCCTCCAGTTACAGGACGCCTCGGAGTTTGTTAACACCCAGACTCCTCTAATGACCCAGAAACTGGAGGACAAATATCAGGTACACAACAGATATCAGGATTACTACAGATATCAGATCAAGATATTTAGTAATGTGATATGCTCAAAATATATTCAGAATTTGTCCATACCAGTTCATCAAACCCTCTCTTCAAAATATCATCAGATCTAGAGTTGGACAATACTCAAACCCTTCTAATGATAAAAAAATTTGGAAAACAAGTATTAGGTATATTTTCCACAGACATCATGTGTTATCCTCAAGATATCTGTTGGATATTTGTATGAATACAAGGCTTAAATTAAGCTTAAATAAAAATACACACCACATTATTAAATGTAATATACCATTACAAATTTAAGAGATCCCATATGAACCTTCCATATATTATAGGGTACTAAAAATGTATTATATTCTGATACTCTTTCAACCATAGCATTCTTATGAATTCTTTTCATGATGTATATTCCAGCTTGAAGTCGATTCTAATGAATGCATTATATACCGTAATCCGTTGAATATAATACGCACTTTTTTTCCAGGATTTTTTACCGTGAGAAAGGGGTGCGTATTATACATCCCTATAGGATTTTGACTTATTTTTTTCCTTAGGTGAAGCACGGGGTATCATACTGGCGTATTAGCTATGCTGACCACAGACAGAACCGATACCCCTCTATACATCGTAACATTACTTCATTATCACATATATATTAATAAATCCTTGTTATAGCATGTTAATAAAGAAAATGTATACTAAAAGTCTGTTTATCAATAAACTGTTTCAAAATGGCCTTTAAAAATTAATTTGAACTGCCTTTTCTTTTTCTCCGTGTACGCCGCGATTGCAGCTGTTATTAATAGAATGTGGGCTTGGATGGCCACACGGTGCTATTTGTAACCGATCTTTGAAAACAGCTTACACATCATTTGGCTCATTTTTAACCATTTTCATGTAATGATAATTGATTTATTGCAAATAATTATGACTATGAATAATTTTATAACCTATTCCGTTAATTGAAGCCATTGTTGTGATCCCCACCGCTAACGCTTGACACCTTGGTTATCTCAGATACTCCCCTTAGGCTATGTGTACTATACACAACACAACTATATGTGCACATATTTTATTATGTTCCAGGCCTCTAACTGATCACTTTGATCGGCATCATTTAAGAATTTAATTAGGTCCGTTATCTCGTATACCTGTACACCGTTTTTCACCACACTGGGGTTATGTGATGACAAAACAATTATATAACGCTTGTTAAAAGTAGTTGATTTTATTTACGGTAGACTATTTAATACTAGGTCTATTTAAAACATTGATTATGAAATAAAGATATTACCGCGATGTATTGGTTACAATAAATCCGTATCTAAAATTTTATTGTTTTTCTTATTTCCGGTAGTCTATTTCCGCGATGAAATTGAGCGTGTATACAAAGTATAACTGCTTTGTTGATATACTCAGCATTACCGTTTGGTCAATTTTTTTGATGCGTATTATACATCCGAACTAGCTTTTTTTCACCACTTTCTGGCCCAAAGTGGGGGGTGCGTATTATACACTACTGCGTATTATATTCACCGGATTACGGTACATGTATTTTGTCCTTACTCCCATCTCTTTCCTTTATCCTTTTGATAATTGATATTTTCTCTGCTGCCAATTAAGGAACTCAGTTTTGGCCATGTAATCCCTTGCTTTATTTTCATATATGATATTTATATTCTTGTATATAACCTAGCACAACTCTAAAGCCCACCCTGTGTTGTTATGTTTTTTATCATCAGGGAGAAAATGGTGACTATTTATACTGTAATTCTGATTTTGTCAACTTAAAAGAATGGTAATATTATCACATTATTGTTGTAAACTGGGATAAATTTTAATGTAACTCTGTATAAGCATGATATTCATTGTTACATGACACAATGAAAACTGCTTTCACCATTGAACTGATTTTCAATGACACTTTTATACAATATAATTATCATATGAATTTTAGCATGTCACTCTAATGTTGAGAAAAAATGGATTAAAAATCCTGTGTTTTCCAATGATGATGTCACTCAAGTTACAATGAAGTTATGAGTTATACTTCCTTTATGATATTAAGTTGACTATAATTTTAACTAAATCTTTTAACCTTTATTTTTAACTTAAGACAAACAAAATTGGTGTTTTGGTAAATATTTTACATGTTTCTAGTAAAAAAAAAAAAAAGATCAAAAAACGTTTTTTCCTACCAAGTTTTGAAGTGTTTTTTAATTTAGACAAGTCTCTGGATAGATAAACCTTTCCTGTGGTTCAGGTCTAGCATAAACTGTTCTTTAATCCTTGTTTCTAAACTTCTGATTACCTGGAGTAGATTCTGAGTTTAAAACATTTTTTTGACATATTCCCTGACAAAGATGTTGTGATTTGAATTCATTTCTTTTAGCAAAAAGCATCAGTTGCACCAGATGCAATGCTTTATCTATCCTTCTCTTTTTATGTTGAATGCAAAATTTCGATTCTGATACTATTGTCACTTTTCAGGGTTTATTTTAATTTTAACAGTCAAAATATATGTAGCCTTATTTGTATAAATTAATGTATTATAGTAACATTGTCAATGATAATGTTTTGTTTATTTTTTAGTACACATGCACTTACTATGTATCTTAGCCTCTCTTTCACTCTCACAGCGTTTGGCGAAAGCCAAAACCTTCAAGCAGAAATTAGATGCACTTAAAAACCCCAGCCTCTATATGGTACACCCTGTGTGCTGTGTTCTCTGTGTGGGTGCTGTGTGCAATATGTGGGCTGGTGTGGCCTGGTGCTGTGTGCATGCAAATGTGTTGGCATCTTTTTTGTTTGTAAAAGGGTACATTTGGTGGTCAATGAATGATTAATTAATACTTCTGGCATTGGTTTTTAATTTAAGATAGCTCTTAAATATATATATGTATAATGTCTCAAATGTTAAATTTGTGGGAAATTGAAATATATTCAGGGCAATGAATTTTGAGACTAACATTTCTTAAAGTAGATAAATGTATGGCAATTTTATTTTGTCACACTATTTTATACTATAAATGTTTGGAAATTAGCACACTCAAAATTTAGAGCATTAAATAATTAAATTTTTAAAATTAACTGATTTGTGTAATCATAAAACAGTGAATTTGCATGACTTTACCTTATATGTGGATTTGTTGAAGTTATATACTGCAAATTCCTTATTTTACCTGACTCCGCAATTTTGTATTAAATTGCGAGAATATAATTCACGATCACCAATTTTTTGTTTTAATTTCCTATATAGTTCAAAACTGTCTGAAAATAAATTTAAAGCGAGATTTTAAAATCCGCGAGGGTTGCTTCTCACGATTTTAAGTGGAAATTAATTCCTCGCGTTTAATAAGGAATGTACAGTATATTATATGAACCATAAAATAGTAAAATATGATTACGGTACTTCTAAGACAAGTTATATGTTTACAGTATTCAATATGCAAGTGTATGTACCCTATGAATGTGTGATTTTCTGTTTGAATGTATAATTATAGCTACACAACAAGTACCCCATAACATAATTATAATGATTTATAACTTACTAACAAGTGCTTTTTTCTTGCTAACATGTCATAATATCCTAATAACAGTTTGTTTCCTTTTTCTATTTTCACTTCTGTTCAGCAAATAAAAGTAAGATATGTATATCTTGAATGATTAATAATTCATTGATTAATAATTAAAATAACTCAATGACCTGGCTTTGAACAGAAACTGGAGAAGGAGGCAATGGAACTGGCTGAGATGGCCACCACCAAACAGTTCCTGGACCCCACCCAGAATCCCACCAAGATACTCATCGAGATGCGCAGGGTGAGATATTATAAATCAGTCCTTATCTATGCAATCTATGTAATATGTCTCTGTTAATTTTTTTTCAGTGGGCAAAAATTCTTGCCTTTCACATTTTTTTTGTGTGTGGCCACACCTAGAGCTAAGCAGTCTCTGATAAAAACCATGCATTATTGCCTTGTAAAATTAATTTTTTTCATTTTAAATTTAGAAGCTTGAAATAAATTTGACATCAATATAATTGACCTTCCACTGAACATTTCTCACAGGCTTTCAAAGATTTAAGTTGAGCTCTTGCACTGTTTTAAAACAGTAAAATTGAACTCCCATTAAACTTTGAAAGTAAAGTTGTTTTCTTGCGATGATTTTAGATCAGAGACAGATTTTACGAGGTGGAGCATGGACTTCAGGATGCCAGTAAGTGGCGAGATGCAATATGTGGAGAGCCCTACGATCTCGAGTTTCTGAGCGAGATAAGCACAAAAATGGATGTCAGACAGGAACTCTGGAAATACGTGGAGGTCTCCATGCATGCGATCAAGGATTGTAAGGGGATGCTGTTTAAAAAGGTACAATTCATTACAGCAAGAGCTTAAGGCTAACTTAACCATATACAAGTGTGAATCTTTGTTCCACGAGTATGTGTTTTTTAGATCCAATTTTTTGTCTTATTTGTAAGGTTTTGGAGAAAGTAATTGAGTGGCAAGCAAAAAAAAAGATCTTTTTGGGGGGTTAGCCTTAATGAGTTATTGTGCTATTATGTTTTGTATTAGATGAACATTCGGAAGGTTCTTGAGAAAGTGATTGAGTGGCAAGCAGCAGCCGGTCAGTTAAAGCCGTACCTACCCCCTGGGGACCAGGTCCTCAGCTACTGGTTTACCTGTCTCGGCGAATTCAAGAAAGACCTACCCATTCTCCACAAACTAGCCAATGATGCTCTCAAGGTGAGGTTTAATGATCTATATATCATGTGCAATGTTACAAGTTTGATTTGTGCTAGTGGGAACAGTAATTTCATATTTTAAAAGGATATAGCAACGTTTGAATAAAATTCAGTTTATTAATTACTTAGAGAGATGTCTTTTTTCACAAATGATATCATTTTGTATCAAAAGAAGCTAGATATTTTTTTGTACAAGGAATTCATCAGTAAACATATTTTTGAAAAATTTATTTGTACTTTTTGCCATATGACCTAATTTCAACACAACATTGACCCACTTACAGGAACGGCACTGGAAAGCTATCTTTGTCGGAATGAATGAACCCTTTGACCCCAACCGAGAGTTCACGGTGTCTGACCTTTTGGCCTATGACCTTGAGCAACACAGTGAGCTGATCCATCAAGTCTATCTAGGAGCCATTGCCGAATACGATCTCGAGCTCCGTATCAACCAGATCAGCAAGTTCTGGGAGGAGCAAGAGTTTAAGCTGGCCAAGCATATTCCAGACAGTGTTATCACCAGTAAAGGTGAGTTTGATGCAAGATCCCCCCCTTTCCCACACTGACTACTTTACAAAGCAATTATTCCCATTCCCCCTCCCCCTCCCTTTGCAAGAAGAGATAATGCAACAGTTACTGCAAAAGATCGCAAATGTTTTTTTTTTCTTCTTAAAACATGTACCTTGTAGTATTAAATTACAATGTGTATTAGATTCTTCAACAGCAGATTAGATATTCATTAATAAAGATTATATATACTTGGATTACTAGAGTATTTAAATATTCCTGTATAGACATGTATTTATTATGCAGGTTTTCTATCACTGTCGTTTCATTCATTATTCATTGAACACCGATTTTCATGAATTGTGTTTTTGAGCTGATCCATAAAAGTACATCATAAGAAAGAGTTTGTACAGGCAAAGGCATTGTCTACAAATTCTTAAAATCCTTTAAATTTGTTTTTAATTTACAAAATCCATGAAAAATTGGTTTCCATGAATGTTAATGAAACAGCAGTATCTATTAGAATGAATTATATCCTGTTCTAATACATGGAAACTAATATTTACTGGAATGAAGCTTCAAGATAATTTAGTTGCATATTCGGATTATCTTTAGATACCTAGCAATTCTTATAATAGAAATCCTCTTAGAGTAAGCCTTTATAACCATGCATGTATTTTTACCTCGACTAGAGATTTAACAGTCTATACTGTAATTTACCAGATAATAATGTTACAGTGATGTATCTCTGTAATGCTATATATAACATCCTTTGTGCGTTTTTCTCTCTCTCCTTTAATCCTGTTGTTTCATGCAGAACAAGGCGAGAAGCATGTGCTTCAGGAAGCTGAGAATGGTAATCACTCATGTGTGACAGTGTCATTCAAGTGTGTCCACCCCTTCCTAACCTGTATTCAAGTTGTTTTCAACCAGTTTTCTACCCTACTTGCTTGAATTCACAGAGTGTGCTCTTAATAACAAAACAAGAAATTCTAATTGTTTTCCCCCTCTTTGAAAAAAAAAATGCTTGATTTCAAGATGGAGAAAATGTCAATGTTGTGTCCATGATTTTTTTGGATGTAGTAACTTTATATTAATGAGTGATTTTGTTCTCCAACATATTACATTTGTTCTCCAACTGACTTCAATTGACATTGTTGATTGAATGTTTTTATCACACATATACTGTCAATACTAAATTTTTATTACTAAATGGTCAGTACAAAGCTTTCAAAGCTGTTTGGAGATTTTATGCTTTCAATATGGCTATAATTACCAGTACATGAATTTAAGCATTCAGTACAATCAAAGTTCAACACCTACAATGGGAGCCCTGCATTTGTAAAAAATTTACTAAATATTTTCAATCAATAAGGAAAATCTTTGAATGACTGTATGCAGGTGCTTTCAGTTTGTTAATTTTCATTACAAGAATAAGCTGCTTAGAAAAAGTAGAACCCTACGGCCTACGAAACTAAACCTTTATCACTCTTCTCTCAATATTTTTAATTGCCTATTTCCTCTCTTGAACAGAAGTCTATGTATTTAATTTGAATTTCAGACATGCTTTTTGATGAGGAAACATATGAGCTTTCAGAGGAAGAGTTTTCCTTTGATGATAACAATAGTTTTTGTAAGCTTACATAATGTTGAGTGAAGTTCATTTTTCTAAATTCAACTTTGTTGTTTGTTGTTAATTATTATTTATTTTCTTTGCATTCAAGAATTCAGGTGTTACATCTTTTTCATATATTTTCATATTTTTCTGTTTTCACTTCATTGTATTATTCCCTCTTGGCATATACTGTAGATTCCTAATTTAACGCGAGGAATTAATATCCACGTAAAATCGCGAGAAGCACGTCTTCTTGCCAATTTTAAAATCTCGCTTTAATTTTTCAGACAGATATAAACTAATGAAACTACGATAATGATCTGGCATTCGCTATTTTATACTTTTGCAATTTGAGAAAAATGGTTTAATCGCAGAAAAAGTACTCGCTTAAAATAAGGTATTTACAGTAATACAGTGTAGTATTATTTTTCTATTTTTCTGTGTATTTCTTTTATGAGTGGTTCTGAAATTGAATTCATCTTGCGATTGTATAGTATCTTCATTTTGTTGTTAGTGACTGAATTAAAATTAATTCACCGTTTAGTTGCCTACTAGTATGCAGATGTAATTTTGCAGTACAGTGTATTGAACATTTATATCAACAACATTGTAAATCCATTGTTTCAAACATAAAGATAACCCCTGTAACTTAAACCACTCTAAAGCAAAAATACTTACCAGTAATGTTTAGTTTTGCAGGAAACATCTTATCAATTCAAATGCTGTCTCATTGAAAAGGGAAGAATTTTAATCAATGTACGAAATTTAAAATTATTTCAATCCTTTTTAAAATCTTACAATAAAGAAAAAAATAAAATACCTACGTGTGGCATTGATTTTCAAAATTTTTAGTTAGAGAAACTAAACATTAAAATTGTTTGTGCAAGAGTTGATAAATTTCTATTTGGATAATTTTGAGTTAATTTTTTTCTAATAATGGAATATTTTTAGACCCCCCGAGGAAGCCGACAAGTCCACGTCGCCGCACCAAGCTAGAGAAGTACCGCCAGGAGCGGGCAGCAGCACAGACTGGCTCTCTACAGGGACTGGATGTCACCCAAGACGACTTCTTTATCCTGATAGAGGTTGACGAACTCAAGTACCAACTAGAGGTAAATTTTGGCTTATTTTGCTGCTTTTAAGGATGTTAGGCCTAGGAGCATTGTTGGAAAGCCCTGGCCAGTCTTGCATACACTTACTTGACTGTGGGTAAATTCAATGAAGTTTTCACTTTTTCAAGAATATTTTAACATTATTCTTAATTTACCTATGAGAAAATGATAATAATCTTGTGTCTTTTGAATGCTCTATTAAAAAGCTGTATGCTTTGCATGGTAGAATTTTTTCCTAATGTTTTATTTTTCACTGGAAAAAAAATTCCTTACAATTTTGATGTTTTTATTTCTTTTCTAAAAGGATGCTCGAATTGGAATCAGATCAATGTTGCAATCTCCATATCTTGGTGATATGAGACAGGAAGTGGAATTCTGGGATAGTGCTCTTCAGCAAGTGGAGGAAATAACAGAGCTGTGGTTTCAGTGTCAGAAAAAGGTTCATATTTATTAAGCACAGTTATTATTTGTATTATAACTCATATGAAAAGGGGGTTGACATCAAGCATGTTAAAAAATGATAAGTATACATGCATTCTTAAGCTGCATTGAAATTGAAAATCATGTTCATGATATTTTGTACTCTTAATTGCAGTGGCTCTACTTGCTGAAAATCTTTGAAAGACCAGAACTGTACAAAAAATTTAATGGACCAGCTTTTAAATTTGAAAATGTGCACACAAAGTTCAAGGTAAGTCTATAGTATGATAAATCTTTTTTATCCACTTGCTATCAGTCTGATTATCAGGGATATGGGGGTTTTTTTTCAACAGAAACATTGATTTCTGCAGATTTGAAAGTCAAAATGGTCATTTTTGAGATCAATGCAAACCCCTGACTGATTTGATTTCCCTCTCTTTCATACACTGCCAGGCACATCACTGAATTATAAACCTGATTATATCACTTTAAGGACATCCAGTACTTTGATTTTTATTGACTTTTGTGATCTTCAGTACTTTGATTATTGCAGGACTGGATGAGAGTGGTGTCTAATAACTCCAAAGTGATGACTGTGGTGGGCAGAAAGAGGGGAGAGAAGGGATTCCGTCTGCTGCAGGGGGACTACCTCATCAACATGTTCCTGGAACTGAATCAAAAACAGGTGTACAACTCGTACAAATCTCTCTCTCTCTCTCTCTCTCTCTCTCTCTCTCTCTCTCTCTCTCTCTCTCTCTCTCTGTGGTTTTCTTTTTCTGTTATATTTTTTTTAAGTAGACACAGATATTTTAGTCAATAAAGAATGATATCAGTAGAAAATATGACTCTTTTAAGAGATCTTTATTGAATTTCAAGTGTATTTTTTTTAATGTACTACTTTTGCTCAAATTCGCATTTTATGAATTACTTTTTTTTAGTAACATTTTTCCATGTATATATTTTACAGGAGGAGATTTTGAAATACCTGCGAGTCCTCTTGGAGAATTCACGGATGGAATTTCCTCGCCTCTACTTCCTCAGTGATGAAGATCTTGTTGACCTTTTGGGAATTTCCCGCAATCCCAAAGCTCTTCTTCCATTTGCTAAGATGTGTTTCCCTGGAATTGAAACCTTAAACTTTGCCCTCCCTGATGGGATTTCCAGCATGAACACTGCCCTAGATTTTGCCCTCAATGGTAGGGGTGTTACTTTTACCTGCAATTCATTCAATTCTCTGTAAGATTTCATAATTGATGGTCTGGGGATAGATTGTGTTTGTACGGTCTATCTCTCCTTCTTAACTTAATGGGTGCTATGTCCAGCAAAGTGGTCATTGGAAGAACAATTTTAAGATGTTTTCTTTGAATTTTGAGGCAAATTTTTGTGAAACCCTCCTTTAGTACATCTGATAGAATCTTTTGTATAGAAATGAACTAAGTGAAGTAGCTCAACTTTATCTTTTTAATGTTTATTTTGTCAAATGAATGTTTCATTTCTCTCGTATTGTTTGGAAGAAAAAACTCGTCCTTAAAAGCATATTAATACTTTTGTCAGCTGACAAGCTGCAGGTGACTGCCCTGAAAGGAGTCCTAGGAGAGGAGATAGACCTGGTGGTCAGAGTCCAGGCATTCCCTAAAGCCTCCAAATGGCTGAGGACACTGGAGAATGTGATGAAGAACACACTGGCCATGATACTGCAGGCCTGTGTACAGACCCGAGTGGAGGAAGGTAAACACATAAAATAAGTAAAAATAAGTACATGTATAACCCAACCATGTGTGTATGGTAATATCATAAAGTCACATGCTTCTAAAGGGCATCAAATCTTGTTCACTAAAACTCTTATTTTTTTAGTAAGTAATTGTGATGCTCTAAAGAAAATATCAATCATTTTTTTTCAAAGGGGTTGATTTTATACTAAATGTCTTGTTCTGCCATAAATCCAATAATTAAATCTTGGTAAGACTAAGGATCAATTGTCTCAAATGTATTGTTTAAGGGGTAAAGAATTAAATAATTAAAGATTTTTTAGATTTAGCTTATTATGAGTTGAAAAACACACATATAATCATATAAGGTGCTCTACCTATCCTTAAGCAAAATTTATTGTGTCCCCGATTTTTTAAGGATCTCGTCAACCAATCCACATCCTGGAGGAACTCTCCAAGCTGGATCAGGACCAAGGCACTCAGCCGGAACTGACCAGGAAGATCCAGCACTCATTCCGTCACTGGCTTCTCCGGTTCCCGGTGCAGTGTGTGATTGTTACAGAGGCTATACTGTGGGAGCGCAGCGTCAACAAAGCACTGGAGCGTGGAACTCTAGATGACATTAAGGCTATCAGGTCAGCTTAATTAAAGGTCATGAAGTTGTGATGACAATTAAAGGTCATGACCTTGTGATGACAATTAAAGGTCATGACCTTGTGATGACAATTAAAGGTCATGACCTTGTGATGACATTAAAGCTATCAGGTCATCTAGGGCAAAGGTATTAACCTTTTGAGGGCCTCATGTTAAAGCCTATGAATTTTAGGCTGGAGTTAAAATGAATGGCATTTGATTAATAATGTTTCTATTAAACATGATATAGCTTATAGTGTGCATAATTGGATATAAATGAATGATAATCTTAAACACTACAGTTCTATCCTGAATAACAATTACTGCTGGGGTGTAGGATTATTTTTTTTTTTTAATAAATTTTTGATTTTACAGATGTAATTTGGAGTCTAGACTTGGTCAGTATACAGATATACTGAGACAAAGTTACAACTTTAATGGGAAAGTCCCACCCAGTACAAAGAAACGTCTCCACACATTGCTGTGTGGCCTGATCAACCAGTGCTGTCACCAAAGAGATGTACTTGGAGGTAAGGTCATAGGTCATTGGTCAAGGTCATGTGCCGGCACATTGGAACAGAAGTGTTAATTCTTGGAATGGTTCTGTACATATGTGATTATGCAACCCCAAAAAAATGCCATAGTAATAGAGGATAAATCTAGATAAAGAAAAATTCTTGAAGTGATCAGAGTATACGTGTGTATCCAAAAATTCTAAATTATTTTTTCAGCCATGCTCGAGAACTCTGCAGTGTCTGATGGGGGATTTGAATGGCTCCGGGTGCTGCGTTATCACATGGACATACAGAATGTACTGAGGGCCAAGACTGAAGCTGTGGAGGTCAAAGGTCAGTCTCAGTCCGTCCAATCTGTCAGGTCAAGGACACAGCAGAAGAGGCTCTCCTTGATAGGAAACAAGCTCCGCATGGAACCCACACTAGGTAAGGTGACAGGGGTCAAAGTTCGAAGCAAAATTATTTTGGGGCTTACTTTTCTTTTGAGTTATTCTGTAACAAATATATGTACAGATAAAATCAGAAAATTAAGTTACAATCTGTTTGTTAATTAAGGATATTTAATTGACGTGCAAATTACTACAAACAGACATAAATGGTTATTTTGTAATCAATTTATTTGCTATAGCTGTTATTTCAAGAATATGTTTTCACAAACCAATTAAACATCAGTGATTTGCAAAATAAAATACTAACTTAAAGCAGTTGGTTACAGTATTGTATACTTTACAGATAACGAATCAAGCAGTTATTAAATATTGAGAACATGGTGCTTTAATAAATCATCTTTTTTGCTTTTACAGAGGAGCCACCAAAACTAACGAGAACCAAAACGACCGTTTCCACGGACTACCAGTTTAGCGCCTGTTACCTGACCCAGCTGGGGACCAGTTTTAGCTACGACTACGAATATAACGGCCCCTCCTGTCGCCTTGTCCTGACCCCCCTCACAGAAAGGGCATTCCTGTCCCTGACCCAGGCCATCAAAAACTTCCACTGTGGGACATTAGTGGGACCCGCAGGGGTTGGCAAGTCTGAAACCATCAAGGAACTAGCAAAGGTATTGACAGTGAATAAAATATATCCAGCTCATAAAAGCAGATTTGGTTAATTTTTAATTTTTTATCAAGATTTCTCAATACATATCAGAATATTAAATGTTAAAAAGAGTTTTTAAACATTAAAGATACCATATGTATTTTTTAACAAAACATTAATTTTTAAAAGTTATTTGCCATCATGAGCTTTATTACTTAATGACTTTAATTGCATTATGTATGAAACAGTTTTTACTTACCGATAGCAGTTATCAGTAGCAGTAATATTTTAACAAATTGCTTGATACCTCCTTATACTAGTATATGAATATCAGCATCATGTTCAGTTGTTGTAACCGACCTATTGACCGTTTGACATATTTCCAGATGTTTGGGAGGAACCTGTTCACGGTCAACTGTAACGAGGACGTGACGGTCGGGGTGATGATGCAGTACATGATGGGGATGGTCCAATCAGGGAGCTGGACACTGTTTGACAACACCGACAGACTGACCAAAGGTACGCACCGTTATTTTGATTTTTTTTAAGGGAGGGGGTGTACTCATTGATCATTATTCAATACAGTATACAATGATCCTAATTGTATTTGCAAATACAATTAGGATCATTGTATACTGATTTTTTTTAAGGGAGGGGGTGTACTCATTGATCATTATTCAATACAGTATACAATTAGGATCATTGTATACTGTATTGAATAATGATCAATGAGTACACCCCTCCCTTAAAAAAAATCAGTATACAATGATCCTAATTGTATTTGCAAATACAATTAGGATCATTGTATACTGTATTGAATAATGATCAATGAGTACACCCCTCCCTTAAAAAAAATCAAAATAACGGTGCGCACCATAATAGTGAGAAAACCAAATCAATTTAGTATTTTTTCTAAATTAATAGTATAGAATTTTACAGTGATTTATCTTTATTGATTTAGAAATATGCTTTTCTTGTTGAAGATCCATCATACAGTTTATTCTATATATACTTGTATGCAATTTTGATGGCAAAGTTTGTGTGGCAAAGTATGAGAGAAATTACCTTTTATGTTGACAATTAATAAACATCTCGATCAGTAAGAGTTATTTTTCCTATCAGATCTAGAGAGTCATGGCACTTTCACTTGTGAGAACTTTCTATGAATTCAAAGCATTTTTAGTTGCATGAAAGTTTTCATTTACAATGCCAGCACTGTTTATTTTCACCAATACAAAAATTGTTTTTGATTATGAATGTGAACTGTTCATGTGAATATGATATACTAAAGTCCATGTTTTTCTTAGGCCTGATGTCGGTTACTGCCCAACATCTGGATTATCTGAAGACAGCTCTAAAGACGCTGGAAGTGTCCAGTGAGAACCAGTACAAAATCAGGGGTCAGCCTCGCTTTGATAAGGTCAGTAGAGAGGTCAAAAGGTCACATTGTTTGATTATTCAATGTTATCAGCAATTGCGTGCTTTCAATATTAACTAAGTTTACATTTTTAATGACTTGTTTATTTCCCATTAGACTTGATTTATATTTAATTAACACTAGTCTAGCTTTTTTTAACCGTAAGCTTTTTACTCAAATCAAATTATTATATTACCGGTATTTATTTTGGATTTTATCCGTTCTTGAGTTTAAAATGAATTTCCACCCTTATTTTAATTGGTTTCATATATTCCACATTTTCATTCATGGGTTAATTAAATTAATGTTTTCACGAATATCATCAACCACTAATACACACTTCTAAGAAAAATAATGTTTAATTGCATAAGTAACTACATGTAAATGCGAGTGGTAATTATGAATTAGGGTTTCTTTTTGAAAATTTAGTGTTTAAACATAAAACATTTTAATATGATAAATCCAAATTTTATTTATCCAAAATTAACTGTTTTCAAATAACTTTTATTTTTGAAATTCAAATAGAAGAATTTTTCAATGCATACAATGGGATTCAAAAAAGAAAGAAAGGACAGAAAAAAAAATATTTTCTGTTATTTAAAAAAAAATCTTTTCGTAGTTTTTCCAAATATTTCCCAAAAAGTTTGAATTTAACAGTGTTGTTTTGAATATTAACCTTGCTGTTGAACATCATTTTCAGATATTTTCTATGGTAGGTTTTACCAATAATTGCTAGATTAGCTTCTGTAGTTACAATTCCATATGTTTGGGAAGACACCCTTTTATATCTCAAGTCAATTCAGACAGCTACATTTATAGGTTGATGGGCTTAAACGTTTTCACCATGAATTGATTGAAGTAGTGGAAGGAGAGATTATGCTTATCAACTTCTAAAAGAAAAATTGGAGGTCATTTTACAGTCATTCAATTATTTTATATAACTTTTTTGGCTCAATATTAAAAAAGAAAGAAAAAAAATAGTTAGATTTTTTGAGTTTTGTTTGGAATGCACCTTTCAGGGATACAAACAAAATTATTACAATCTCTTATGATTATAATAAAGATAATGAAAAAAATGACAAGAATTAAATGAAAAAAAAAGGAATTTCTGAAGATAATTTGACAAGGTCAAAAACGCTGTGGGTAATGTATAATTTTTACTGAGGACTGTAAGATGTACATCTGTTCTATAGACACATCATTAGCTATGGCACTTTGCTATTGGAGAATTTAGAGAACTGAAATTATAAATTGAAATGAGAATGAAATGCGGTATTCTGTAGTCAACACTTAAAACAGATGAGCATATTGCACCACATTGACAATTGCACTTGTACTTTGTAAATAGATATGTCATTGAGAGAGAGAGAGAGAGAGAGAGAGAGAGAGAGAGAGAGAGAGAGAGAGAGAGAGAGAGAGAGAGAGAGAAAGTAAGAGAGAGAGGAAAGAGAGATTAAAGAGAGTGAGAGAAAAACTGTCACTGACGGATGCTAATAGGCAAGAAAAATTACTTGTTAAAAGAAGATAGAGAGAGAGGGGGGGGGGGGGAGAGATATTAGTGTACATTTCTTGCTATGATATCACAAAACTGTGTGGCATTTGCTCTTGCTTGCGGATTTTGCTGATTTAGCTCTGTCGGCGTATAAAGACATCTGTGTGCCGTGGCTATTACACATCACTATCCAACACACTGCTTCTTTAATCTCAAACTATAGACAATATCATGATGAACAATACCACTATATATACATGTACCATGTTTAGTGTTGACAACTTAAGTGCTAGCTTTTATATAGTTTCAGTTTGTGTATCGTTTGATTCCAATGGTTATAAACAATATTTTTTAATTTCATAATTTAGCTTTACCTTCTGTACACATCAAATTGTTTTTAGTTTACATATCAGGTATAAACAATATTAATTTCTTCTGTTATGCTGATATGCTGACAGTGAGCAGTGAGAAAGATGTGTCGATCATCTCAAATTAGTTTGAGGGAGCTAGATTTTAATTTTAGGGATAGAGTTGACAAATCAAGTTTTATCAATCAAGTACATATGTACTGACACTGAGTTTGATGCTACATAACATCTTTGCATTTATGTATGAAAAAAAAATTGTTTCATTCCTGTAAATTTATATGTTGAGTAAGTTCAAGTTATCTACAAATCACCTCTTTGTGTCAACGTTGGAAATAGACTTAAATTAAATAAAACAAAAACCATTAACATTCCATTTATAATATTCATTGACAATTATTATTTAAATTTCAAACATTTCATAAAATCATAGAACTCTCAATATTTTTCAATGGTAATAGACAGATTTCTTTTACTTCAGATATTATTTTCTTGTTATCAAACCCAGCCAAAGAGCTAGATCATTTGAATTTTCTGTTTTCCATCTTAAACCAATCATAATTCCCTTCCATGTATTCCTGCATAGAAACCCTGGAATAAAAATTTTTATTTTTTAATTTGACACTGTCAGAGATGTTTGAAAAAGTAATGGCTGGTTCTTTTTAATGGTCATGTAAATATATAATTATATCCTTTTGGAATTCACAGAAGATGGGTCTGGGTGACAAGGTCATTCGGCGGAACTCGCTGACCACCCTCCACCCAATGCCCACCCAGGACCCCCAGCCCGGACTCGAGAGGCAGAAGACTGTCCCACATGGCTTTAATGTATGTGACACAATTCTTTCACAGTTATTTTCTTCAGATATGTTTCTTGGACTTAGCAAGTAGAAATTTTGCATTGTAAAGTTGTTTTTTCTGCTGATCTGTTAACCTGTTGATGATCGTTTAAGATGTTAAAGATGATGATTGTGATTTCTTATAAGTAATCTTGCAAATTTTTCTTCAATTCAAAATTTGTGTGTGCTATCGATGAATACTTAGAATCATAATTCATAATCTGAAACTCTAGGAGACATTTTTGGGAAATTATTTAAATGCATTGTTACAGGCACAATTATTACCTGATTTCTCATTGGTTCATTTTATAGGAGAAGGGCCTGGTAACCTATTTTGAGGACACCTGGGTGTCAGAGAAGGACAGACGTCGACGTCACTCCATTGAGAAAGAAATCGAGATCAAGGAATCCGAGTTCTACAAAAACAACAAACCACCGCCCTTGTTCTATGGTAAGCATCTGCTAATGTAGTTCCTGTTAGTCTTGTGAAAAAAGTGATTTATAAGAAATTGAAGATGTATTAATATGAGATGTGATGTATAAATTTTGCATTTAGCGATAGTTTTGATATTACAAACTGAAATATAGGTAATTGATTTTCATATTTGATTTTTGATTCTATGAAATAATTTGATATATGGTTACTTTTATTTAAAAGATTTGAAATGAATGTATTGATCTACATGTTTAAATCAGGCTGAGCATTAGAAATAACAAGGATTGTTAAAAAAGATAATCTAGCATTTGTTTGCCCTCCATTAACTTTATTGTACTAAAACAGATGATACTTTGGGTAAGTAAAGCAAGGGTTGTGTGAATTAATATTTGGTATGAGATACAAAGTATGTTCAATTGTGAATTGTTAATTAATGGCACCTCAATTGTCTTGACCCACTTGATTCAATAAATTATTTCCCTGACCTCCTTGAACTTTTTAATTTAAATATGGAATGATAAACCTTGACATTGGAAATCTTTGACCTTGACCTCTAAAAATAAAATGTGCTTAACCTCACTTTCTTGACATTTAACCCCTCCCACCAACCTTGTTGATTTCTGAAATATTTACTATTCAGCCCAGGTTTCGTGTTTTTCAATAGTGATTTCACTTTATAATAAATTACACCATTTAGAGATGGAATCCGATTCTATGATGAAATTTTTGGTACCAGTTATCATATAGCTTGCTAAAGATATTTGAGATGGGATTTATTTTTGTAACCAGTGGTATTTTGGTACTGAAATGATTCGTTTATATTAATTGAACACTGTAATGTATAGGAGTGGAATATTTTTTGACACTTGTTTGAATTCATGGGTACAAGGGTTTGTAACATACATGGATTTATTTACATGTTCACAATTCATCTTTGTTTAATTATTATATACTTCATGGTGTGAGTTTTGGCATTTATTTTTGTTGATAACGGACAAAATATATATTACTTGGTATCGCTATAATTTTGAACAATGCCACCTTTTTTGAAAAAGAAAAGTAATAACTGTTGTTATTTGAGTATTGTTATTCCAAACTACAGCAAGTAAACATCACTGCATATATGTTTGAAATTGCAAACTGTTTGGCATTTGTGAGTTATGAAGTATAGCTGCTTTACAATATTGTCCCAAATCGTTACTAGTGGTAATCTACAATGGTTAACTGGTTTCCCATACAATATTTGTGAGATTTTCAGAAATTCAACAATCAAAGTAAATTGTATTTGTGAGATTTTCAGAAATTCAACAATCAAAGTAAATTGTATTTGGGAGATTTTCAGAAATTCAACAATCAAACTAATTTTACAGAACATGTAAAACTGAAAGGCGGGAGGAAATCTGCCACGCCTGATTACAGCAAGCTGCTGAACGACACGATCTATGTGCACAGAATTCTGGGAAATATCATGTTTAATGGCAAGCTGATCCAGGCCAGCACAAACTTTGGTTGTTTCATGACGCTTGGTACTGGCAGTAGTTCTAGTTCCCACATACCAGAATCATTCAAGGTATTTCAATCAATCAAAATCTGATTACAGCAAAATGGATACTGTTCTAAATATGAAATGCTAAATGTTTACGATAATTTTGTTTTAATTGTTTAATTACAACTTTCACAGTTACTGATGAGACCTTGTGCCATGATTGTCCCTGATTATAAATTCATCCTGGAGACGTTTTTCTGTTTCCATGGATACAAAGAAGCTGGCCTTTGGGCAAGAAAACTGACTTTCCTGTTTGAGCAGCTCAGACTACAGGTATAGTGTTAAAAGACAACCTCTCTCTCTCTCTCTCTCTCTCTCTCTCTCTCTCTCTCTCTCTCTCTCTCTCTCATAAGTTTCATCTTATAACTTTCACAGCTTCCTAGAAGAGACACGTACCAGTTTGGTCTGAAGGACATTAAGTTGATGATAGACATAGCGGCTGCTAAGCTTCGAGATCAGAGATTTGCCCTTGACATCATTGCAGAAAGTAAGTCTCTTTAAGTGTACCAGTTTGGATTTTATTTTTCAGATTGGGTGTATTGTAGTTGCATGTTTTCTTTTGAATATTTTGAATGATTTTACATGTATATCCTATTTGATTTTACCTGTTTCCCATATTCTGATTAATGATCAACATTTCATGATGTTTTTTCATGTAAAAACAAGAATTTATGTATAATATGCAAATATTTTATATTACATTGCATCCAGTTGAACTGTAATTGTTTCAGATAACAAAGGAGAAGGGCGGGTTCAGTCACCCAGATCCCCCAAGGAAGTCCCATACCTGGACCCACGGGTGTGGGAGGAGCACACCCTGGTGTACGCCCTGAGAGGGGTGGTCAGACAGGGGATGGAGAACTCAGAGGACACCAGTGTGTTTGATAACACCCTCAGGGATGTATTCCCGAGCACCGCCAGAAAGACCATCGAGCACGGCTTTGACACCCAGCTGAAGGAAGCCGTACAGGATCAGCTGAGGGAAGACAACATGAAGGACACACCCGAGATCGTTGAAAAGGTCGGAGTTTATGGGGGTCAATTTATATGATAAAAGATCATTATGAAAAAGGTCAATTAAAGTCCAATAACTTGGGTGGTTTTTTTTTTTAAAGTTTTCTGTTAGGTTCAGGTAGATGGGGGGGAGGGGGAGGTCAAAAATTATTTTTAATTTCCAGTGTTGTAAGGAAACTCATTATCAAAAACATATTGAATAATTGAATTGAATTGAAATTGATATTGTAACTAAAATTGACCTTGTATTTGTAATGTAGGTGATGCAACTGAATGCAGCTCTGCAGTTAAAGAAAGCAGTGATTCTGATTGGTCCAGCAGGGTGTGGGAAGACAACATGTAGTCGGACACTGGCCAGAGCGACCAATCGTCTCAACTTTCTGCTGTTTGCTCCTGACCATTCCAAGGATGAGCTCACAACCAATCGAGATCTCATTTATTATGCAAAAAACAAGCTGAAGGTAAAGCCATGAGAATGATTAAGAGTTTTAATTGGGAATATTTAATGTTGAACCATTATCGTTTTGGATTTTTTTGTGTTGTTTAATTATTCTCTACATATATTGACTTACAGTTACTGTTCTGTTTTTTGTCTTGTTAAATTTTCATCAGGATTATAATTATGTCATAGATCTGATTCATGTAGAACTCTTTCTTTAAAAACTTATAATGTTTAAGCAAAATTCTTCTTGATGATATTTTTTTCTGTTTATAGTTCTTGTTCATTTAGTTGCATATTTAGATTTAGTCAATTGATAACACTTTTTGCACAGGAACAAATTCTTCTAATGATAGCTAGACAATATCATTTTTTTCTTCCTCTCAACTACAATGTAATTATGTACCAAATTTGATCTTCATTGAACTCTTAATTTCACTAGGATATGGAAAATGAACCAGAATTGGCAGATGATGTAGTAAGTGTTTTGATTGGTCAATCCCATATCATGTGACCTAGTGTACAAAAGGGATTGGTTGGATTGATAGCTGTGCTTTCTGACCTAATTTTGTGTGCATTTGTCTCTAGTTTTTATGTTGTATTGTGCTAATCCTCATCACATGCAGAGTGCTCTACTCAAATCTTTTCTAACATAATTTCCACATGTCCAAAATATATTAATTTTAATTCCATGAATCTGTTATGATATGAAATCAACCCAGTAAGCATGTCTGTACTCTGTTCAGTTCTTCTCTAATGAGAAAATAAATCCTCTCCCTGAAATAATCCTGTGTATTGCATGTGGATGGCAATTAATAAGTTTTACCCCCATCTGTTCACCCTCTCACCCTTCATTTCAGTTGTGTGTTGACCAACAGCCCCCACTCATTTTTTCTTCTGAATCTATAAGACTCTAAGTTGTTATTTGGGTGTAGAACTTCTAAACAACATCTTAATGGCTTTTTTCATAGAATAATTAACAACTACTTATTCATCTTTGTGAGGATTTTGATATTATAATGATATGTGCATATCATTCAAGTAGTTATAATTCTTTCATGAAAATACATGTTCCTGATAATGCAATACCTACCGTTTATGGAACGAACACATAAAATAAGGGCTTTGATTATTAATTTATACATGCTGACTTTAAATTCAAATTGTATGTATCATATATTATTACATGTATATAGCTTAATTCTTGGTTCAGTTCATTTTGCTGCGTTATATGATATAATGGTATATCAGCTACGATTTTATATTTTGCTGCAACTACCTTGCTAAACTATAATTGAATAAAATGCTGCTTCCATTTAAATATATAATCCCTTAATATGATACTTGTACTGTACATTATTTATAAGATCAGTGGATTTGAAAATGGAAATAGCTTATGTGTTTTGGGTCAAAGTCATTGTTGCTCCAAATGAACTTTGAAATATATTCAGGTAACAATTGCTTAAATTATGGGTTAATTATCAAGGCTGGATTAAAAGATGCATTAGCATTGTCTGCCACTTATATGGTATGGTTAAGGGAAGCATATTTTTGTGTGCAATCTAGACTTTCATTTTACAAAACCTTTCGGTTTCTTTTTGTTTTGCTCTTGCATTTTAATTATGTGTTTGTTAAAAATAGCAACTGGCTTGAATATGATTTGTGCATAGATTACATGGAATAATTACAAGATGCAGAGAAAATAATCCAGTTTGTAAAAATGATAATGAAATGATATAATTGCATGAATGGTTCTGAATCAGCTTTTACCCTGAAACAGTATGTACGATACACTTGAAGTTTAAACTAATGATTTGACCAAAGCTGCAGGTGTAATTTAAAAAGCATTCTGATTAGCTGAATAGAAGATTTTTGCTTGCTCAGCTGGAAAGTTTGCTCATGATTGTTCAGTAGCCTATAGATTTGAAGGATTAAATTTCAGTTAGAATGTGTGCTGACAAATATAGATATTTAATTATTTTTATTTCATGTAGAAACTTAACACAGAGTTGTTATAGTGCAATTTTTTTTTTCCATATTTGAAGTAGAATTCTATAAATACATTTTGTATGTGTATTGAATGTATTTGCAGCTTTTAATAATACTGAAATGTTTGTATATGATATGAAATAGAAGGAAAGATATCTAAATTCTTACCTTACCATTGCAGCATTGATTGAAAAAGAGGAATAACTAGATTAGAATGTAAATGATACATATATATTGATATATTGAAATAAAAACATACTGCTCTTTATTTTTTGTGTAGTTTCTGGCCGCCATTGACCCCTCAGCTAAAACAGAGATGTCCCAGGCAGGAAAAAAGATGAAGCGCATCACGACAATTCTTGGGAAAGTGTCAGAAGCCCTTAACGAGATGCAGCACATGTCCAAGCCACAGGAGTATGCAGAACACCCTAAGGTCAATGTGGTGACCCTCAATCCCACCGCTCTGACACCGCAAGAGGTTGGTGGTGCCATTTTTGTTTTTTCTTACTGTGGAGGAGTCTGAAATGGGAAGAAATAAGGGTGATATTTAGTGAACTCAATGCATACAGGGGTGGCATATTGGATGTTTTCAGAATTTCAATTTTGCTAGTTAAAAAAATGAAATAACTTGGTTAACAGTAATCTTAACGCTTTTTTCCATAAATGGTCGGTGGTGCCGATAATTTTCTTTCTTGGTAAACTGAGGTGGAAATAAGTGGGTTCAAAATGTCAAGAAAAATTGAAATTGAATTAAACAAAGTGTTTTTAACATTTATTTTAGTTTCTTGGTTCCTATGACAATGGATTGTGGAAAGGAGGCCTGTTTCCAAAGATCCTCCAGGACTCAGGTTTCCTGTCAGAGGCCGTCTGTAGTTACATCGCCGGTCAGAAGGACCGTAAGGCTCGCGGGGGACAGGAACTACCCTCCGTGCTACTGCGGTGGATTGTGTTGGACGGGGTCATGCATCCTGTGTGGACAGAGAGTTTGAACACTCTGTTTGATGAAGAACTGAAGTTGTCCCTGGCCAATAGTCAACACATCAGTCTAAGTGGTAAGTGTTTTTGAAAAAATATATAACGAATAAGGAGTAAGGTGATAATTTTGGTTGGGGCGTGGTTAAATCAAATAAAGCCCAAAGGGCTTTATGATAGATATGACCACGCTCCGACCGAAATTATCATCTCATAATATTCAAAGAATGAATCCTTATTACTTAAATAGATTTTAGCAATTATATGATTAAATATTAGAAAATTGACATATTTATGTGATTTCCATTTCTTTTAATTATGCAAACCCCGCTTGCACCACTACAATACGTCATATGAATTTATTGGACTGTATAGTACACAATCGATTTGTAGTGTTATCACAGACTATGACACTGAAAAATGTAAAATTTTTTTTTTTAAATTATTTCTTAAATTAAATATGTAAACATAAATGCATTATCATGAGAATCACAAAGGTGATGTTTTAAAGGGGCATTACTCTTATAATTCCCAACAATTTTTTTCAGGTTGTGGATTGATTTTTTTTTTTTTTAACAAATTTTAAAGATTTTGAAACTTTAACCTGTAGATACCACTGCTATGATGTTTGAGACCAGTTACATAGGGAACCTGTCCCCGGCCACAATCTCGCGCTGCAGTATCCTGAACTTTGCCCCTGACACCGTGCCCTGGATGAACCTGTATGAGTGCTGGGCCAAGGATGCTAAAACACGATGGATTATCAACACAGCTGTGTATGTCTGTTAAACTTGTTTGTTAAACTTGTTGACTGAAAGAAAACTATTGGATGTTGTTAAGTGGAAATAGCAATAATTGAAGAATATCATTTCTAATATCTGAGTTAATACCAAATGTAAACAAAATTTTATACATGCCATTGGGTTATTCACTGAGGTAGAATTTCAAGCAATATGCACAAAAATGACCTCATGCAAAATGCAATAAATGATATCTTAAAGGAATAAGTATGCGGAAGCAAGTCAAATTTGGACCTTTTGAATTTCTATCACAGAATGAAGATATTTGATGAGCTAGTGGCGGACGTGTTTCCCCCTACCCTCAAGTTCTTGAAGTCTGACTGCTGCCCTGCCCTCCTTACAGATGTAGGTCACAACACGGCTTCAGCCAATGAGGTGGCCCCAGGAATCCAGGAGGTGGGGACATTCCTGAAGATCCTTACCGTGCTGCTGGACCGACTGTACTTGAGAGAGGAGTTTGAGAGGAGACAGAAGACCATGGACCTAGAAGGTAGGTCTTATAATCCATGGACATAGAGAGTAGGTATTAGAATCCATGGACCTAGAAGGTAGGTCTTAGAATCCAAATGCCTAGAGTTTGGGTCTTAGAATCTACAGACCTGGAGGGTAGTTCCCAGAAACTGTTCTGTTTGCAGTCAAATGGCCATGTATGAGAGGATTGTTATCAGTGATAGCTGTGATAAATCTAAGATAAGACCACGGACTTAGAGGGTAGGTCTTATAATCCATAGACCTAGAGGTTAGGTCTTAGAATCTATAGACATAGAGGATAGGTCTAAGAAACTGTACAATGAATAGTCAAGTGAATGAGAGGAATTTTTGTCATTGATAGCTGTTTTAGGTTTAAGATAAGACCATGGACCTAGAGAGTCAGTCTATGGAGAAATTATAGAGTTTGCAGTCAAGTTTAGTCAAGTTGTTGATGAGAGAATCTTATACTAATAAATGTGTATTATTGACAACTGAGATTATGTTTTGTCTTTAAAGCAACATTTATATTTTGTTGCTGTTGAAGGCTTGAACCTTACAAACACGTATCTTGTTTTGTCTTGATAAAATTTATTTTAAATCATATTTTGACCTTATTATTATTATTGTACTTAACAGATCCGGGGATGGAGTCCCCCCGTAAAACCCCCAGCAGTGGCCCCTCCAGACAGAGTGTGAGTCGTATGACCAGTAGCTCCCACCTCGAGCTGGTTTTCCCCAACTACACCGAGAACATGAAGGGAATGTTCGCCTACGCCTTTGTGTGGAGCTTTGGAGCCCACTTACACGAGAGGTTTGTTATTGTCACAAGTTGTCCCCCTTTTTTACTGCTCATTTAATGTTGATATCCATATTGTGTTTTACCAGTACAAATGAGCTTTGGAATTTTTTTAACGAAGACATATTACATTTATATTTGCATTGAGAGAAGCCAGTTTACAGATTTTGCAGTTTACATGCATTGTCTTTGATAAGTTTTGGTTAGAGGTATTAAACTAGTTTGGTTCAAAAAAATAATTTTCAAAGAGTCTTGTAGAGGGCTAGGTGATTATAAACATAACTTCAATTTTTGCTTGCTTTGATTTGTTCAATTTCTACTTATCGGTACAGCAAAGGAAAAATTCTTTTGGAAATGTTTATTAATGTACATTACAATATTTTAAACTAGATACAAAGAAAAGTTCAGCAAGTTTGCCAATGATGTCCTTTACCGAGCCAGACATCCAATCAAGATCCCGCTCGGAGCCTCCGTTTTTGATTACGTCCTAGATGAGAGCTCCGGGACCTTCATCCGATGGTCCGACAAATCACAGGAGCGGATGAAGATCTTGGCAGGAGGATTCACTATTACTCCAGAGGTAAGGGGTGGATTCACTATTACTCCAGAGGAAAGGGGTGGATCCACTATTTCTCCAGTGGTAAGGGGAGGATCCAATTGGTATATCATGAAAAAAGGCCTATTTTTGGAAAGGTTACTCTAAGGGCAATAAATTAACAGAAAGTTTTTTTTCCAATATTTTATTGATTATAAAAATACACCTGTATTTATGCGATGAAGTTGATACATCTTTAAACTTAAAGATTGAACACAATTACTTTTATGAAAGATGTGTTCGATTTAGATTTGTTGAATAAAAAAGTTTCTGTGACTGCAGGGCTGGAAAAATATATACTATTGCTGATTGAATTCCTGTGCCTCAATATTTCATGGCCTCTTGCTCATATTTTCTAGTACATATTTGTTTGTTTTCCAGGTGGAGAAGTACACCCACATGATAGAGTTGATGCTGGCGGCCCACCAACCTGTGCTAATTACAGGCATGCCGGGGGTCGGGAAAACCTCACTTCTACAGGTAAAGTGATGGGAAAAAGAAAAGAAAATTATATTGAGATTGTTCATATAAATATATCATCCTTATCAGTCTTTTTTCGTCAACATCACAATTATGTAACTGTTATAAAAAATCTAGCGGCAACAAATTTTTTTGCAATAGACCTTTTATGGATACATGTACAAGTGGTTTTTTAATAATAGTTTCTTACCATGATGAACATTTGATTCTTTGATCAGTCCAACAATGGAATCCATGAAAATTAAGAATTGCTCAATGAATAATGATGAAACCACATTTAGCCACACATTTGGTCTTTTACTATACTAAATCTTTGATGTGCTACTTTCCTCCACAGACCATGGTCCTCCCCAAGCAGACCCACACCAAGGTGGTGATGTCCCCGGCGATGACCAGTCAGCTGTTCCTGAACTCCATGCTGGGTCAGATCATGGAGCTGAAGCACCGGGCCACCAACACCCTTACCGGGCCCGGGCAGGTGCCCCCCGCCACAAAGAGCAAGCAGTCCCACCTCTTCTTCATTGACGACCTCAACATGGCATCCAGCAACCCTGAAGGAGGTTAGTGGTTGTTTAGAAAATTACATTACACAATTAAAAATATTATTTTTTTTAAAAGGGTAGAGGTCAAATTCATGCAGATTTTTTTCAATTGTATTTCAGGAAAATACCAGTCAATCTATCATTAATGTTAACTTATTCTTTCATTTTTACCAGATTTATTTTTAATATAAACCATCTCTTAAGGAAATAATATAGAAGTTTCTAATGCTTGCTGATCCTTGAACTTTCTAGGATACCAGCCACCTCTAGAGTTGCTGCGACAGATTCTGACTCAGCGTGGGACGTACGACCAGGAGCGGCTAGAGTTCCAGTCCATGGAGGAAGCCATGTTCCTTGCGTCCACCACCCTACCCAGTGTACCAGGTTAGATCCACCACTCGGTTCATTTGTGTGAAAAAAAAATACTGCCCAATGTAGAATGTTCATGTTTTGTTTAAAAATTGAAAAATTCAATGCCAATATTTTCTTAAATATACTTGATAAAAGATTAAGTTCCAACACAACAAACACACAACAATGAAGCACTGCGTACTCAATGTTTCTATTACTCTTAATCAAGAGGACTTGATTGTCATTATACTATATTAACCCCCAGTGAGACAAGATTCTCATGCAGTTATATCTTTCTCTTATAAGGCACAGGACTGGGAACAGCCTGTCATGTGATGTCCTCGCGTCTGACCCGCCTCTTCATCAACTTCACCGCGTTCACCCCCACGACTGAGGTCCTGATGGGCATGTATGGCCGTAACATCCAACACTGGCTGGAAGAGTTCCCCACTTACTCCGTGGACCACCATTTTGAACTCTCAAGGGTAAGAGGCATAGCACAAAGGTTAAAGGTCACATAAACATTGTTGAGAATTCTTCATAAATACTTCCATGCTTAATATACATGAAAAACAATTGATTAAGAAATTATATGAGAAGATATTTGTTTTTACTGTAGAAACTGAGATAATGATAATTAAATGGGCATCTGAATCTAGGGTTTCAAAACATCATTTTTTTTTTCTTTTGTATATTAAAGACTTTGTGTTAATAACCAATCAAATTTCCTTTTACAGGCAATGACACTTGGCCTGTTAGAAATGTACCACAAGATTAAGGAGAAGCTTCGGCCCACCCCTACACAGGCTCACTATGTGTTTAACCTTCACGACGTGGCCAGGGTCGTCCACGGAATCCTTCTGATGTCCCCAAGGTCAAGGACACGGAAAATGATGAGGAGAAAGAAGGGTGACAATGAATCCAGTAATTTCCATTTAGAGAAAAAAAATATTGACATTTCTTTATGTTTTGCCATTGAGATGGATTTTGTGGAGTTATTAGCATGATTTATGAATTAATGCTGTACTTCTTAGTATTCCTACAGTGTTGAGGATATGATTTATATATATGAAAATTGGGGGGGGGGATGGGGTATGAAATCCATGAAAACTGAAAGCTTGGCTAACAGAAATTACAATAAATCCACAGTATATAAAATGCTACTTAATTATATTACATGTAAAGTGCCTTTTTCTTTATAAAGTCTTGGTATTCGTTACCTATAGGAAACAGTAGGAGCAGCCTTCAGATGTCCCGCCAGGCATCCTGGGACTCCAAGTCTCGGACGGTCAGTGTGTCCAGCATGGGACCCACGGCAGAGATGGGGCAGTCAGCCCCCATGATGAAGGTCATAGGTCAACTCTGGTGTCATGAGGTCACAAGGACATTTGCAGATCGGCTGATTTCTGATGATGGTAAGTTTCATTGCCATTTTATGAATTATAAATTTGCAAATGATTTGATTAATTAATATTTTTTTATTAATTAATTTAGAACGTGTGTATCAGTATTTTATAAAATACTAGTATATTCAGAAGTATAATAAATTAGTGTCTTTTCTGCATACAAGACTTAGTTATTGGTTATGATATACTTTATGTTTTTCAAAATATATTTATAAAAATATTAAACTTTTTGTGTTTTACCAATGAAGCTAGAAGAAATTCAAAGTTATTTAAATTTATAAATTATTATACTCTTTTATTTCTAGATCTCTCATGGTTTGGCAGATTGCTTGAGGAGGTTGTGACGAAATATTTCTGTATGCCACGAGATGACCCCAAAACAGAAATGGCTGCCATTTCTGAGGAAACCCATTCACAAACTGTAAGTAGTGGTCTGATGAACTTTCATATGTACCATTTCACAATTTACTGTTGCTTGTTATTCCATAAACTGAATAATTTAAGGATATGCTTCAAATAAGCTTTGAATTCACAATCATGAACATTACAAGTAAAATCTAGCTCTCTCTCAGAAAGAAAAAACTTGTACATGACAATATTAAAATTATCCTTGTTGTGTCATTTTATAAATACATGTAGTATCCAGCATGTAGAACTGTTCTATTTCTAGGGTCGGATGACACCCCCGTTGACCTCCCCTCATCCCTTCACTCCGGATATGGAGTCGGATGAAGAACTGGCCAAAGAGGAGGATCCTAAGGAGGCCGAAATGGACATTACAGATTCCACCCAATCTGAGCAGAAATCTGACAGTGAGGAGCTAGGTCGGAAATCCCGAGTCAGTGTGGAAACGCCCCAGGGGGCAAAGTCCTCGAGCACAGAAACCTCACAAGGCCAGAAGTCACAATACGGGGAAACCCCCCTACCTGTCAGTGACTCCGCCGACATGGATAAAGGTATGTTGTTTAAAGATGAACTAAAATGTATAGACTACAGACTTTCTTGCCTTTGAGCATTTATGCTGTTAGAGAAATTCAAAACACAGCAATTTCCAGGTCCCATACTTGCTGAAGTCAAGTTTTCAGAAAACATGTTATACAGTTATAATAAACTTATACCAGCTACGTTGTTTTAAAGAACTTGTTATTCATAGGATTTCTATCTTCATTCTGAACATGAAATGGTTCCTTGTTTTCTTAAGGAGCATGTTATAATATACTTTAGTTACCACATGTTAATTCTTCATTACTTTGATCTTTTAAAGGCAAGACAATATCACTCATAAATTGTACTTAAGATTGATTTTTAACATAAGGTACAGTTGCATCCGAGGTAACTCGTCAGACAGAGACCGAGATAATCTCAAGTGAGTATGAGAGCGAGGTCACAGAGGAATCGTCATCGGAGAGCGAGGAAGAAACCACCACCACTGAAACGGAATATGAAACTCCCAGAGGTCAGTAAATAATGACTTCTTATGCCCCCTCCTCCCCTCTCCTCCTTTTTTTATTTTTTAAAATATCTTATTTATTACTAAATAGGTAGATAAATTGAGAGAGATGTCATTGATTTTTTCTATCTTTTTTCTTTATTTGATTGTAGAGTTACCCAGTGTTCAGTCTAAGACAGATGCTCAAGCCCAACCGAGTGACTCGTCTACTCTAACAGGTAAGTTATACAGGTCAACACCTTTATATACCTGTGTAGGTACATATTGTCATATTGTATTGCCTTTGAAGTAAATCTTGAATACTACTCAAATATACTAAAATGTTCATGGTAAATTCAGATTCATATCAGTATTTTGTCAGATCAGTTTAGGATAATGTTATTGCGTTTGTAACATACAAGTTGTTTAGAACTATAGATTTTATGATTAATTACATAAAAGCAAATATTCAGTCATGTGTGGTTTTTGCTTCCTCTTTGTCAAAATAAAATACTAGTGAGTAATGTGCAAACAAAATTTTCACATCACAGTTCATCTTCTGATTTTAATGCATGAGCAAAAATTATGAGTTATTTAGTGTTTGTAAAAATCACATATTAAACATTCCAGTTATTTTTTTTTCCTCACTAATAGCTTAGCAAGACTCATCATCATTTAGTACATGCAAGAAATTTTTTGGTTTTAGTACAATGTATCAATTTATATCACATAATTATCTAATTTAATTATCTTAACCTTTATTCACGTTTCACTCGCACAAATTTTAATCTTTTTGATTTTTGAAAAATTCTAGATATAGAGGATTTATTCATACATTTATATATATATACGACTCTTTTTACAAAATTTCAAATATTTTTACTGACAATTTAAGTCAATTAAAATAAAAATTGGAAGTTTTAGATTTTAGGATTAAATTTCTGTGAAGGAAAAATGTCTCTATTTTAAGGATGAAAAAATTAAGTATTAGACTTCAAAAAAATTTCATTTTGTTTTTAAGGCTGAGAATATTTATTAAAAAGTCAAAAAATGATAATCGAGATTGATGTAAAAACGTTTCATTGTGGTCATTATTCTTTTACATCCGTTATTCTTTTTTAACATTTTTTTTTATATTTATGATTCCATACTTTTGATTTTATTGATTAACCCTCACTTATAACTTCACACTATAGCTTCAGTCAAAGTCTCCAGTGGTAAAAGTAAAGGTAAGTATTAGATAGATCAAACTTTGCTATTAAAGTAAGTTCCTAGAGATATGTACCTTGATCTAGAGTCCCCCCCAGAATAAATCGCTAGAGAACTCTGCATGCTAGTCTTTGTTCTTGCTAATTGAATTTCTATCTGTCCAATCAATATCTTTATAGCTTAGACACAGAGATTCTATTATGATCACTTTAGCCTGAAGCACATTATGTATATTCTATATTTTTAACAAAAAAGTATGCCTAAATTTATTCTCCTTTCTAAATTAATGGTCAAATTCTTAAACTAACTCTGTTTTTCCAATAATTACCAAGTGTACTGATCTAAGAATAAACTTTTCTAAAATAATCTAATGATGACTAACAACCTAAAGCAAACCCTTATAGCATGCACTTTTAAAAAAAATCTGTATCTAACACCCTTTTGCTCTGTATAATATTTCCTTTGGATCCACCTCTGTTTTGATCTAACCAGAGAGTTGTCCCCCTTGCACAGACTCGAGTTCTAAGAGTGGCACGGACACCGCCTGTGAAATAGAAGTCTCTACACTAACAAGAGCTCGCCTGGCCCAGCATCAGGAATACCTACGGTCAGATAGTGAAGGTAAAACAGGCTCTGCCCCCTAAAGTCCAAACTACACCCTCGCCACCACCAGCCAACCCCCAACTTACAAACACACACATTCTCAACACATACAGAACAAGTTTGCCTGACTCAGAATCATATCTTTATACTGTCAGAGAGTGATTATTGCATTACACCAAATCCAAAATACAATGTATACACTCAAAGTTTGAATGATGCATGCATACAAACACAGCAGCACTCTGGAATTTTTAATGTCATATAGTGAAGGTAAAACAGGCTATACCCTCAGTTACACCCTGGAATTACACCCAAACTACTGCCAATTAACAAACAAACACACACACAATCTTATTTCAATTTAGCTTGGCTCAGCATTAAGAGCTTATATGGTCAAACAGGCTCTTAATTCATTTGGTAATCTTCAACCATGCCCCTTACCCCCAGCAAAATGCAAACAAACAAATTCTTAACACAATACACCAGGGAGGATAACCTTGCACTATGGCAATACATGTATCTGGAAAGTAAAGGAAGGTAAAGTTTGGTCCTCACCTAACTACATATACATGTATATTTCAAGACTTTGTCTGAAGTCTTGAAGTAATTGCACTTAATTACAAACAACAGAAGGTTTCTCTGACCAACATGTTTGAGTTCAATGTGTTCCATTGAGGTCATACAGTCAAGATAAGTATGATGAGGCTTAAAAAGAAAAAAAAATTGCATGCATGCAAGATTGTGATTGACTGTATGTCGAAAAAGACCCTTTATGACTAATTAACATAATTGTCACTTGAATTAACTATGAAATCCATGCTGCATGCATTTTATATATCCCTTAATGCATGATATTAAAATTCAATCAATAAACATAAATATACTAACTAATTAATTCCTCCCATTATAATCATCCCAACAAATCGAACATCAAAGATTCCCAAATTCTGTACATGAACTATATATGATTTATTTGATGTGTTTTCCTGCCATGCAATCTGAATCTTTGCATTTCTCTCTATTCTTCTTTCAATCTCTCTTTTAGCTCAGAAATAAATATGTTGAAAGCAAATACTTTAGAGTAAGCCTCAGTCTGTATTTCTGATAGCTAGTTTATGTGACTTGTACGTATATTCCATGTACATATATTGATGTAAGAATTAGTAGCTGTAGATTATTAGATGCTAGAATTTTAACAGGATTATGATGATCAAGCTAGGTTGCATTGCCTGAGACCTGGTACTTAGCTGTGAATCAATACCATTTTTGCAGATCAAGATAAAACCAGAAATTTTGAAAACTTAATAAAAACTATTCATTTGTAGTATGATTTTCATTCAGGATGTTAAAAAAATTATGTGTTCGCTTTTTCACAATATTTTCAATTTGAAGCATTACACATACGCCATATAAAATTAATACCACTTGAGAAGATGAGAGATATTAAAATTTTTCAAACAAAAGGCTATGTATAAGTACTGATAAGAATTCAGGGTTCATTGGAAAAGTTAAACATAATGATACAACAAAAAATAAATGTGGATATTAAAAACAACAGAACCAAGAATATACTTTGCACATTGTATTTTGTACAGTTGAGCCAATTAAACTGTTGATAACAGATCCTATATTCATGGATTATGATTTGATTTTGTGAATCATCTTATGTTATATATAGCGAGTCTCCTGGGTAAGTCTTCCTCCACCCCCAACCTGAAGAACCGGGCCAGCCATGGCAGTCTCAAGATGAAGACGGTCACATTCAAGGCGGGTCTGCTCGCGGACTGGGAGCACGAGGCGTACTTCGGCCCACTGATGAACCTAGAAGAGGTGAGTGAAGAGTGACTCATCAGGCCCAATAAATTCAATGATGATAAGTGATAGATTTTCCTGAATTCATGGAACATAAATTACTCTTCGCTAAATAAATGCAGTTTCTATGAAATATAGAGTTGTTATATTTTACAACTAGAAAATGATCACTTAGAAGAAACTGGCCTTGTTTATTAGCTCTATTTATCATCACCAAATACTTGCTAGATACATGTAATCATTTATCTTAAACAATTATGAGAGCTAGATATATATTATATTATATAGAACAATGAGGAAATATTCGTGAACCTCTTGAAATTTTCTCGCAAATAATTTAAAATTTGGTTTACAGGAACTGACAATAACGAATATGATCTGATTGAAAGTTAAAGTTACTCAGAAAGTTCAATATTGAGTAAATGAATTTCATATGACGTTTGTTTCTATTTATAGATCAAGGGTTCCCATGATTCCCTGATGGACATCATCTTCTCCAAATTCTTCATGACAACGTACACAGAGACTCAGGGTCTCCCAGTGGAGAAAGGTACGTTCCATGACTGAACCAAATTACAGTCCAATCTTGTCATCTTGAACTTGACAGGATTAAGAAAAAACTTTTGAGATATTCAAGGATTTAAGATTTAGAGGGCAAAATACATAAAAAAGAAACACCTCAACATTTTCATGGTATTCAGGGTATATGATCTTGATTTATTTTTGCTTTAATTTGTTTTCAAAAGTTTCAAATGATGGAAATATATTTCAATGAAAACTTGGCTATTAGTTTCCAGAAAATATTGCAACTGCAAGTTCAACACTTACCCATTAAATGAACTCTCACTCTGTCTCTCTCTCTCTCTCTCTCTCTGACTTTAACCAGCCTGTTGAAGAAATAACTACTGTATTCTTTTCCCAGGTTATGTGGAGGGGACAGAGGACAATCTGAGTGAAGCCTTGTCCACCTGTCTGTCTGTTTACAATGACGGGACGTCTCAAAAGATTGACCTGGTCTTCTTCTCCGATGCTGTCAGGCATGCTGCCCGCCTCAGCAGAGTTCTGGTGAGTGATTGTGAATACTGTTTGGGAGTGGAAAGGGGTGGAGTAATTTTTGGATTGTTTTTTTAATTATACAGATTGTAATAAGGAAAAAGATCTTCCTGATAAACAAGCTTACAAATAGATATGTTTTATAAAAGACCTAATAAAAAATTAAACGATGTATTTAATCCATTGAAAAACACATCGTTATGAATAAAATTAATGTCCATATCAGAAAAGATTTATATGATGAATATTAAATTAATTTAAAGAAAAAAACCTGAATTTATGTTCTACTATATCTTCACTTGATAGAGTAGCTCTCTGATGAATAACATCTTGATTTGTTTAATAGGCAATTCAAGGTGGCCATGCTATTCTATTGGGGATGAGTTACTCTACCGGGCGAGCTACCCTGGCCCGCCTAGCTGCTTACATTGCTCACTGCAAGGTAAGTCACTACAGCTCTTGTTAAAAGTTGTCAGTGTCTTTATCATTTAATTACGGTGATTTCTATAAGGTTCTTATTTTATTTCAATTCATATCTTTGAGAATGGAGATCCATGGGTATAAATCATGTGGTCTGAGATTCCTTCTCTCTCTCTCTCTCTCTCTCTCTCTCTCTCTCTCTCTCTCTCTCTCTCTCTGAATTAATAAAATCATTATTATATATATATATATATATATATATATATATATATATATATATATATATATATATATATAAATCATGTGGTTATAGAAGGTTCCAGGACATTGTTCTGGCAAAAAGTACAAAGGGGTAAGATTGGTGGTGGTCAAGGGTCAAGGGTATTGGGCTCACAATGTGTTTGTTGTATTGTGTATTGGGCACTTGTCAAGCTGGATTTTGTAGGATTTTGAACAATCACCAAGTTACTGTATACAATATGAAAGAAATTTACATTTGGTTGATGAAGCAAAGTTCTTGAAGTTGACAGTTGAAATTGGACTCTGCAACTTAAGTTAGTGCATGTACAATGTCAAGCTCTGTGGGCTAAAATTTGAATTTGAAGGTCAGTTTTCTTTGATTTTTTGAGAAACCTTTTTTGACACATGATTTTGAAGTGGACAGGTTTCATCATCAAAATCAGCTGGTTAGTTACTGATTTCTGGTTGCACATGTACAAATTTGTATATTTATGGTGAATCAAATGTTTAAGTACGGCTGAGAACTAATGTTATTGTCACTGTTCTGTTTATACAGCAATATACTTGTTATAAGACTTTAAAATGCTGTACATCGAAAAATAATTGTGCAGATCATAAATTCAAAATCACATTTAAGTATTTAAATTTTTCTTCTCTTTGCAGTTATTTGAGCCAAAACCACAGACAGACCCGAGTAAAAACTTCTTAATTGTGAGAGAGCACATCAAGCGAGCGTGCTACCACACTGGAATTCTGGGTAAACCTACCGTCCTGCTGGTACACGAGGACCTGGGAGAGGACTGTCTACAGGACGTAGCCTGTCTGATGAATGAAGGTCAGAATGAAGGAGTAAATCCAAAAATATGGGATTTGTGTGTTTTCTCTCTCTTGCTCTCTCTCTCTCTCTCTCTCTCTCCAACTGTAGTAATACCAATTACTGTAAGCCAACTTTTATTCACAACGAAATTATTACGCGATTTATTAGACACAAACTGGTTCGCTACGACTAATTTTCATGAGAAAGCCATATACAGACCTGTGTTGTATTCAAATGGTTCTTTCAAATGATGTAATAGAAGATTAAATAATGATGTTGAACTTTTATTTTTTATCTAATAGGTACAAGTCCGGGATTGTATACGGATGAGGAGATACAGAACATTGTGTCGGCCGTGATGCCAGGTGGTGTTACCACAAAACGTGTGGACAAAATAGAAATAGCTTTGGAGCGGTTCCTGAAGAAGATTCGGCAAAACCTGCATGTGGTGGTGTGCATGAACTACAGGGGTATGAAAAATTTTTTATTTTATTTTTTTATCTTAGTAGCTACTACATTTTAAAGCTGTCAATTTTGTTTCAATGAAATTAAACAAGATATCATACAAAGCAGAGTAAATGGGATTTGATTTCTATGTTTTGTAGGAAACAGCTACAGCAATGACTCCCAGGTGTTCCACACACGGCTGATGAAGTACCCGGGACTTCTGAAGAACGCTTGTACTATAGACACTTACAGACCCTGGAACTACCAGGCCTATGTTAGGATCGCCAACGTGTGGCTCAGAGACCAGAAATGGGGGGTAAGTTACACATAGAAAGTAAAGTAAAACTGGTACTTTGGGTAATTAGGGTAACATTAATTAGCCAATTTTATTTGAAATCTATATTTAAGTGAAGGGTAATTATTGCTTAGGTAATGAAATTTGCATGAAGGAAAAAACTTTTGTTTCTACCCGATGAGTACAAACATTTTAAATGGCATTATCTAATGATGATAATTTTTCTTATAATACATTATGGAAATATTAGCAAATTTACATGTTATTATAAGAATAAAATCATTATGTCAATATAAGTAATAATGTATATTGCGTTTCTGTTTTCTGTAGATCACAATTCCGTGGCACCCGACTCGTATGTTGGACCAGATCCTGCTGACCAGTCGCGCGATGGCTTACATCCACATGTCAGCACGGGCCGTGATCGAGCGCCAGTACTGTAACCAGAAGGAGCCACTCCGATTCTTCTCCCCCCTCACCTTCATGGAGTTTGTCCACATCTTCAGGGTCCTCAGTGCTTACATAGTGAAGAGGGAATATGTAAGTATATCTATACACAAAAATTAGAAATCCATACAACAGTTTATTTTCTGCAGGTGCAAATTTTTGCATGTTAATGAAAAATTAGGAACATATTTCTTTTTTGTATCCTTTGAATTGATGATTATACATGTAATAGCAATAAAAAACAAAATTAACTTTTGCTCTTGAATTTTATGTTACATAAGACTACAAAATTTAGCAAATTAAGTTAATCGAACGATACCAGGATATCCATCTAGCTGTGTTGTGTAGTTGATATACAGGCTACAAAATCGAAATAATATTTCACAACTTCTACAATGCTCAACACAACTTGAAAATGAATCCACTCAAGAATGATTATTTCCTCAGTAAATTTCAATTAAATAGATTATTTTGTTTGTTGCATTCATTTTGTCAATCTTACCTGTCCATTCCAGGAGAATATCAGTAAGCACGAACAGACTTTGGGCAAGGTGAACGAGGCGTTTGGGAGTATATCCGAGTTCAAGAGAGAGGTGTCAGACTTGATGCCCAAACACAAGGCGGCCATGGCTGAGATCAAAGAACTCGTACAACAGGTGGAGGAGCAGAAACTGCAGTACATAGAGGTAAATATATGCAAATATACAGGTAAAAACTCCAATAAACGGCAGTATATATAGATGTAGATATACACCTACATACAGGTAAAAACACCAATAAACTGCAGTATATAGAGGTAAATATACACCTACATACAGGTAAAAACACCAATAAACAGCAGTATATACAGGTAGATATACAGCTACATACAGGTAAAAACAGCAGTATATAGAGGTAGATATACAGCTACATACAGGTAAAAACACCAATAAACTGCAGTATATAGAGGTAAATATACACCTACATACAGGTAAAACACCAATAAACAGCAGTATATACAGGTAGATATACAGCTACATACAGGTAAAAACACCAATAAACAGCAGCATACAGAGGTAAATATACAGCTACATACAGGTAAAAACACCAATAAACGGCAGTATATAGAGGTAAATATACACCTACATACAGGTAAAAACACCAATAAACAGCAGCATACAGAGGTAAATATACAGCTACATACAGGTAAAAACACCAATAAACGGCAGTATATAGAGGTAAATATATACCTACATACAGGTAAAACACCAATAAACGGCAGTATATAGAGGTAAATATATACCTACATACAGGTAAAAACACCAATAAACAGCAGTATTTAGAGGAAAAATTATACACATAAACATCAGTATTTAGAGATAAAAGTACGCAAATGTATACTTAGTTAAAAATTACAAACTTATACAGGTAAAAAAAAACAACAAAAATTTGAATTATTTGACCCATTTTTCTGTTGTAGGCTTTGGACAGGTGTAAGTCTCAAGAGCAGAAGATAGAACATCTCCAGGGACCGCTAGAGGAACTCCGACGGGAAGCTCAGACAGAGTTTGATAAGGTCAGTTCATTCTTCTAGGGCTCTAAGCTCAAAAAGCTGTGTTCTATACTGGTCAATTTAATTATGCTTAAACAGAATTTTTTTTTCAGTTATCTGGACCTGATTTTGAGTCCACAGTATGCCAACAATGGAATTGAAATTCTGTCTTGAAATTTTTGTGACCTCAGATTGTGGATTCAGATACATTGTTAAATACATAGTAACATGCATGTATATACTGGTAAATGTTATAGGGATAAAAACAATAAGATCGTATTATGAACTCTACAAACTTTAAATTAGAAAAAAGTTTCTGACACAGATTGTGATAGGGGGATGTTTTGACCACATGTATATACGATCTATTTGATAGTTCATATTGATATGTTTACAATTGTTATTCCATTATCTAGCCTATAACACAAAAGAAATCCATTGTTAAGCGGCGTCGGGGGGAGATAGAATATTACACTCTCACCCAGTACAAGGTATAAGACCGTGGCGACACGGTGTATGTCATTGATGTGACATTGATTGCCGCCTGACGCATAATGTGGTGGCAGTGTTGCTGTGAAATATGAACTCTATCGATATTTTACTAATGGGATAATGTTTGAATTTTTAAGAAAACGAATAAAAATTGTGTTTTTGATATATTATGCAACAGAGCGAGAATGTAATTGGGTTTAGGTATATGTACATGTATGCGTTTTCACTGTTTGAATTTTAATGGTGAGGGTAAAATGTGCAGATTTTGCTAATGTCACTTGTTTTCAGGAATATTATTTCACAAGGTTCCGAAATTTATTCCTTTAATTAAATGTACGAGATTATACTTAACAATGAATGGGAATATTGTCTTGCACGGGAAGGTTTGCTTGATGTTTGTTGATGGTGTTTGTGATTTTGCGTTTTGTTTTGTTGTCATAGGAGGCTGAGAATTCAAAGTTACTCCTGTGTGATCTTTATTGAAATGATGGTTCATGATAATGGAAAAAAAAATTATTTGAATTTATGGAGATCAAAAGTTATTTCTATGACCAGCAAATTAATAAAAAAGAAAGGTCCTTCCGTAGAAACCAGAATTGGGAACATTCGATTTACAATCCTACTAAGTTTATTGAATAAAATTTAACAAGTGTTAATTTTTAAACATGAGTTTTGTGAACTCTCATAAAACATAAAATTAGAATCAAGCTTGCTAGATATCAAAGCAATGGAAGAAAACCATTTCCATTTGTGGCCTTTCAAAAAATTTAGTGATTAACCTCATTTTTTGCTTGAGAAAACTTGACAATTTAATTGTCAAGTTTTCTTAAGCAAAAAATGATGTTAATCTTTGATTTTCTATAATTTCAATTTTTTTTACACTCCCAAAAGTTGACAATGTAAACATAACTCATCACTTATTTTAAATTTTTCCATCTTAATTTCATATTTTAGGTGAACCCGAACTACCATGCGGCCATGACAGCCCTCAAGTACCTGTGTAAGGGGGATATTGATGAAGTCAGGTCCTACCGACTTCCCCCCCAAATGGTGGAGTTTGTGATGAGCTCTCTCTGCCTGCTCTTTGACGTTCCCCAAGAGTAAGTGTCCCATACTTTACAGGGTATACTTATCTTCACTCAAAGTTATTTGCACCCAATCACACTTTTTAAAGATTTGCCCATATAAAACGATTGTGTTTGAGATGATTTATGAAAATGGATAGATAGCTAGATTAAGGCTGGTTTATTATGAAAAATATCGGTGCAATGAGGTTGCAACTATCTCTTTCAACAAACTGGCTGATTTGTCTGTTAAATGTTTATTCGTCATTATCAAGAAGGATAAAAAATGATTCTCTCCATTTAATCTGTAAAATTTTTATTCATTATTAACAATAAGGATAAAATTAAGATGATTTCCTTAAAAAAATTTCAGCTGGGAGAATGCCAAGCTTCTGATGATCAAGGACAGCTTCGTGGAGTCGATGATGTTCTACGACAAAGACAACATCCCCGACGACATTTACCTCAAACTGCGCCGGTTCATCGAGCACGAGGACTTCCAGGTGGAGCGTGTGATGGCGGTCAGTAGAGCTGCCGCGGGGATCTGTATGTGGGTCCATGCAGTGTATCAGTACGCTCACATCCACCGCAACATGCAACCGCGACTCAGAAACCTGTTAGAACATGAGGATAAGTTCACGCTGGCACAGGCTAAATTGGGTCAGTTAAGGGTGGAGGCCAATCGCATAAAGTCGGCATTGGAGAGCAAGATTACCATTCACCGAGCTGCCGTGAAGAGAGCTAAAACTATAGAAAAACACATGCAGGTATGTGAAGTTTTACATTTATGCTAGGCTTGCAATACAATAATGTTGTACAACAAAGAGTGAAGGCAAGAGTATTAATCTCTTTTATTGATAAGTTCCATAAATATAAGTTTGCATGGTTTGTAAGTGTATAGCAAAATATTGCTTTGTGTAGGGAAATATTTCATCCCTTGGAGGCTCACATAATCAATGCTGCCCTCAACCCCAGTGAACTTTTGTACAATAATTTATAGCAGTCAATAACATTTGATTGAAATCTGTTTCTTAAAAATCATTGTATATAAATTTTGTAAAAAGAAAATGAAACTAGAAATAAAATGTGTGAACAAATAAATCATGCACAATTACTTTTTGTAAATGTAAACTATTTAATATTACAAATATTCATAAAAAAAAAGAAATTATTTTTAACCATGTTCACTTTATTTTGCAGAGTATTGAAAAGAAAATAGCCCGTTCTGTGAACCTGATGGAGCACATGTCAATGCAGCATTATCTATGGAAGTCAGAGCTTCGTAAGGCCAAACACAATGTACTGACAGCTCCGGGCGATGCCCTAATTACTGCAGCCTGTGTACTCTACCATGGACCTCTGTCTGACAGGAACAGGTCAGAGCTCTTACACGATTGGTTGGACAGGTGTCGTCAAGGAAACTTCAACTATGCCCCAATGAGAGGCCCCGATGCTAATCCTCTTAGCACTAACCTAGATGGTTTGTATGATGGGTTACGAGAGAAGGAATCAACAAGCGCGGGATCGAGTGGAAGATCTACGGAGAGTGCTACGTCAGGGGTTCCCAGCATGCCCGAGATCCGAACATTTACATACCTTCCGTGTATTTATGACACCAGCAAGTATTACAAGTCTGAACTGAAGAAGCAGGGCAGTATGGAGTATGAGGCTGTACCAGAGGCAGACGACTCCGATGATGAAGACGAGGCCAGTCCTCTGATTACGCGTAATGGCTACATATTGCAGGAGATTCTGAGTGACTTTGATGAATTATCCGGATGGAGGCTTCACAACCTTCCAACCGACCTACATTCCGTGCAAAATGCCCTGTTGATGAGAGTTAGCTGCCACAACCGTAAATACTGCTGGCCTCTTCTCATCGACCCTGACAATCAAGCAGAGATCTGGGTCACGACGCTGCAGACCAGTAGAAACGTCTTCTCCGAACGTGACGTCAGAGATTGTCTACCGGAGTATGAAGACATACCACTAGAGGCGACACAATCCAAGTACTCTAACTTGGACCCCCCACCTAGTCGTGGTACAGCACTGACCTACTCCTCAGAGTTCACACTGAACGATGACTCCAGGACAGAGACCAATGGATTCCTGACAGCAACCTCCACCTATACCACCACCAAAAGGTGAGTCACACAGTCTACTGATAAAAGTTACCACATGTCAGAACATCTACTAATAGTACAGTTTTGCAAGGTTAGTCCTTTCAAGTTATAACATCTTGATGCCAATTTCAATCTTACTCAATTTACAGTTTTTAAAACTTCATCATATACATATAAGACAGTTAAGTCACTGCTATTTTTTTTTATAAATGGTTAGTTTGTATTTTTATCTGACTATGAATATATTAAGTAAATGTGTTCTTATTATTAGAAATTTTGTTGCTTTCTATATGTCAATGTATGGAAGATTTTCTGTGAAGTTAATAGAGACTTTGATTAAAAAAACAAAATATAGAAGAAGAAACTTTGTCATATAGTGCTACTGGTCGACAATCCCACAACACCTTTAACAGTGATGAACTTCGACCTTTGACCTCGGTCACAGCCAGCTGGGAGACACTCAGTCACCTCCATGTAGACCAGGCCATAGAACATCCGGAAAACAATCTGTGGATAATCGAGGCAGATGATCCAAGTCTGGACAGCCAGATAGTCAACGCCATTGTGCATGGTATGTACCCCGGTGTAAATTACAATGATATTACTTGTATATGAAAAAATTTTAAGAAAGAACAAATTAAACTGATATCATAAGCTTTTTCTGAAGGATGAATTGAAGATTATATAAATTAAAAAGAATCTTGTGAAGTCACATGCCCTCAATATTCTGGGGGTTGAATTACAATTGATGTTGTCAGAGAACTGTGTTAGCATTACACCAAAAGAGCAGAGAACCATTACAAGCAATATAAACTTTGCCTTCAAGTTGATTTCTACCCACTGGCAGATTTCTAGATTAACACATGTACATGTCAAGTAAATTCATCTTGTTTCATTCTGCAATTTCAACATGAGGATGCATGGTATTGTTTCTTAAAAGATGTATGAAAATGTACTGCAGCAGAATTATTTCTAATATAACCAAAAAAAAAGAAAGAAATTTTGGGAAAAAAATACCTATGATACAGAAACAAAAGTATTTTTTTTAATTCTTAAATAGTTGAAACTAAATTACAAGTGAAAATCTTCAGAATGTTGTATACGATTTACTTACATGTTGCTGTATCTTATGTTACAGGGGTGACAGTGCTGGTGACTCACTTAGAGAGGAAGCCCCTGGACCCTGTGTATCGGGGCCTCCTCCTGAAACAGTTCTACGTGGACAAGGATGGACAGAGAGTGGTCAAGATCGGCCACCGGGAGTTCAAGTACCACCCCCAGTTTGCTCTCTATCTCAGTACCTCCGTGCCACTGTTCCTGAAAGGTAAAAAAATAAGAGATGATAGAGAAAGAGAGATCTTAAGAGATACCTGTATCTAGAAGCAAAAACCAAACCAAAAAAAAAACAGTTGTAAGAGTGAAAACTTCATTACTGTTGTATTACAGAGCTCTTTTTTTTAGAAATCAGCAAAGTATATTTTTTGATGATTTTTTTTATATGAAAAAAATTGCCGATAATTACATTACTGATGATTATTTCATCTGTAGCATGTTTCCCTACATTGAAATAGATGTGTATGCACACTTTTAATAGTGAGTTTGCTTACTTTTACAGGAGACGGCATTCACAGCATCCCCCTACACAGGATGTGTATCATCAATATGGGCCTGAGTGACGAGTCCATCATCAACCACTTACTGATAGAAACCATGAAGGTCGAGAGGAAGGAGTTTGAAGGTCAAAAGCGCTCCAACGAGAACGACATCATACTTCACAGGCAGAGACTGGCCAAGGAACATGTAAGCTAAGAATTATAGAAATTACAAAGTAAATTTGTAATTTTAAACTGACAGTGCATATTTGTTGCATATATTGCTAAATGTATGATCTTTTTTCCACATTTGATAACACAATGTAGTAATTATCCTCTGTTTGTCTCTAGGACATGATCCGTGAGAAAACACTCAACCTTGAGGGCCCCCTCCTGGAGGACCAGACCATGCTAAAATCGCTGCTGGAATGTCAGGCAGAGGTGGAGAAGAACCGCCAGATCCTGGAGGAGACCCGCTTCATGGGCGACCACCTGGAGGAGAAATTTGCCCACTACATGCCCATGATCATGCAGTCCGCTGTCCTGTACAACATGATCAGGCAGATGTGTTCGCTCAATCCTAACTATTACCTGCCCTTCCACAAGTTTATTCAGATGTACACAGGGATCGTGAAGGCTAGGGACAGGGGGAAAGGAAGCAGTGGTAAGTCAGGAGGATTTTATCCTGGTGGCACTTCATGCTCTTCGAATATTAGAAGGATGTTTATTTTATTTAGTGTGCTTTAGTAGGAGAAACTATTCCTTAATGTTCTTTAGATTGGTCTACATATATGTGTAAGTATATACAGATTTTCAAAGTTGATTCTGTTCTTAACGTGCATGTTTATACCCCATGCAACATAGTTGCGAGGAGTATAATTTTTTTCCAAGTGTCTGTCAGTTAGTCTGTCGGTCCTGTTTTTTTCATTATTTAGAACACAATATGTTGATGTGCATATTACCCAAAAATTCTGATTCCATGATTTTCCTGGGAATTTCATGTTTTTTGAATTTAGAATTTTGTTTTTGTTTTTGTTAAGGACAAAGATAGATGTGCGTATTTTCAGGAAGTTTTGATTTGATGATTTTGGGAGTTATGCTCTTTATCAAATTATTTTGATGTGTATTACAAATGCATACCATGCCATTCATTATGGGTAGCATTGTTAAGTAATGGTTGAGCATGGGGTATGTGAGCTTGCTCACTTTCTCTTTCATTTAAACTAAGGTGCTTTGAATTCACAGTTTCTTTATTGCATAAAACCATGCATTCATCATTTATCATAGGGTTAATTTAACGCAAAAAAGAAATTATCACAGATTTACCTTATTGCACAAAGCCGAACATTCTTGTCATGTAACTCAAATATCATTTACACATTAAAATTGATTAATATGCATTGATTAAATTAGAGAGAAAGAAAGGATGTATGAAAAAACTGGCTGCAAGGAATTAGCAGCATGCAAAAAAAAAGATTCTTTTAATGTTCACATTCTCTTTTTTTCCATTGTAGTGGGTGCCCCTCAAGCCCGTGCCCAGGAACTGATGGATGCCACCTCCACATCTATATTTAGATACATCTCTATGATGATGTTCGAGCAGCACTTTACACTGTTACAACTTCTTGTGTCTGTTGAGAGGATGAGAATGAACAGGAAAGCCTCCACAAAAGAACTCAGTCTCTTCATCAATGGCTTTGACAAGCAGGGTTTGGATGAAGTGGCGCTTTTAGAATCAAAGCCCAACGGAATGACCAATCAGGTAAAGTTTTGCGTACAATTTTGTGCGTGTACTCTGTGGTATATCAGGTTTATTTTTTTTACTTTTAATCTAAGATTTCAGGACATAAAAAAGCAATGTTATCAAATTTAAATGTAAAACAAGCCTGAAATGACCTTTAAAGCTACGTGTAGTTATACAATATTTAAAAGGGTTTCTTTGTTAACATTTTTTTATTTGGTTATAAATTAATGTAACACACCAAAGTGTAATTACTTTAATATCATTATAGCCATGTTCATGTAAATCTCTTGCAGGCCTGGATTGACTGCCTAGTAGTAGAACAGCTACATCACCCGTTTAACGGACTCCGGCGGTCATTGATCCAAAACTGGAAACAGTGGGAGGAGTACTTCAGTCACCCCATCGTCCTGATGAACCCCGTCCCCGGAAACTCTCTCCAGGAACTCTCCATATTCCAGAAGTGTATCCTGTGGAAAATCTGCAGGCCTGATAGAGTAAGCTGTTTAGCTTCCAAGATTTTACCTGTTTTTATGCAACTAAGCGGAGTCCCTTTTCACATCTTTTAGGCTAAATTGAAAAAATATTTATTTTGATATTGAGCAAAAAATGTTGTAAAGTGCAAAAGTCACTCATTGAAGTTATTTGCTATTTGAAAAGAAATATCTAGTCATCTGAAATTGTTAGAAAAAAATTATCTATCAAAGTATGGATGCTCATGGCTAATAATTTAGATATACAGTAAGTATGCCTAATAACAGATATTTACTATTCCAAATTGACTTGAAATGAATTACATAGTGACATATTTGTTGCAGTTGTATGAGCTTGCCAGTATGATGACACTCTATGAACTGGGGAATGTACGGATGGTTGCGGATCACTACAACATACGAGAGGTCTATAACTTTACAGACAAAACAACACCAGTCGTATTCATCTCTCCTTTCCCTACCAATGACATGGAGACAGCTGGCGGAACTAATGGTGAGCATTTATATTTTATTAAAAGAAAGGTGCTTTAAACAGAGATATCTTCTTCCATCTGAAATAAAGTACTAGAGATTCCTTATTTTACATGGGTACATAGTTCTGCAATTTTGATTTTTTTTTTTTCATATAGAAATGTAAACAAATCTTGTGTCCTAAGTTTTTGTTGTAATTTCACGACTGTCAGAAAAAAAAAGTGATATTTTACACATTAATTCTTCATTTTTGCTTGGGTATTTAACAATTTTTTTAGAACATTGCATGTTATTCATGTATGTGCGAGAAAAATACTTTAGACTTAAATATCAACTTGAAGATTACAAATAATTAATTTTCTTCTCTAAGGGTATTCCTACATTAGTCCGTCACATGAAGTGAAGAGACTAGCAAAAGAGGTTGGAATGGAAGGAAGGGTCAAGGTCATGAACTTTGGAGTCAAAGGTCAGATGGGAGAAGTGACCCAGGCCATAGAGGATTGCATACAGAACGGTTACTGGCTCCTGCTACAGAACTACCATCTGTCAGAGGAACCAAACCCTCAGTTCTTCAAACTGCTGAAGGTAAGTTTGTTGATATGCAAAAAATGAAATTATTAAGGTTATAAAGTTTATGATACCGAAAAAATTGTCCTGCAAGTTGTAAATCCAAAATTACTTGAATAAAATTCTGGTTGTTTTTCAGTTTTGCTCTCTTTCTGTATTACTTGTTTTCAAACACATAAATCTTTCCTATACTTTCGATATTAATGTAAACCCTTCAATATGCTCTCAAAGACAGCTCTTCATGGAAACTAAATCTGTCATGAAACCATGAACTAATTATACAAACTTTGATTGATTATTTACAGGACATAGTGTACAGTAAGTGGATAGAACACGAGAGACTGAGGCAGCACACAGACATTGCTGATGAGGGAGCCAGTCTGGTCACCCACTCCAAGCCGCCCAAAGACCCCACCCTCAACCTCCGCATCCACAACACGTTCCGACTCTGGATCACAACTCAGGCGGTCCCCACAAGACTTATTCCTGGTGGGTCTAATTGATTTCATTTGTGTCAGTCCAACTCCAGTCATTAGTTGCTCTCACCAAAACACATAGTATCACTTGTATTTCTTTGAAGTTCGATAACATTTGAGAAAATGAGATAAATAAAAAAAAAAACAAAGAGATTGTAAATTGTGAATTCAAGGTTATAGAAAAGGTTAAGGAAAATATAATACTGAGTGTTTAATGTGATATTTTGTGTGCTTAAATACTGTACACATTTGTTTTAACATTAAAGAAATTGTTTTTGGTCTGGGTTTTTTTCAAACGCTTATCTTCCTTTAATCTTATAAAGACTTGATTCATTGTGACTTTCAACGTAATTCATCAAATGTCAATGTTAAAATTAGTCTCTCTTAATTTAGAAATAAGTCACACTCAAGGCCTTGGAGTTCAGCAATCATCTTATTATTAACAATGTAATGGTTAGCATTACCTTTGTTTTTGTGACAGGTGTACTGGTCCAGCATGGAATCAAGGTCACCTGTGAGAAGACAGGGAACTTCAAGTCCACTCTACAGAAATCCTACCGCTCTGTTGCTTTCCTTCTCAACAACTGTAAACTTCCTAATGATGAGGTATGGTGTAAAGATACTCTCATAGGGTTTTTGGTATTAATGGGAGATTTTTATGAAATAACAAAGAATAATGATATGTTTTGACTGTGTTGCTCATTTAACCTTTAAATTTAAAATTTTATTAATTTTTACCATTACTCTAAAGAGATCTTTTAGTTTAACAAGTTAAATTTTTATCTCAGTTTTTAAATTAATTATTAAAGAAGATGCAGTTGAAATCACATGAAATATAAAGCCTATATTTCATATTTTTTCAGAATGTGAGTAAAGCTTCTCGCATCATGCCGTTGGCCCTGCTCCACTCTCTCCTCCAGCAGCAGAGCTTCTATGGCAGGAATGCCTTTGTCCACGACTATGACTGGACATTGACAGACCTAGCTCTGGCTGTAGAGGCCTTCAAGAAGGTGATGACCAAATGTCCCTGTGGTTCTGGGGTCTCTAGCCTGGTGTCCCAGATCTACTCCAATCACTGCACGGATCTTGTGGACGCTCGCGTGGTTGAAGCACTTGCCAAGTTGCTGTCTGAATATGCTGCAGATCCAACCAAACATGTAAGTTTTTGAGAAAAGATCGTTCTTTTCACTTGGAAAATGGATGAAATAATTATATGTATGTTAAGGGCTTTCAAGCAAAGGCAAGAGAGAAATTTTCAAGGATCAGAAGTAGCTGGTTCAAATTTCATGATTGGCATCATTCATTAACTATTGGAATTCATTTTTAAAAATTAATTAGCCTCTTCAGATGACTTATTTACCTCTTCACTATAAAATTATTGACAGCCCTAGTATTTCACATGTATTTAATTTTCATCATAATGTAGACAGCATCTGCTTAGATTTGCACTGTTTTAGATCATAACTCTACTGCTGCAACAATAAAGCAATATAGCATTAGATGATCACAATATTAAACAAAGATTCATATTTTTCTCCAGAAAATACCTGCTTCAGAATGCCCCATCAATACCTTGCTCTCAGACCTACTGAAATTTGCTGACGAGAATTTTAATCTGAAGAAAGCAGTAGAAGCAATGGGAGATGTGACAGCCAAGACCTATGGATTGTCAGATGCCGCAGATGCAAATATCATTGCAAGATACAGCAGGTACATATACAAATGTATAGTAATATTGAACCATTTCCAATCAGTAAAGAACTACTTTTAATGTATCATTGTCTATTAAAAGCAAATCATTTCATAACCTTTCTTTATATGCTCCTTAGGTCATAGACTTGTAACTGAGATTTATTATTTTTAAAAAGTCTGATCATTCTCTGCAAGACCTTATTATTTCTTACAGTTGAATACAAGAGGTCAGATACATAAAGATATATTTATTATACTCTATACTTTGTGAACTTACTATGTCATATACAACATAGCTGTACTGAAAAATGAGATGAACATTTCAAACAAAATATCAGACACTTTTATTCAATGAAAGTTTTTTTTTAATTCTTTTATATTGTCTTAATAATTTGTGCTCTCAGATGAGTTAAATATAGTTTTTTGTCCCCTCAGGGCTATGTCAAAAGACATTGTACAAGTGATAGGTGCTCCGGAACTGTTTACACGAGTGACCGTAGCAGACGAATCTCTAACCTTGACCCCGGACTCAGTGTTCCCAATGGTGTGGGCTGCAGTGCAGAAATTACCCAAACTCCCAGACACCCACAAAAACCACGTCAGCCCTGTGGACGCGTTTATTCACTTTGAGGTGGACGGCTACAAGAGACTGTTAGAAAAACTGCATTCAGACCTGGCTGTTGTACAAAGAGCCAGTAAAGGGGAGACCGTGGCTCCTCAGACACTACAAGGTGTTATTCTGGGTCTGAACTCAGACCAGGTTCCTAAGGCTTGGTTATCGCTAACCTTCCCATCATGCATCTGTTTGAGTCAGTGGATAAAGGAGCTTCCGACTCGTCTTAATACTATCTCTACCTATGTCTCGGAGCGGCCTGGTGTGTACAATGTCGCCAGTTTCCTCAGGCCTGATCGCTTCTTTGAAGCAGTGAAACATCAGTATGCTCGTAAACATTTTAAGGAGGTCAACTCCATTCAACTTGAGGTTCAGGTGAGAATTAATCTCATAGTCAGTTTTAATCAAATATTAGCAACACATTTAGGTTTAAAGTTTGTTTTTTTAGTGGTGTGTATATTTGGTTCTACAAATAGTACAAATTTATTCTCAAATTCATTAAAAAATAATTTCCATTGCAACCAGTAATTATTCCTATGCCAGGATGCAAAACTACATGTAGCAATCCCTGTATTTCAAGTATTAATAAATGTCAAAGTTTACAATACCAGGCCACCAAATTTTACTTTGATTTCCATTTTACAATGTAAAAGGTCATAATGACAGGTAATTTTACCTTGATTTCCATTTTCATCAGGTGATGCCAGCAGGTCTCCATCCCTCTGTTCCACCCAAGGATGGAATCTTCATCACCGGCCTTCGACTGTACAACGCCCTCTGGGATACAGCTCGAGGGATGTTAATGTCTGGAGCTTCAGACAAACAGAGTTTCCAGGATATGCCCGTCATTTGGCTCAAGCCGTACGATATCAGTTCTCCGTCCAGGGTTCCTGTCAAGCATCGGCAGTATTTGTCTCCCTTGTATTGCTCCGCGGACCACCGGTGCCACAGTCATGCTGCCATGGTAACGGAGCTACCACTTCCCACTCTGATTGACCCCACTGTGTGGCACCAGAACAGGGTGTTCCTAGCCACTACAGTTTAAACTTGAACTTTGAATTTTGTTGTTGTTGTTACAGAACATTCGATTATGCCCATCTTAAATGCATTGAGAGATGGTATTATTCCTATTAATGTGATATGTGGACTTGTTGCTAATATATATGTACCGGGTATAATATAATTTATGGATATAATGTAAGTTTTCCCCAATAGTGATATGTGTACTTATTATTCATGGATACTGTTGAACAACATTTGTATTGCCTTTGCCCAGTTTATCTTATTTCTGTTCAGCATTATGCAGCACCAAACCATTCTTTGCCAATTTACAAAACAAGAGGTTACATTTATCGGTATTGATTACCGGTATCTTAATTGCGAAGGTGGCTGCACAAGAGAATGGTGTGATTTTTTATTTATTTTTTTAAAGATGTTTAAAAGTATCTATTAGACTGTGATATGGAAATATGTTTTTGCTGCAAATGCAAATATTCTTGTGATTTTAGTGTACACCTTTTCTCTTGATTGTTGTGCTACATGATCAATCTGTATTGGTAAACTTTTTTGCATTTCACAACCGAAATAAATATGTAAATGAAGAAAATCACGACCTTTGCTGTAAAGTGCCAAGAAAATGTTTACATTGATATAAATACTGCTGCTTAGGAAGTATGATTTTAAAATGTCTAATGCGTAGAATATTGGCAGTGTTGCATATATAATTTTCTCAGATTGAATGTGCCTTTATTTGCATGCATGAATATCTATTGAACTGCTGAGTGTACAACACTTTATTTATTTGTTCACGTGCGATGAATTTGTTACAAATAAAAGAATATTAAATGATGTAGATTCTCTCCCTATAGTTTGAAAAAAGGCTCAATAACAAGAATTGATACTCTGTTGCCTGTAGTAAATGATCTATATCATTTAAACAATAAAATGCTTTCTTTAGTGATACTTGCGGGATATGAAGGTGGCGACATTGCAAAAAAAAAAATGATTGCTACCTTCATAACCCGCATGAATGATCAAAGGAAGCATTTTATTGTTTATATTTACAACTTTCTTTTAACAAATTAATGAATTGAATGTAAAAGGTAAGTAAAATTAATAAAATTACTGTTAATGTACATCGATACGTTAACTTACCTAAAAGTAACGGCCAAATCGTCTCCTAAAGGAATTTGAGTCTGACCGGACGGTAAAGATGTCGGAAGACCTTGACTTATGTAATTAAAATACTTGGCTGTTCTGTGAGGTTTATTTAACGATTGACATTAATTTGAAAACTCTATGAATTAAAGAAATTAAGTATTTGAAGATTTAGACGTATAAAGTAATATTAATTAATTATTTAGTAAAAGCATTATTGCAACATTTGATTATTTTTACTTTTTTCTCTTTTTTTTTATCATTTTAAAACCTATATACAAAATAATTTATCTACAAATTATAAGTTTACATGAATAGAACATTTACAACATTATTTAAATAGCATTTGATATAAATGAAATATTGGAGCTTTGTTGAACTTCGAAATAAAACCAAACATTAAAAAAAGCCAAAATATAATAAAGTTTATTAATTTGAAACAGCAAATTTCAAAAGGTCACATAAAATAACAACAAAAACAGTTCAAGAACATCAAATAAAGAAATAAATTTACCTTCGAAACAAAACCAAATTTTAAATAAAGCCAAAATATAAGGTTTATTAATTTGAAATAGCAAATTTCAAAAGGTCACATAAAACAATAAAAACGGTTCTTGAAATTGACAAACAATAAGAACATAAAATAAAGTAATATTAATAAAATGCTCTAACATCTCTCTCTCTCTCTCTCTCTCTCTCTCTCTCTCTCTCTCTCTCTCTCTCTCTCTCTCTCTCCTTGTACATCGTATATGGAAAAACCTGTTTTGAAATGATCTTTTTTTCCTCATATCAAGGTTATCAAGTTATCTAGATGTCCGTAAACCAGGTTCTCAACTTACACAAGTGTAAGTCATTTTGAAGTCTCAACGCCTCAATTATCTTTTCATTGCCATAAAACTCACAAGATGGTTTATAATATTTCCCTTTGGTTTATACATGTATTTGAAATTCATTTTTTTTATATGGACATGTTATGAATTGGTTTTTTAATCATTAATTTTATTTATTGCAAATAAATCTGTCAAATTCGAAATCGAATATGTGATGTACAAATTCTATTATTATACCTCAATATGATTATTCTATATAACGCGTCATCTGATTGGTCTAGAGAGTCACGTGACAGGGCAAACAAAACGTCGTGTCTCCCGGGGAATAAATATCGTGTCTCACCTCTTCGGAAATCTCGGGCTTTTTCATTCCAAAATTGTATGAAAAAGGTAATATGAGCATACGATGTTGAAAAATATGATTAAAATCAAAAATATTTAAGCATTTAAATTCTCTTTATACCACAAAAACTAATTTTACTATATTTGATTCGAATTTTTGAAAGAAAAGAAAGACAATAAAAAAAACCAAACAATCACGACGTTATTACTTTCGACAAGTCGAAAAATTATTAGAAATCGACGTATTTTGTATAATCATATGTTGTTTGGTATAATAAAACATTTATTGCATGAATGTTCGGGAAATATGAAGATTAATTCCCCCAGAAAAATCATATTTCCCTCGGGCATAGCCCTCGGGAAATATGATTTTTCTTGGGGGAATAAATCTTCCTATTTGCCTCACCATCATGCAATAAATGTATAAAACTACTTGCATTTTGTTACAAACTTAGATAAACGCGGGTTATTTTTGCGTTTGAAAAATTGAAAAAAATATTTCAAATACTTAATTTACAAACAACATATTAAGAAAAAACTTTAGTAATGATGTATGAAACAACAATGGCAAACAGATTACAGCCGGTCAATGCGACGATCAAAGGAGATTTATTTGCAGCAAAGAAAATTCCTTTCTTATCCGACACACATTTTTTCCCATTGAATTCGACAGAGACGGAATATTTACTCAAATTGTACGGTGAAGTTGATAACGCAGCAGCACGTAGTTTGCTATCCAATGGAAGAACAGAGATCTGATCTGCACAGGAGCCACTAGTAAAGATATTTTCCAGAAGACAATCCCTATATGATCCTTCATAGCTGACTTCGACTGTACAAAAATGTTCAGTGAAATATTTTATTAGTGTGATTTCCTGTAAAGCTATTCATTTTTATGTTTTATAGATTGCGAAAACTATTCATGTATATAATAAAATATTTACCTTCTCCTGACGGGTCAGCTTTAACTGTCATTTTGAGCGCTCCAATGTAATGAACACATCTATTTTCGTGGGGCCCACTTAAGGGATTTTGCGGGCATTTAACAACTGACACACCCTGTGCAGCCTCGCATTGCCGGTTTGATGGTAAATTCAAGGATTCAACATCCAAATTGAAACCCGGAACTTTATTTTTCAAAATATGCGCATTTCTTACATCTACGCATTGTGGGCATTTCAGACCTGAAGAGATAAAACAAAAAATAGTTCTCATATGATCTAAAATCATATTTTAATTTGACAATCACAACACTCATAAAAATATTATAATTATTGTGCAATTTTAATTTTATCCAATACGATCATTGCAGAAAAAATTTACATAACCCGCTTACGCGGCTTATGTATTTTTTCTGCAATGTCGCCACCTTCATATCCCGCATAAACACCAAAGAAAGCATTTTATTGTTTTTATATATATATATATATATATATATATATATATATATATATATATATATGCTTGGTGGCATTAAGGTTTTCTAGATTACATGTATTTTTTTTTATTAGGGGTTGGGGTTAATCTTATTGATTTCTCGGTGGCAAATGTATAATTTTATGCGTTTAAAGAAGGTATTGGATACCTCCATGTTGTGAGTATTTTCTTTCTAAATGGACCGAATAAATTAAACATAATCATAGAAATAATTTCAATCTTGACGATATCAATATATTACATGTATTAAGTATAATAGAGTACAGCATTCCGTAGTTAAGGAGGATTTATTTCTCGAATGTATTCTATTCCAGCCACTCAAACATAGAAATACTTTATATGTTGTAACAAATTCCATAAAATCATTGAAAAATGTAATTGTACACGCGCGTGCCAAAAGAATGCCATTTTCCCCCTTATATATTTCATTGAAAACAAGACTTATTTAAAAACGTTTATTTTTTGTCAGATTTTGAAGACATTTCTATTGATTAAAGTAGATTCAATTGACATTTTTTGACATACATTGAAACATTGTTTTGACAACTCATTTGTTTAATTTGATATTTCAAATACAAAACAAAATATTTTTAAGAGCTCTACTATATATCCATTACAATATGCACGCCGAAAAATCTTCCTTTGGATTGTGAAGATCAAATCTCAGGAACTGGAGGTTGGAAAAATATTTAAATATGATACAAAAAAGCTAGAAAAATTCTGAATCTATCAATTCAAGTCTTTTGAAAATTGGTCCATGGGTTACTTTAAAACGATTCTTTGAAAAATGATGGTTTTCAATGAAATATATAGTTAAAAGAAAAAAAAATTACATACTTTTGGAACCTGAATGTACATGTAATGTAATTGTAACTTACCGGCGGTGAATGGTAGGGTTATCATCGCAACACAGATTGATAATAAACCTTGAAATACTTGCAAAAATTGCATCTTGCAGAGATGTGCTGCCAAAATTACATTAAAAGTTAAATGCTACATCACATAACGGGTTTTTTTTTTATGTTAAAGCACAAAATATGCATCAATGTAAAATGAGAAACAGAAATGTTGATATACTTTGATCTTGTATGCAAGAAAAATGAAATGCTTCAATTACCTATATACTTAAATTTAAATATGTAAAATTACCTTGGGGAAAAGTGAAGAAAAAACACACAACACCACGAAATGGAATCTTCTTCCTTAATGAACACAATTGCATCACACGACAAACTAAATAGGATGATTTTTTTTTTATTTCCTAGGTCACGCCAATTTAATTCCTACTCGTCGGACCCGCGCGTCGTAAGCAAATTAAAAGACTTATCTTTTAATAAATATAATTAATAATAATAAATATATAAGCGTCAATCAAAATTTACCGCCTGAAAATTTTGCAAAAAAATAATAATAACAATTTTATTATTAAATCGCCAGCCCCGTTTTTCATAAGCTGTCCGACGAACAAGAAATTGAATTTCTGTGGCCTTAACCTTTATAACCGATTTCGTAGAAATTCACGCTTATTGATTTCAAAGTGTGGAAAAATGTGATTTTGAAAAGCTCAGAAAACAGAAAATACAAGACGGTTAAAATTTCTTAAAACTATTTAATGTTCAAGTTTCGTTTTGAGCTAATTTCAAATGCAAAGCAATGAAAACAACAGAACTGAAAATAAAACCGTTGACGCTGGACTGGCTAATTTTTACATCGTTATTTTTGAACAATGGTAGGAGTATTAGGTACATTAACATCCCGAGCTTTAGACATTAGGTCACCGCTACTTGCACAATTTAAATCAATTACTCTTATTTCTCTCAAAGGCTGTTTTTCTATTAAAAAATAAATTTACGCCACGCAATGCCATTTTAAAATGCGAAAATCCAGATTTCTACATGATTAAAAACAGGGTTGGTCAGTACTGTTTTTCATACAGTGGATGATATAATTTACGCCATGAGGTAAATTCTGCCAAGTGATTTATATACATGTAACAGCAATTGCAAATTGAGTGATAGTTGATCTATGATTTTATATTATATATCAATAGAGTTTCTGAACATGCTTTCTTTCTTCGATATTTTAAGAAATCACAATAGTGGAACCGTCCATTTTGACATTTAGTTACTTAGTTACTTTGGTTACAACCAAACTTGGCACAAAGCACCCTATACCTTGTTTGTCAACAGCTCTTGGCCCTTCAGATTCCACAACACTTATATCAACAGTACTTTTTGTTTTTATATCTGAGGAATTAGTAAGATATGTTTAAAGCAATACAAAAATCAAAGAAGATATTTCAGATCATCCTTATTTCTTAATTTACATAATACTTAGTAGAATAATTAAGCATTAGTAAATGGTTTGTCAGTATCTCCCAAATGTCATGTAAATGTGAACAGAACCAATTGCAAATCAACTACTTTTTTGTTGACATTGATCTTTATTTTTTATAGTGTTTCGTGTATCGAATAGAAGATAATTGGATTTTTCTAATCAATGGTCAGGTTGTTAAAGTAGATTGGTCGATATTGGATCTAGGTTAAACTACAAATGTATTTACCACAGGAACAAACAATAATGTGATAAGACAAAAGATTCAAGGTTAAAGTAATTTTTTGAAAATCACATTACATGTACGTGTGTGATGATGCACGTAGCAACAGGGGGCAAGGTGAAGGGTGCTGCTACCCCAAACTTTTATTTAGGAAACCAAAAGTTTAAAAACAAAAACATTGCCACCTGCATATGATACGCTTTGCAGAATTAAGTTTAGGAAGCAACGACAATTAAGCTGATTTGTCTTGAGTTGTGAAAATCATGACTCCCGGGATAAGGGTTGGGCAACAATTGGGGGGGGGGTCGATTTTTCACATAGGAATATATAGAGTAAATCTTTAAAAATCTTCTCTGAAACCAATCAGCCAGGAAAGCTGAAACTTGTGTGCATGGAAACACCTTTAGGTAGGGTAGATTCAAGTTTGTATTTATAAACCATGATGCCCAGGGAATTGTTGAAAAAATTGGAGAAATATTCAAAAATCTTCTTTTCAGAAACTAATCAGCCAGGAAAACTGAAACTTAGGTGGAAGCATACTCATATAGTGTTGATTCAAAGTCGTGAAAATCATGACCCCCAGTGTAAAGGTGGGTGGCCATAATGGGGGCCATAATTTTTACATAGGAATATATAGAGTAAATCTTTAAAAATCTTTTTCTCAGAAACCAATTGGCCAGAAAAACTGAAATTTGTGTGGAAACATCCTCAGGTAGGGTAGATTCAAGTTTGTATAAATCATGATACCCAGGGTTAGGGTGGGGCTACAATGGGGGTGGGGGGGGGGGTGGGTGGGTCGAATTTTTACATAGGAAAAAATATAGAAAAATCTTTCAAATCTTTTAAAAAACATTTTCCTAGAAAAGATGTAACTTTAGTGAAAACAACCTCAGATAGTGTAGATTCGCATTCTTTAAAATCAAAATCTTGAGGAGAAGGGTGGGGTCACATTGGGGATCCAATTTTACAAAGGAAAACATTTTAATTATTCACAAAAACTGAAGTGTTATCATTTGTTGTTTTACTTATACGCAAGCATTTTGATATATTTCTGATTCTTTAAAATTGTTTAGACTTTGGCCCCTGGACGATTTTTGGGTCTCACAAGGGGTTCAGAATTTGATGTAGGTTAATATCCCATTTATAAACAATTGTTTAGGATCATTGCTCAACATGTGATATGACTATAAAATCATCCTATTAGAAAAGGGACTTGTTTATAAACATAAGAATATCCATAAAGGGGGGGGGGGGGAGGGTCTATTTTTATTTATGCAGTATACCATGGTGTTAAGTTAGGAGTCACTGTTAATGGGATAGAAAAAAAAACCAGTTATCCTTGTTTAATTAACACAATACCTTGATTGTCAATTATTATAGCTCTTAGCATCCGAAATACAACAATTATATCAACATTATTTTTAAATATATATAAGGTAAATATGTTTTAAAATATCAAAGAAGAGAATTCAAAATATTCTTTTCTTTATTTATATAATTTTTTGTGACATTATTATATGTGTATTTTTATGTTTATTTTTTTTCGTGTATCGAATTGAGGCTGACATTTTATAATTAATCTTCAGGTAGTTCGGGATAAAGCTGATCAAAATATTTACTAGCGGAACAAACATTGATGTGATAAAATAAAAGATTTTTTTTTTGAAAATCGCATTGCACATCACTTAGTAATACAGAATGTACGTGTATAATCAGGAACGTAGCAACAGGGGAGGGGGGTGAGGCCACCCCACACATATTTTAGGAAACCGACCTTTTTATGACAAAAACGATGCTACATGCATAAGATACGCTTTGAAGCATTGGTTTATGAATCAATTGTTTAAAACGGCGATAAGTAAAGAAATAATGTTTTTTTTTCGTTTTTTTTTTTAAGTCTGGAATCTGAGTAGTTTGGCCATTTTGTAGACGCTATTTATCACATCGGAAAAGAAATAAGTGATGTAATTTTACTTTTGTCATTTTGAAGACGCTAGTTGTATAGACTAATTACTGAAATGTTATCGCATCGGAAAAGATATAAATTATGTAATTTATACAAACATTTACAAAATTTATTTGGAGAATGTTCATCCCAAGGAAACACCTTATGAGTCTAGCATAAACATTGTTTTTAAAATGAAAGAATAATTATATATTCTATACGATCATATACAGTAAGGGTGATCTATAAATAAATTCATGTGTAAAAAAAAATAATGAAACCTCAAAAATTGATTGTATTTTTTATTATTCAATGTTTTAAATATTGAAAACATTTTCTTCCGCCTTTTATTTTACTAATGCTTATTGACACTTGTATTATTATGTTGTATTTTAATATTATGTATAATTAGACCCTTGACATTACGATTGACGCCTATTACACAATTTGTACCATCATGTACCATTGTATATAAATGGTTTGAGTGAATATACGAATTGAATTGAGTATGTTATTGCTTATTCTATCAACAAGAGAGAAAAGAATGTATATGGACATGCATGTATCTAATATTAGTTGAATTTTTTCCAAATTTCTGTACTTTTCCAACCCCAAACTCCTGCTAAAATTGACAATTACATTTCAATTGAAATATGAATGTACATTTTATATACTTGTATGCCATTAAATCTCTAAGGAAGTAAAAATATGCACTTTAAACATGTGTACTTACATTAAATATTCTAAATCGAGGCACAGAAGTCAGTATGGACAAATACCCCCAAATTGTTGGTTTATGAAAAACAAAACCATCAACGTTGTTGGTTTCTAAATGAGACAACGTCATGTCTTGAGAATTACCATGGCAATAAGTTAAGAGTCACTGTTAAAGGGAAAGTGATGATATCCGTTATTCGTGTGAAAATTCACCCTATACCTTGTTTGTCAACAGCTCTCTTGGCCCTTCAGATTCCAAAACACTTATATCAACAGTACTTTCTCTTTGTTTTTATATCTGAGGAATTAGTAAGATATGTTTAAAGCAATACAAAAATCAAAGAAGATATTTCAGATCATCCTTATTTCTTAATTTACATAATACTTAGTAGAATAAATCAAGCATTAGTAAATGGTTGTCAGTATCTCCCAAATGTCATGTAAATGTGAACAGAACAAAATAAACTACTTTTTTGTTGACATTGATCTTTATTTTTTTATAGTGTTTCGTGTATCGAATAGAAGATGATTGGATTTTTTTCTAATCAATAGGTCAGGTTGTTAAAGTAGATTGGTCGATATTGGATCTAGGTTAAACTACAAATGTATTTACCACAGGAACAAACAATAATGTGATAAGACAAAAGATTCAAGTTAAAGTAATTTTGGAAAATCACAATTACATGAACATGTGTGATGAGGCACGTAGCAACAGGGGGCAAGGTGAAGGGCGCTGCTACCCCAATCTTTTGTTTAGGAAACCAAAAGTTTTAAGACAAAAACAATGCTACCTGCATATGATACGCTTTGCAGAATTAAGTTTAGGAAGCAACGACAATTAAGCGGATTTGTCTTGAATAAATAGTCATTGGTTTTAATTTAATAAAATTATAAATCTCACCTCTAAGTTAAATACATTTGTAAGTATTTTTGTCATTTTGTAGACAATAACTTATATACTCATTATTGAGATATTATCACATTGGAAAAGAAACGAATGATGCAATTTATTATGTCATTTTGTAGATGATATAGTTGTAAAAACTAATTTAGAGATATTATCACATTGGAAGGGACAGAAATTATGAAATTTATGAAATTTATACGAAAATGAACAACATTTTAATAATCTCTTTCCTGAGGAAACACATCAATTATCAAAATTGTTCAATTCTTACGTTATTTTTGAATAAATTGATTGCAATTTATTTCACAATTCATCGTTGATTCGCGACCATCAATTATCTGTACTTACATGTAACCCCTCCATTTAATAAAAATGTCTTTCACCGTTTTTGCAGGAAGGGTCGATAAGCTTCATTATATCATCATCATTCTCTCTCTCTCTCTCTCTCTCTCTCTCTCTCTCTCTCTCTCCAAAAGCTTGTTACTTTATAAATAATAAGAATTTCATGTAGTTTGCTTTCGTTTCAAATTCACAAGTTTTCGATAACCTTAGATCTATTTCGTTTTCGTATTTATTTCTATGTAATAATGGCAAACCTATCACAGCAAGACAACCAGTCTACACTAACCTTTTTGCTTATCGTAGTCAAATAACAATACACAACTTAAATGTTTCGTAAGGACCATTCGACAGCTCACCACAGATTGTATTTTACTCTTAAATCGAAATAAGACAAATTATTATACCTTTACTTATTTTTCACTATATAAAAGCAATTCGATATATTTCGTTGATTCCCTGAAAATCACTGTAAACCGACTGATTCCCTTCAAAACAGACTGATTCCCTGCAAAAATGTGCGTCAGTTCAATGAACTGATACACACCTATTCGGAACACTTAGTAATTTCTCTTAACCAAAGGACAAGTTCCGATACATTCCGAATAAAATCATGAATATTCATAATCATATGATTCGTATGACTTAACTTGCCTAAATCACAGTACGACGCGCGTGGAATTTAATATTATTAATTTTGACATTATAACTTGTTGAATACACGAAGAATTATATTAATTTGACCGTTTTCTGATTAATTGTTTGTTTCGGTATTATAATAATAGAGGGCGAAGCCCTCTCACGGACCCGAAGGGCCCGTGAGAGCGAAGCTCTCCCTATAGACAACACGTGTATATATGCCCAAATATGGAAATTACACTCTATACCTATGAAGTTGAAAAACTTTTCCAAGATGGAGGAAAAAAGAATCACTTCACGCGCAGTGACATCACCGGCATCCATGTTGAATTTGAATCTCGTACTAACTTCACGTTTGGTGATAATTTATCAATATTGTTTAATGAGTGATAAATGCATTCAAACTTACCTAGTGTGTTCTTGAAAAATTAATTCCTAATTAAGAAAACAAATTTTCGTTTCCTACAACTTTCAACAGTTGCATTAGATCTGATCAAATGAATTACAAGACATCTGATTGGACAAAAAAACGTATTTCAACAGTGAAGCAGTTTTATTTCATTGTTATTCAAATAAACTCATGTATTTAAATTGAATTTGCCTTCTGATTACTTTATGAAAACAGCAAAGACGTTTTTTTCTCCTACTTTCAATTGGAAATTTCGTTTTTTAGGTTTCATCTCAAATCGTAGTCTGACCTACTCGTACCCAGGTCATTTCGTACCCAGAATTCAAATTATTTCTCAAAGCCAAATAAAAAGTCAAGTTACGACCAATAACTAATTCAATAAAAACAAAAGATAATCAAAACTTAATTTTGTAGACATCATAGTCTTTTACATTGTAAAATATTTCCCCATTCTAATTCACCCCCCCCCCCCCCCCCCCCCCCCCCCCCAAAAGAAGATTGATAAATACAATAAATCATGTTCATATTACCCCCAATCTGCCATGAAAAAAAAAGCAAATAGGGAGATTATTTGCAGCAATATGCATAATAAATACTTAAAATTTATGCATAATATGAAGTACTGATCTGCATTCACAATCATAAACATGCATTACACACTAAATGTAAGACATTTGTCAGATAAACTCATGTACAAAATACATGAAGGACAAAATTTGCACCTTATGATGTGAATTAGCTAGGGTATCTTAATTCTCTAGTTTTAATGCACAAATCAATAATTGAATGTTTAATAATTAAGTGTTTGGATGACAAATTATAGTGAATTTAGGGACCAAAACTAATCTCAATTTCTGTCCATACATTGGCATACAAGTAAAATATTCTTGAGATAAATTGATTTTCTTATATGAAAAAAATAATTTAACTCTTTAATTCATGTTTTATTTTTAAAAATGCAAATATTTAAAATAAAAGAGTAAAAAGTTAAGATACTTCATACTGAGAAATTATCCAGAGATCTGTGATGTAGATACTACATGTAGCTGGTATTATCCATTATATGCATAAATTACTTCAGACTACAGACAATAAAACCTCAAAGTAATTTACATGTATATTGATAGAATCAAAATAAGAAATTGAGTTAAAATTTGTCCCAAGATTTTTTGCATTCACAAATACCCCTACCTTCGCTTGACAAGGGTTTGTGATCCGCAGGAGTGGTGCAGATCAGAAACCCTTGGCTAGCGAAGATGAAATATCTTAGGGTTCTTGAAAACAATATTTATTTGCATAATAGAATGAAAATTTGTTTACATGTTTTTGTATTTGAATCCCCCCCCCCCCCCCCCCTCTCTCTCTCTCTCTCTCTTGTTCGGCTAAGGAAAGCAGCTGTTTAATAAAAATCTATGGAGATTCGCATTGCAAATGATATAAAATAAGGTTTGGATGATAGCATTTGAAATATTGTGTTCCAAGAGACTACCAAATGGAAAAAAGATAAATCTCCATAAGTAATCTGTTTTCCGTTACCGTGAAAATCTATGAGAAAAAAAAAAGAGATGACGTTTTTAACGAATGATTTCAATTGCATTTCATTTAGCTGTGTATATTTCTATAAAACTCGTCAAAATGTGATGGAAACAGTAACCTGAGACAGACTTTAGTCTATTATATCAGGGCTTGAACAAATTTAACAAGGACCGTGGCCAATGCTCTTGGGCCAACAATAAGATTAGAGTCCAAACAAAACAAACAATATATGAGATGATAGGCTAGAGATGATGAAAGGGCACCTACTGATCTAGCCCCATTTATATTGGCTTTGCCCTCCAAACGGTTACACCGTAAAACATATTACAACGTAATCAAACACCGTTAGTTAACTGAAATACAATTATTAATTTAATATGTTCGTAAACATCTGATTATAGCGAGCGAAGCGAGCTCTAAGAACCAGTGCGCGCGGGAAAAAGAACGAGCTAAACCTACAGATTCATCAAGAAAAAAATTTTGTCTACGTCCCATAATGCTCTTTAATGTTTTATCCCGTGGTGCTATGCCAAAAATGGCTAACATTTAACTCATAATTAACGGTGCCTTGAGGTTTAAAGACACGTTTTGAGTAGCGCACAAGCTTTGTTGAGACCCAAGAGATTTTTTACATGCTTTCATTCCTTCGTATTGAGTCGAGATACGTAAACAAATGACTATAGATTTGAACGTGTGACGTCACAGTGATCTCGCGCTAGATTTCCCGCGATAAATTTATAGGTGGATCAAACATCTGTAATGCGTGTACTATAGCTATTTCAGTATAAACTTCGATACCTGCCTTAGATGATTTGTGGGGTTTTTTCAGTGTTTATTTTTAAATTTTGATAGAGAGATTATATAATTATATATACAAGCAAGAGTCAGTAAGGTAATTTTGCGTGCAAGAACAATAAGTATCCAGGCGTCATGGGTTTCCGATAGTCTAACACTAAACGCTGCCCCTGATAACGTCTTTTTAGTTAAGAATTTTGAAACTATATCATTTTTAACCTCGGACATAGCATTGAAAATCGCCGATACAAAATCAAAGTTAGTCGCCATTATATGCAATTTCTAGCTTTAAATAAACTGGATGCCGCATTTGACCAATGAAAATGTGCGCCGTGTTTCCGATAGTATAATTCATCTACATTTTTTTTAAATAATACTTAACATAAATGTGATATAACCTTTTGAATATATTCTATATTATTTTCAATTGTTTTTTAAGTCTTTCATTTCAACGTAAATCGTCCAAATATTTAATTTTCCCCATAACTTCATTTTATCACTAATGATTATTACACTACCGTCATTTGTATGATTATTAATAACGTTTTTATTTCAGAAGAAGCTTAATTCATAGCGCTCCTTGGATTGAAAACTAAGAAAAACTTTACAAAGTCATATGATAATTTTAGCATGTAAATACATCATCAGAGGTCTATTTTACCAGATAATAAGTAATTTTAGATACTGTGATAATATAGTTGGGATTTTGGGCAATTTTAGTGACATTAATTAAAGTAATAATAAAATTTGGTTTTTTATGAGTCCCTTGAGTAATTGTGTGATTTTAGCCATTTCACACAGCATTACTTTGATAGTATATATGTATAATGACGAAAGGAGATTTGGTTAGTGCCGTGTCCTAAGTAATTAAGAAAATGGCGTCATTTTGGAGAAAACTCACGCGATCAAAATAGCCTATCGGAAACACATGACTATCGGAAACATACGACGGCACGATATAAGTAGACAGGGATTTTTTTTTCAAAAAGTTATTTTTGAACTAAATAATAATTAAAAGAGAAAAAATAAACAGTTAAAAAATCTATGCAGATATTGCATATTGTCAAACCATTAAATTGGAAAATGGGAAATTACACGTCTACAAAGGGGGGGGGGGGGGGGGGGGGGGGGGGGGGGGGGCACAGATGCAACGTATACCAAAATAAACTGATTTCAGTAAAAAAAATTAGTTCAAAGTTCAAAACTTGCAACTTGTCGGTGAATATTGACCCAATTTACCCAATAAATGTATTTACATGGGCATAACATGCAGTTATTCAGTGAAGGGAATTATCGGGCTACGACATGAGATCACCGTTTTTACCGGTAGATGTAGTTTGATACCACATTTCAACAAATATTCATCGGCAGTACTTCTCGGCTGGCAGACAAAGTTAGCAATCTTGTTGTATTATATTTAGAGGGGATATGATTTTTTTCTTCAAAATGTTTGTTTGAATTAATTTTGTGCAATGAATGTATACATCAGATTATAAATATGTCATAAAAAGGAAAACTTAAAGAAAAAAATGAGTAAAGTCCCGGGGGGTCTAGATACTTGGGGGGGGGGGGTCGGTCCTGTCCTCAAGCACCTGTGGGTTTTAGGGGAAGCAAGCATATGTATTTTGTAAGAATTTTTTGGGACTTAGAAATATATAATTCTCTCTCTCTCTCAAAAACTCCATGGAGTTTTGATACACATCCCCAATTCTTTTGAGTAGTGGAAAGCAAAACCACACACTTGTAGTACAATTTGCAAATGTTTTATTTCGGTATTCAAACGACATATTACAATTTGTGGATCCTTTCCATAGTTAAAATAGAGATATTAGAGGATCAGCAATTTAATCAAAAACACTGTAGAGCACTTCGAAATTTACATAGTTCTTATAAATCCAAATTTTGAAGAAAAAATACCAAACGCATAGATTTTATCCCTAGAAAACTTGATATGAAAATTCACCACGCCTCAAAAAAAAAAAAAAAAAGAAAAGAAAAAAAAGAGATTACATGCAAGTTACATATTAAACAATAGATCTAAGGAACATTTCCCTCATATATGAAAAAATAAACCTTGTATCTGCTTTGTTCATGGCATCAAGTATGTTTGCTGCATTTTCCTTCTGCTTGATTTACACGTATTTATTTATTAGGCAGGAATAAAAGTTGCATGAACTATACAAATGAAATGATGCATGTACAAAATGGTCAAGGTGAAATAGTCTGATTTTTTTATCATATGCATGTCATGGTTTGATTGTCACAATAACACAAATATCATGACACGTTTAACATACTGTAAACTAACTTTTATTTGTGACGACTTTATTTCGCAATTCCCTTAGATATATTGGTTCTTGGCGACTAACTTTAGATACCAAGCCACATGTGTTGTAAAAACAACCACACAATAAGGACTTAATGACAGCGACAATGAGGCTCTCGCAAACCTCGCGAAAATTTCTCGCCCGCGAAATAAAAGTTGGTTTACAGTATCTTCTAAACATACACGTGTAATTGAGGGAGCTACATATCCAATCATGTCTCACTCTATGTACAATATAGCAACATTTTACGATGAGAAACTAGCACAATGCAATCTACAGTAAAACATATCATATACATCAACCTTTCTACAAGGGGACAGAAAACCAACAACTCAAAAAGCACTACAGTTTGTCCTCTTGTTCTCAATAAGACCAATTTCAAATTCCCCTACAGACATCAAAAGAATGCCAATGCAACTTTCAAATATACAAGAGCAGTTGGGAAACAAAGAGTCTTATTTACATGAATAATTGTTTTAAAATACAGGGAGAAAAAAAATCATAGGATATTCATAAAACGGCAAAACAAAAGGCATGGAATGATTTAGAAACCACAGAGTAACTAGATAAAGGTCTTAAATATAACACGATTATAGTGAAGCAACAGGGATATATAAATACAATATCAAAACATATTGTTTTTCTTCTTATTACGGCAACAAAATAGGCAGGGAATAGTTTTCAACAAAGTAAACACATGTAGTATACTGAAAAATATTAATGTACACCATAAACAGTGATTACACAATCTAAAACATCTAAATATTTAAAACTGATCTTGGAAATTCTACAATAAACTGTGGCTATATATCTAACAACAAAAGGTTTTTTTTCCCTTAATCTACCGGTACTCATTATCATGCTTACTAAATCTGTTTCTAGAATGGGAAAAAAATCTGAGTTTAATCTATCATATGTTTAATTCAGCAAAAGAATTTAAGAATTTCTCTTTCCCTGATGATTTTAAAATTCCAATACTTGGACAAATAACCTTGACAAAATATTATACATGCAAAAACTACAGATTGTAGGATAAAAAATAGACTACTCTATCGATGCATTCTTTTACATCTAAACTACATTCCAAAAAGCTGAATTTTCTTGAGCATGCAATAATGGATATTATGCTAAGGTATAAATGGCATTTAGTATTGCATATTCTGATTCTACGGTAAATATTTTCATGTCCAGATAATCAACTTATACCTACAGCATACACTACTGCTCCATCTTTTACAAACACGTGCAATGTAAATATATGAACTTGTCCCCAACCTGAACATACAATCCATAAAATGAGACAATACCAAGTATAGACACTAAGTATTAAAAGCATTAACGACATACTTTGCAAACCTTGCTGACACAACACACATCATCCGTTGTTACATTCCGACTTTCACTTTTACTTCCCGACTTTCACTTTTAACTGAATACTGGGCTACAGTTATTTACAAGTGTAAAACAAAATTCTCAATTTATCACCCACAATAAAAAAAAATCTGTCCCAACAACGAATAAACTGCCATGTTTCCATTTACAACCAAACAATTTTTTTATAAAGAAAATAAAAACAAACTAGTGGGTATTGTTTTTTAACAAAAAAACACATGTCTCCCCTTTGTTATGTATTTGTAACAAAATGGAAAGAACCTGAAATGGACCTTCAGTTTTAAAAGATAGGAGGGAAATTTTAAAACAAAACATCTTGTTACATGTACCGGTAGATGGTATATTGAGCTGACCCGCCTCTTTCTTGCTCTTCATGGCCAGAGACTTGAGGATATGTGATATATGTCATATGTGATATATGTGTCATATGTGATGTAAAATAAAATTAAGTTTTATTTCTATTTAGTAGGTTATATACAATCTATCTATGATACAATGAATGAATGATGAAATGCTTGACCTTGAAATAAAAATTATAGGTCAAGGTCAAAACTTTTGGTGGCGTGCACTCCTTCTCAATACCATCTACCTATGTTCGAAGTTTGAAGTCTTAATGTCAAAGGGTATTAAGGTAATGACCCAGACAAAATTTTATTATTTTTTTTTCTTAATTTGATCTTGAGTAAAAGAAGGTCAAGGTCAAATATTATTCAATAGTACACCTAAGTGTATTATTATTGTTCTTTGTTTAAAGTTTGAAGTCCTTCTGTCAAAGTATATTCAGAAGTTGAACAATGAAGTTTTTTCTCATATGACCTCGAAATAAAAATTCTAGGTCAAGGTAAAAAATTTTGGTAAGGTTCAACTAGGTTATATACCATCTATCTACGATACAAGTTAAAAGTATGTATGTTAAAAAAGTCTTGTGTTATGGTCCGGACAATATTTTTTATGAAAAGCTTGACCTTGAAGATCAAAATAGGTCAAGGTCAAAACTTTTGGTGGCGTGCACTCCTTCTCAATACCATCTACATATGTTCCAAGTTTGAAGTCTTAATGTCAAAGGGTATTAAAGTTATGACCCAGACAGAATTTTATTATTTTTTTCTTAATTTGACCTTGAGTAAAAGAAGGTCAAGGTCAAATATTATTCAATAGTACACCTAAGTGTATTATTATTGTTCTTTGTTTAAAGTTTAAAGTCCTTCTGTCAAAGTATATTCAGAAGTTGAACAATGAAGTTTTTTCTAATATGACCTTGAAATAAGAATTCTAGGTCAAGGTAAAATTTTTTGGTAAAGCTCAACTAAGTTATATACCATCTATCTATGATACAAGTTAAAAGTCTGTATGTTAAAAGAGTCTTGTGTTATGGTCCGGACAATATTTTTTATAAAAAGCTTGACCTTGAAGAATAAAATAAGTCAAGGTCAAAACTTTTGGTGGCATGCACTCCTTCTCAATACCATCTACCTATGTTCCAAGTTTGAAGTCTTAATGTCAAAGGGTATTTAAGTTACAGCCTGGACAAATTTGGATGAAGAAGAATAAGAAGAATAAGAAAGTCGACAAAAACAATATGTCTCCCCTTTGAAAGGGGAGACATAATAACAAGAACAAAACATTCAAACTTGGCAACAAAACTGTCTAGTGCTAAAAAGAAACTTGTGTGTGTTCCTTACACATCTGGGGTCGGGGGAGGGGTTAATATTGAGTGTTTTGTCTCGGAGGACATGTCGCCTACTGCGCTACAATCACTGTGTAAATAGGTTAGGTGACCATTAGCTGTAATGGCTTTAGTTGGCATCATGACTTGTTGCATTTTGTGGCCGTGTTTAACTAAAAAAGCTGGGTTAGAATTGTAACGACGACGGAGCACCGAAGTGGGGCCACCCTTTTTGTGATAAGGGGCGACAGAGGCCGACACCGAGGGAAAAGTGACTGCCCCCTGGGAGGCCACAGAAGGGGAAGCATATGGCATTAAACTTTGATATGCTCCCCCTACATACTGCGAAGATGGACTGGTCATATACAAAGGCCTAGTAAAAATAGATGATGGTTTGCCTGGCTCAGAGACCAAGCTCGCTACTGAGCTGATAGGCAGCGTCAGCGGTTGAAGCCCCGTTTGGGCCCCTACGCCAGTCTGAGAAGAGCTGGGAGGCAGGAGTTCTTTGGACTCGGTGGTGGCCACAGTGTCTGTGAGGTAAGGATGGGCAGTCAGAATGGACGACTCAATTGGTTTGGGTAGATAACTTGCCTGAAATAAGTGGGTTTTCAACAATAACATGCACTAACCAAGCTTAACACTTTAAAACAATCCAGGATTTTTTCACTTCTAAAAATTTTAACAAAATCATTGCAAACTGTTTCCAAACTACAAGAATTTTTATCTTTCTTGAGCAAATTTCCATGAATTTTACACAAAACCTGCATTGTTTGGTTATACATGTACTATACTAGCATGCATTGTTAAGCCATATTGTTTCTTAACATAGAAGATAATTGAAACATGCCAATGAAGCAAATATTTGCCTCTGACCCAAATACCCCCATCTCCCTCTTCCCTTTAGCCCTTGTGCTATGGCAACCTTTAAAGATGTTTCACTATCTAGTAGACCTCTTTTATCATAAATGTTTGGTTTAAAAGAAGTTGCACGTAAATATGAAATAACGTCGTAAATATGAACAAAGGAAAAACAAAAAATGAAATATCAATATAAGCAATTGAAAGGAGTAATGATGGAAAATGTGTATTTGGGATTTTGTAAAATCAAAGATAAAATTGAAACTTCAGCAAAACATAACTCACTCAACAAGTGTGATGAAGGAAAACAAGTTTTGTGCCAACAATCAAAAAGAAAGACATAAAATTAAAAAAAAAACCTCTTTTAACTAACAGCCAAGTTTACTCAATGACAAATGAATTACTTTATACAATTTTAATAAACTGTCAAGAAGAAACAAACTGAAAATCATTATTAACAGTTGATTCTTTACAATTAATTTTCTGGAATTTTTTTTCTTTTTTTCCCCATCCTCACTCTTTAGCACATAATGAATAGAAAGTACTGATGATATCATGGAAAGTAATGATGTTATCATACAACTATACACATAGAAATGTTATCTGTTTTTAACACAACAGTAAGATGTTTCACTTCGTCAGCAAGGTTTGCACAAACAAACAAATACCACTAGATACTACACACAGTCAAAATCAATTTACACCAAACTGCCCAATAAAAATTGATCTTTCTTTTACATGCATTAAAATCATGATTTTTTCTTGGATTTTTTTAATAATAAAAACAAGATGTAATTAGAAAGCATATATATAATGATAAACTATCCAAGCCAGCTGGTCCTCACCCTAAAATTCCTAAAATTGCAGTTCTTCCATTAAAAATTCAATAATCATAACATAATATTAAAGACCATTTTAACAATTGGAATTACTTGGCAAAAAATTCTTGTTCCAAATTTTTGTCTCCCTCTTTTTAGTTTTCACTACACTTTAAGCTCTCCAAAAAAACTTTCCACTTCACTTTTACCTCTAAGATAAAAAGTACAGAGCCTTATCATTATAATACATACATACATACACCCTCATCACAATATCCAACACATGCTTGTTGTTATTTCGTTTTTTGGTATTTTTCATGTTTTTTTTGGCTTTTTTAATTTTTTTTAATTGGTTTTTACGGTTTGGTTAAGCATGCTCTGAAATTCGATTCATTGAGGTCCCAAAAATAACCAGCATCAGACATGAAGGACAATAAAGTCCCTTTGAGCTGGAGGTGGGTGGGTGGGTAGATGGGTGGGGACTACTTCTTGAGAACAGCAGTGGAGGGGCTAACTATGCGGTAGGTGAGAGCTGACGCGGGCAGGGAGGCCGAAGGATAAGCCAGCAGGTAGTTGGGTGTGGCCGACTCCTCCATCTACAAAACAAGCTCAAACTCCAAGTCTTCTTCATTATGCTATTGGTTTCAAAGAAATCTTTTGAACTGTGCACGTACTTCTACATAGTTATTTCGTATTTGTCACAATAAGACCTGCACTTAACTCTCAATGCTGCATAAAGGAAGCACCTGCTTAAGAACTGGGACAAAGTAATGCTTTATCTGTTACTTTATATGTTTATTAGAAAAAAAAAAAATCTACTTTCATGCATGAATAATCTTCTACTATTGGTGCATTTTAGTTTTGTCACAGCAATCAATTCATGCAGAACTTTGAATACATGCACTCTTTCTTCTAAATTCTACAGTAGAGATGCAACATTTCATACAGTGACTACAATATGCTGACTGCTAAATGAATATATGCTGAAACAACACAACATCACACTTGTCAAGGTTATTATGTCAGCTGAATAAACTAACTAATTGGTGTGAATTACAGTACTTCTGTGGCTTTATAGCAAAAACAAAAATGATGAAATCTCTGGAATTGGAAGCCCCGTGAACTTTCATAATGGTCAAAGATGAGGTGCCAATACTTTATACACTTAAGCTAGGCTAATGTTCACATCACGCAGTCATGTAAAAAAAAAAATTCTTAGAAAAACAAAACAATTCACAACAAGTAAGAATGGAATGATCAGTGCTTTGTATAAAAGACAGCTCTTTTTCTACAACAATATAATATCAATAAAATATATATATGAAGGCCCAAGGATTCATACAGCCCCACTTAGCTAAAAGGAGCCAACAATCACTTAACACATCTGTCTTGCATTTGGCTTTGTAGAAAATCCACCCCATCATCTGCATCTAACTTTACTGTTTAAAGCCCAAAAGACAAATTGTGCACAAAGCATATCCTTATCATCAACAAATGGCAAATGGCTGTTGATGACCGATTGTCCAGTAAACCTAACCACACACTTAGGCCTACATGTAAGGGGCAATTACCTCGACTGCTTGCTGGCCGTCGGACATCAAGCCTGGTTCCCCGTGCTCTGTGGGATAGCCGTGAGGCGGGGCCTGGGCATACATCAGCTCTGGGGGGCTGTGCATTGTGGTGGCATAGATGTAGCCTGGGGATCCTGTCACTGCCTGCTGAGGGCTCTGTCAGAACAGAATCAATGCCAACTCTTATTTTATTTTATCGTAAATATAATTCATACTTTAACATTTCATCTGTGTTCATTTCAAAGAACCTTAATTTTCCCAATTATTTCTGTATTTTTAAAAAAAATATTCTTCATAATTAATTAAACATTTAATGTTTTGATCGTAGACTTAGACTCTGAACCAATCAAAATTGATTTCAGGAAGATTTTTTTCTTACTAAGGGCATAATTATTAAACAACCTGTGGGGTGGTCCATCTCCACTGTCCACTTGGGGAGGTCCATTGTGGGGTGGTCTACAATACGAGAATACACTCATCAATGAAACAAATTAAAACACAAAAAAAATGTTTTCTGGAAAAATTTATATCTTATATTCTAGCATCAAAGTTTCAAAATTATGTTTGTAATCAATCCTAGAACAGAGTTTTAACACAAGAATTGTCAAGAAAGCTGAATTATTTTTTACAGGGAAATGGTTGCCTTTGCATGCATACAGAGCACCAAGTGCATCATATTGTAAATGCTATCCCCATCAATTCAATCAAAAATTATCAATGGGTGGTAATAAATCAAAATGCGTAATAACAAGTGGTCATTTTTAATCAGCTTCTCCTTGGATATGAACACGGACCGTTCTCCAGAGTTTATGTTGTCATTGCCCATTTTACTATAATTAATAGTTTTAATTTGCAACAATACAACACACTGTAAAGTTCTCATAAGGTTTTTGATATATGTTTGGTGTTTCATTGCAAAATCCCTACAATGCAATGACTGTCATGTTTTCTTCAAAATGACTGTTTAATGAAGCATGCTTTACTGAATAAAATACATGGATGCAACAGTGCAGACACAGTGCTCTCACCCTGATACAGCAGGTTTGTAGTGATCGGTATAACAATAAACCAAGAACTATAGGCAGTATTTCAAGAAAAATTAAGTTTTAACATGGCGGTAGTTGAAGATAAAAGAGGAAATCATGTTTAACTATGAATTTATGTCACCTTTTAATTTAATCACGTTCTCCATGTGAACAGTGGATTAATGAGACAATACTATCAATATAGCAAATTTCCTACATTGTTTTTAAAATTGTCTGAAAAAAAAGTGTTACCATATAATATTGTCTGGACTGTGTGGTATCTTGATGTTTGGCTTCTGAATTATCAAAGCCCCACTGCATAAAGAATTGATGAAGTAGAAAAAATAATTTGTAAGAATAAACAATAATTATCATATTACAATTCTTATCTCATCAGACAAATGGTATATATAAATTTCAATATTTTTTTCATAACCAACACCAGAGACCCATTGGCGTTTGCCATTTAAAGTTATATTCCTCCTTCCCCTTCTGTATTAGTATCATCTCCTTGGATATTGTAAAAAATCACACAATATCAAGAGTTCTTGAAATCCTTTAATTCATTAGAATTAATCATTAACATGCAAAAAGTATGATGATAGTTAGTTAGATGATATGTTTGCATCATAATGCTTGTAAAAATACTGCAGATCAGAACAGTTGGTTTGAAGCATGTGTAATTTGTGATGTCATGTTAAACTGTTTAAACACGGATTAAATATTCAGTGGTTGCATCAGATGTTATTGTAAATTGAAGCTGTATTGGCTTTGGTGAATTATTTCATGAACTTTAAGATACTCTCCACTGGTTCAACACTGGCTACATTAAACAAGTTAAAAGGCGATTTCTAATTAACAGGGTTTCAACATAAATAGCCAATAGCCTTTTAATGAGACTCAATCAGACCCTATTTTTCACACAACAAAAACTTGACCACAAGATTGATCAATTGACGATTTTGATAATCCAAAGCTGATATTGTTATTAACAAGAAAAGATAGTTGACTATTTCATGCATGGTCAATGCAAATAGCATCATGGTTCATTGGAAATGCTGTTTGACAAACTTACTGATGTTAATATGAAAGTAGTGAATTAAAGATAACCTTGTATATTTTCTTTAGGAAGAATGTAGATAGGCAATTTGACACTTACTGGAGGATATGAATATTGAGGAGCTAGATACATTGTTGGTGTCTGAGGGACCATCATAGCCGACAGTGATGCCTGAAAAGATCAATCACCGATTAATATTGCGTCTTCTTCCTCCTCAAGCTTGTAGATAAGTGCAAAACTTGTATCCAATGCAACGTTCACTTACTGAACTAATCTGTGGCTGGGCGATTGGATAGCCTCCCTCCGGGGCGTGGAATATAGCCATTCCGTTTTGATATGTGTAAGGCACTCCATTAGCCAACAGTACAGTTCCTGCAGGAATAGAGGCATCTACAAAACAGATGATGTTGAAGTTATGTTGGAGTTTTACATCAAAAGCTATTCTTTCTTGCCGATGTTTAACATATAAAACTAACCCAACTAAAAGATTTCCCAAGATATCCCTTTCAGATATTAAAAGAATTTTCTTTTCTGTTTTTCCCCTTCTTTTTTTTTTAATGTCAAACTTCTGTATTTATTAAAGTTTCTTTTTTTAATCTTAAATATTTTGGATTTCTTGTAAATAGCTGGTGCACTTTTGATCAATTTGAACATTCTGTTTTAATTGCAAAGTGCTTCAAACCACATCAATCTGTGAAGTGACATTACAAGTTAGTGACAATGTGAATATAAATCACAACACAACCATTCTATTATATACTAGTATACACCATATCAGAAGACCATAAAACCAATGCACAAATTAGCATTCATCACACCATGCACGATTCTCTTTTTGTTTTGTTACTTCTATATATATATATATATATATATGCGCTGTCTATATACTCTCTCTGTGACAGAGAAGTATTCGAAAAAGATTCACTAAACATTTTTTCTACAGAAACCAACTATTATTCCTTACATCTAGGATCTCATTGTACTCTATAAACCTTAATGCTTTTTGAAAAAAAATTGTAAAATTCTTAATCCAAATAAGAATGCACAAACATTTGGAAAAAAAAATTATTTAGACTTTTGGAAACTCAAGAAGCTAAACATTAAAATCATGAAATAAAATCACTGAGAAAGCGTCACAAGTCACAGACAAAATCAATCCAATCCAAACAATTTTAGTTCTTATCCTTGATGACTTAAAGATTTGTCAATGAAGTTGTCAATGAAGTAAAGGAGCATTACATGATTTAGAGTATCAAAATATGAAATGGATGGCCATGCTAATGCTATAATACAATTTTCTTTAAAAATTAAAGCCAGCTTCACTGTGTGCTGTTGTTTTACTCAGAATACTGTCCCCATATAAGAAATAAGTTGAGGGGCTTATGATGAGTTAATTTGCACAATTACTCAAAACCATACAAACATATATATCTGAAGGAGTGCATTTGGAGTGAACATACCTAAATATCCACATATCCTTATAACAAAAACTAAGCTATTCTAACTAGGTCAACACACTTAATCTCCCAGAAAAGTCAAATTGGTCTCTGAAGACAATGGGGAAAAATTAATTCATCACAAGCCTTCAAGTAAATACAGAGGGTTCCACTTAATCTGATAGTCAATTTGTCAGAGAAAAATTATCAGATTAACCGATTATTAGATTAACCGATTTAGCGTTTTTGTGGTCTTTGGATTTGGTATGGAATAAAATATAACTTGTTTCAAGACATAATTTATCAATGAAAAGATATAATCTGTATGTCAATAGTTTGAAATGAAATAATTTACCTTGCAATACAATGAAATAGCATTTTAGTCTTTATTTTGTTTGTAAATGCTCAAAAGAAAATGTTTCTTTTTTACGATGGTTTCAAAGTGGTCGCCATTTTGACAGGAAGTAATAAGAGGAAATGGCTAATTGTCTGAACAGTCCCTCTTTTCACCTGGACAATTTATTTTAATTCTCTTTCTGTTATATAAAATGCTCTTAAATAATTAATTATGCATGATAAAAAATTAATTGAATTTTATTTATTAAGTTTTCTACCCCGATGTAAAATTGAAAGTAATCAGAATTTCTTCGATGTCACATGTTCCAAAGCCAGACACTTCTGATTCAGAAATTACATGTTTAAATAATCCGTAATGGTGCAAGCCCTGCATGAAATTAACACTTGCAATTGGTAAATAAACAAACAATAAAATGTGTACACAGGTAAGGTCAGTCCTGTGTGCGGTCATCCGGAACAACTATCGATGTCGGTAGCTTTCATCTTACGAAGAAGGGAGCCACCCGTGTGCGTTGAAGTGTAATTAATGCCCTGTAAAGAGTTACTGTGTACACAAGAGGGGTGTCAACCAATTAAACAAAGGAATATACAGGTGTAAGAGGGTGGGAAATCATTATTACACTGTCACAATCCTATCAGATTAACCGAAAATGACATTTTTTCCTATCAGATTATCAGGAAAAAATATAAAGGGATATATAAGAAATGGTTCGGTGTTTTGATATTATATCAGATTAACTGAATTATTCGATTAACCGCTATCAGATTAAGTGGAACCCTCTGTATTACCAATGCATCAAAACCATAGCATGTTCTTTTAGAGTTCGAGAAATGAGTTTTTAAACATGAATGGATTTACGAAGTTCAAGAATTAGTTTCTCAACAAAATTATATTTGCAAATGATTTTAATGCATTGAACATAGATGATTTGTAGATGACAATTGCGTTTGCAACCAAAGGGTGTAGTTTATCCTAGAGGAAAAAATAGAATTCAAGCTAAGTATACTTTTACAAGTAAATGAATCAGTGCTATCTCTGACCTTTTCTATAATTTTGACAAAAGCCACCCTGATCTGTACCTAAAATATTTCTTGAATTCATAATAATCACAAACATCAAAGGTATATTACTCAAAATGGTACTGGAATCAAACTCAAACCACTTGGGTATTTGACCACTGCCATGTGTATACTCAAACCAGTGAACAAGTCTCTTGCCATTTGTTTTCAAACATGCAATCTAATCCCAAAACCTGTTCCACGACCGGTTACAAGCCAATTCAAGACACAGGATTGTGCAGCTCTTTAGTTTTTGAGTAGAGGCATAGCTGAGCATGCATTTAGTTGAACATATCTTAAATTTTTGTACCTAAGGTATCCGTGGCCAGCGATTCCACGCCTGAAACAAACATTCTCAACGTCATATTAGTCATGTGACTTCTCAGTTTATACAGTCTTTTTCAAAAGAAATGAATCCAAATGTTTACGAACAGAAATTTTGAGTATAAACATCCAAAATGAGACGTGCCCATCAAACAAAGTTAAGTCGCACAATGAATTCTTAACAAAATCAGTTTTATAAAATTCTTAGAGATCAGGGGGGAAAAAAGAACTGAAAAATTAATTGTATTTTGAGAAAGACTGCAACATGCTCTGTATTATTTAAACAACTGTACAGTTAAATTCTGAACAAGGTCAGGAATAATCAATGCCATGTAGTTCAACTGAAAAATGCACAGAATAATTTGAGATTACAAATATAAATCTTCGTTATCAACAACTACAAAGAATTTCCCCCACAGAACTCATTCACAAAGTTGTTTATGATTTAAAAAACATACGATTCAAAAATAATTTAATTATTGGCCATACTTAAGACTAACTAAAGTAAAATGAAAATAAATTTGTCGTTAGATTACTACATAGTTATTCAAATTCTGATTTTTTGTAAAGGCAAAAACAAGTGGAGGTCAATTTTGAAAACTCTGGGGGAAAACCCACTATTAAACACTAAAACTCTATTTTAAAGAACTTGGTCCTGCTCTGTGCACCCATCATGCTGAAATAACAATAGTGCCAAAATACTAAACAGTAAACATGAAACATGATGACAGGCCGAACAACAAGGCTGTTATCTACCTCATCCTGGCTCATCTGAAAAAAGTCAACAACACCCTGAAGATGCCACGCAATAATCACAGTCACACCTTAAGGGGGCAGGCTCTCTATCAAGTGCCGTAACTGGGTGGACTCCATGTCTAATATCCTTATAAGTTTTAATTAAGGCAGTCTTCATAAGAATTTGCCTATTCTTCAAAGAAGCCCTGGCCATCAAATTTATCAAAATGACCTAGCCAGACCATCCTTAAAAAAATGCTTGTTTGGAATTACCGCCTGAAGGTTTCTAGACCAAGAAGGGAGGGAGGTTTTTTTTTTAACTTGATATTTAACTCATTTAAAATAGGTAAAAAAAAATTCCATGTAAAAAAAATTCTTTATTTTTTGCTAATAAAATTTTATCATTGGGGGGTATTTCAATTAGGTGGGAAGCAATTCCATACAAACCAATTTTTTATTTTGGACCCATCCCTTTTATTTCAGAACTTGGCTCTCTGCAAGAAACAGTGTGGTCAGCATACCAATATCTAGAGAGAAAAAAATTCACAACAGTTTGTGACACAGACATTTCCTGCTGAGTTTTATATCACAGTGCTTTATTCAGTGCCAGGTAATACTCATTTTTCTGCTATAAAGGAAGCATTCACTGAAGTTATTTATCATGTTTATTAGATCTTACCTGCCCAATACCATTCTCAGTTACATCTTCCACACAAGTCTGTCTGGCAACTTTATTGAAATGCTGAACAAAACCATTTTAAAACCTATCACTCCAACACTGCCAAATTTGTAGGGATAAACAACTATATGCGATAAGGTCTAATTTCTGCCCCCGTGTTTTATAAATTTCAGAAAACAACATATCGTAAAGATATTTTGATAAAACATAAAACTGAATATGCTGATTACAGAAATCTAAAAGTTTTGCAACATCGATCACTCCTCGTGCTTCTATGACGTCACGTAAATGGGCCATTTCCCGCATTTTCTCAAAACATGAAAATTTCATTCAGTTTTTCTTCATATTCAAGAGTAGGAGTTATAGAGCGCAATGTTGCTCCAAAACCATTTTTACATATATTATTGTTCATATTATTTTGCATATCATATTAAAGAATGGTGTTGGAGCAAGCATGCGCTCGATGTTTTCTTTTCAAAAAACTGATAGGAAGTCCCCCATTTTTGTCTAAAATACGTATTTTTTATGAAATAAGCTCATTATTAACATATCATATTTCTATTATGACTTCTATTGGACAATTTATCTTTATAGACCTGAACTAGATATATATTAACCTATCTTTTAGCAAATTTCTAAAGCTTTACCCATAACTTTGAATTTTGGGGCATAAAAACACTTTATCCCGCACATAGTTCTTTTTTAACTGGCCTCCTCACAACATCATAAATCAACCTCAAGATTCTAGTAAAACCAAATTCACACTTCAAGTAATTACTGGTACAAAGACTGTGAAGACTATGTGTCAAATATTCAGAATTAATACATTTCATTTAATATTGATTCTCCATCAGAATTGTGAAGATGAAAAGTAACATGCACATGTACTTTTAACTTTCCATTTGGTACTCTATCAACAGTTAGCAAGGATTAATCTAGGGCATATTTACTACCGATATTCGGTATTTTTCCCCAAAGAGAAAATTTTTCCTGAAATTCCTCTTTTGATAAGTAAAAATTCCCCCTTTACAATAATAAAAAGCTCAAATATTTTTTTTCTTTACATTCTACTTGCTCATGGTGATCGAAACTTATACATGTGTTCACTGGTGGCATTCAATTTCCCTTTGGTTTAATCAGTCGCTTTATCAAAGTCCAAAACCTCAAACTTGATGACAAACAAGCATCTCCAACAAATGACTTTTTTTCCTATCTACTGACTAATTGGACAAAACCAAGTTTATTGTCTCTATCAACAGTTAATATTATTACTTGTGTACAAGTTTGAAAACAAAGCCTATATGTGTTTATGTGCTTGAGCGAACACAGAATTAAATCCAAGCGTTAATCAAAAAAATTTTTGTTTAAAAATATCAATAGATGTGTGCACTAAAATTTATTTGCGCCAATGTATAAACACTTGAGTTTGCAAATATGTATGCCCCAAATTTTCTCGTTTTACAGTATTTCAAATCCTGACAAAGGTCATTTCAGTCTGTTTCTTAGCTTCAACTTGCAATTAACTAGTCCAATGATAATATTTTATAAATCTTAATAACACTTCAAGCGTAACAGGTTTGAACCAATCTCCCAAATGGGATATAAAAGTCTATTTGGGATACAATATTGGTCCCAAATTGTGTAATGGAATGCAGAAAAAAATTAGTACATTTTCTGTATTTCAATTTCCAGTAATCCAGATAAAGAAAGACAAAGAAAACTGGAAACCAACATCAGCTCTAATTTACAAAAGGCCAACTTGGAAATTATCTCATAATTCTAAGGTAATACTATGCAGAGAAAAACTCAATTTAATTCATTGGATCAAATATGAACAAGTTTGATATACGTTACTGGATGACTTGAACTATATCAACTAGCATGTCAGGTTACCATAGGTCCATCACAATAGATATTGCCTTTGATTTTATCATTATCTAATGACTCTAGTCATTATTTCATCGGAAAAAAGTAATTTTATTAAAAATATGGATGTTTCAAATCAACTTTATATAGTAAGGACCAATGTTCGTTTTTCGATCTTTTCCATTTTGGCAAACAAAAAGAGCCTGGAAATTCAAGCATCATATTTAACCATTTGATGGGGTGGCAAAATATACAGGCATATTATGAATGTCTTGATACCTTATGGCTTATGTACTTAATGCATCCAAATTTTTATAACTTACCAAAAGTTCTTGGCAACACTTGCTGAAAAATAAAATATGATAAAGTCAATAAACTATTCAGTTGAATGCATTGACTGAATTTCACAATGTACCATTATGCATTATCATATAATAAAATGGAAGTTTATCATCCATTTTACAAAAACTTGTTTACTGTATTACATTTTTTTCATCGTGCTCAAATATATGGAGGGTAATCGTGTTAAAAAATCCAGACATGTAAACTTGTAAATCCGAATATGTAATCGTCTTGGTGTGTGAGTCTGAGTATGAATATGTGTAATTCTGATCGTGTAACCTATAAAACTCAGGGATAAACACTTTAGAGTTGACCCCGCAGGCCTTCAATCTAATTTTTCCTACAGATGCTAATTGCAGCTGTAAAATGCTATTTGTTATTTACATGTAACCTGCCACTATAATACAAACTTTCCATCTGTAGTCTCTGCATTTGCATTTCCGTTTTCTGAAATATCATGGCTGACATGTTGCAAATCAACAAATGTAAAAGTCTACAAGTTTGTCGAATTTTGACATGACCATATATGGAAACAGTGATGTCACCGATAGAAAAAGACTAGCTGCAGGTAAAGACATGCCGTAATTGCCGGAATAGGGGCGGAATAATAAAAAAAAAATAATAAGGTAGGTCTTTAATCATATTATCTCTGGATAACAACTTTTCTTAGAAAGTATTATTTTTCGGAAAGTTATCGATAAAAAAATCAAAGAATCTAAAGACATGGTTTTAAGATTTTGATTAATATGAGACATAAGAAGCGACACCCCCTTTAAAAATATATAAATATAAATTCCACAGATAAGGTCAACTGTCGTAAAATTAAAATGTGCATAAATATTTTTAAAAATGTTTCATTTTGTATTGTCGGCAATATATAGGGAAAAAAGCCTATTATGCAGGTGAAATTGGCATTTTTTAAAAATTTCAAGCAATTATTACAGGATATGAGCATGACGTCCTGAATGTCGGTTCAATACAGACTCACTTTGTGAAATTGGTTGATGAAAAATTTCCGGAGAGCTATTATAATACAGCTTTACTGCCACTTGTGAACATGTATTGCAACTACTTAATTGTGTAAAATTATCGTCAATACAGTATATACATGTATTTTAAAATCCAGTTCATATACGATCAAATTCATCCGACCCACCCCGTTCCTTACTTTCAGAAATCCAATTTACAAGGAAAAATCATAATATAACATAAACATACTAGTGTACCATTACTATTTCTTCAAAACCTTTCAATTTTTAACAAAACTTGTACTTTGATTAATAATTATAAAACTTCTTTTTATTTATAACAGTTTTAGATTTTTTATTATTTATCTATCACTTGCAAAACAAAATCATTTTGATATTTTAAAAAAGTATAAATACATGTATAGTTACATACATTTTTCCGCAAAAAATTACCAAATCTTTGCAGGTCGTTTATTCTAACTAATTCAGAAAAATAACAAAAAGAACAAGAGAAAAGCTGTCAATGTGACAGCAAACCGGGTTTTCTTTTGTGTGAACAGTATCCATAATCCATTTGTCAATCCTGAATTGATAAATACTACCTATTCAAAGAAATGGGGTACTCTATATGCAATGTTTTTGCCAAAAATGACTAAGTTCAACAGCTGATATTTTTTTCATAAATTATCAGAAATCAAAATCCTAGCAATTTGCATACCTCTGATATATGTATAATTGATATGCAAAAGAACAATTTCCTATCTCAAAAACTGTACGAGGAGTTATCGGTACAATAAGGGTACCTTTTTGGCAGATACTCGCCCGCCCGCCATTTTCACTATTTCAATAATCGAAAAACCCGATTAAAAATTCTCTCGAAAAATCTTAGAATTCAGAAGCAATGGAGCTACATGGGACCTCACGGCGGTCTCCGAACCTCATGCCGCTCAAAATATGTTTACCCCCTTAGGAAATTTCTTAATCCGTCTCATTTCTAGAAAAGTGTACACATTATTTTATTTTTAAAATATATTCCAGTTTAAATTACATGTCAAATTATTTTAGAGAAATAAGATATAAGGCATTTCTTTTTAACCCTTATTGTATAATACCATGAGAATTATATTACAGAAATTTGCGCATTCGTCACATCGGCGACGATTTTTATATGCATGACCCTTTTCCTGTTAGGTCCAGTTTCAATCATGCCTCAAAATTTTTCTAAAAATAATACCAGTATTTTCGATAGAAAAAGTGTCGTTCATTAATAGCTTATTGCAACAGTTAAGCTGAATAATATGTTTATTTTTCATCCATTCCGGCGATTACGGCATGCCGTTTCCCCGCAGCAAGGCAGTTGCCATATAAGGTCATGTCAAAATTCGACAAACTTGTAAACTTTACATTTGTCAATTTGTATTATGTCAGATGTGCTATTGCCGAGCCTGAAGATACAAATGCAGAAACTACGGATTGAAAGTGTGCAAAGTTCAATGTTTAATTAACTGATGAAAGCAATAAAGCTGCAAATTGTGCATTGTGCGAAGGAACTGAGTCAAATCTTACACGTGTTTATGCCCGAGTTTTATAGGTTACACAATCAGAATTACACATATTCATACTCAGACTCACACACCAACACGATTACATATTCGGATTTACAAGTTTACATGTCTGGATTTTTGAACACGATTACCCTCCATACAAATACTGATCAATTTAGAGAGGGTTTAACGAAGATTTTGCCTGTTACCCAATCCAGTTGAATTTCCAATGAAGTATGTTTAAAATTAAAATATTGTTCAATTACGGTATGTTCCTACATCTCAAGGCCCAACCATAAAAGTATTCACATAAGATGGACACCAGACAAAAAAGATCAGAAAAGCACATTTTAGCTTTCAGATCAGCTGAACTAAACTCAAAGCAAAGAATAATATGGTACAGTGTGTTCTACTTACATCGGACTGGGTAACCTGTTTACGGACCGCTGGGCCAATGTTCAGCTTCCTTTCCTTGAACACCAGATTATCAGACTAAAACAAGAGTTAACCACAAGTTAATCCTAAATACCTCTGTGTTACTACAAGTTAATCCTGAATACCTAAAGTATAGAGGGTTATTTTCGCCCTGTTTTATTTTTGCCCTTCTATTCTTGTAAACAGTTTCACTATTTACAATATTTTAAATTTGTCAAGACACAGTCGTGTATATAAAATGTTAAGAAAAATATAACTGTTTCATTAAATTCACCCAGCTTAAAATTCGCCCACTGACATCGAAGATGAAAATAAAACGGGGGCAAATATTTCCCTGTATACAGTATATCTGTAATTAGGGCTGAAACGATTCACCGAAATATTGATACTGTTGAATACTTACGTCCATTTCAATTTTTGATTCACTGCTTTGATTTTCGGTTCGATACATTTTCAAAATTAGGTTTGGTTTAGTTCATCACATTTGACCTTCTTAATAAGTAAAACTGCATGAGGGAAAACAAATGGCGACAATTTCGATGGATACAAATGAAGGGGCAATCGCGATTTAGCTGTTGTGACAGATACAAACAATAACGGCTCGGTACCTGTCAAAATGCAGAACCCATGACCCCTTGCATCCTATCGTTCGGCGAAATCTTGGTGATATGCTTACTTCCTTCCTAATAAAATAATTTGTATTTAAATTTTGTAAAGGAACTCTTGATGATGGCAGATTTGCAGCTATAAATCTATCATTTAACCTTGTCAACATCACACCGCCGAAACACTAAATAAGTGTCGATTCAAGTGATCTAATGTACGTGCCTGATGGAAGCCATCCCTTTTTTGAAAATTTAAAACTATAAAGAAATGAATATAATACCGTTCAAATCATACATAATAGCAGTTGATAAATGGCTAATCAATAAAAGTTAACATGGTTCTTTTCATTGTATTATCATTATTTAATGACCCAAAAAGTGCTCAGTGAATAATCTGTTTACATTTTTTAATTAACTTAAAACTGCAAAGTGTGACTCGCATGAATTATAGCTGTTCTTCGTTTGTTTGACGATTTTCTTCTTCAAAATGTATCGTAGTGAAAGTATTGAATTGTGGCACAAGTATTGCAATACACATTGTATCATGAGGGGGGCATATCGTTTCAGCCCTATCTGTGATACTAAGACACATCACATTAAAGATATCTTTTCTTTATCTCATACGTGTGGTGTATACTACCCGTGTGATAAACCTTTGCTTTATCAAACGGGTGATGCTTTATCAAATACTTCCGGTCCGAACTATTTTTGACACAGCCCCTCGCTTCAACGCTTCAGTGACCTAATTTCGAAGACTTTCTAGTATTTTCCATATAGCTATATCTTCTTCCAAAAATTGATTTAAAATGGATTTTGTCGAAGATTTTAATTACAAATAAAAAGGAAAACACATAGCTGTGAAGTTTATGAAACAGCAAATCACGTTAGCTATCAAGGAGTTCATTCTGACGACGCAATGAAAACAGAATTTAACGCTTTGGTTGTGTTTCTATACAAGAACTTACCGAAATAATGTCTCCAAAGACTTTTATTTCACCAGCAGTAAGCATCCTTATTCGATATTTTCAACTTCGAATCATTAGGCTAGTGTTCGTTTTATAAAACATCAACAACTGTTCCTCGTTCGAGTCAATTCAAACTAACGAGTATTCGCAACTTTGTGTATGTCAACAAACTTGATTATTCAAGTCTTCTGATCAGTATTTCCATTTAATTAAGTGATTAAGCTCTATGAAAAATTATTTGGAGATAAAAAATTATTTCAAGGTATATTTCAGTGAAACTTTACATGAAAACAGTTATATTTATCTCCGAAATGACGTACTAAATTGTATTGCGCAAGGTCACAATAACCGCATAACACAACGTTGCATCATCGTTTAATCTTTCAAAAAAAAAAATCAATTCGGGTCATATTAGGGACTGTCTCAAAAGCTTCATAATATAAATCAAATTGTATGAGATAAATAGAACATCTATAATTGTGTGATTTTATATTTGCTTTATCCAACTCGTTGAAATGGTTATATTCGCTCGGCAAGCCTCGCGAATATATACACCATTTCAACTCGTTGGATAAAGCAAATATAAAATCACACAATATAGATATCCTCTATATCTCGGTACATTCAGGTACAATTTTAAACCAACTTGCTGTAAATCCAATACTTACAAAAATCTCGAACCCTGAACCTAACATGTTTACAATCAAAAGACAATGCAAATAAATAATTGCATATATTGAAGTAATATCTAAAGGATTAATTGTATATGTGAAACAGAGAGACCTCGAATGAATTTTACTTTTTCTATCCATTCTGCTTTCATATCTACCACCACAGATTCTATAATCATTCTTAATTCCAAAAACATTAACTATTTTAATTTTATCCTGTGGTTAAGAGTTAATTAAATAAAAGCAAATGAATAAACATAAAAATTTACAATTTTTTTTTATTTTCCTGATTTTAGTTTAAAACAAACCTCTTTCTTAATGATTCTGTCTGCATCCTCTTGGTTTTCAAAAGTTATGAAACCATACCTACAACAAATTGATATGATAAAAATAGTCAAGAATAACCCAGTGTGCCCACAAAAATGTTGCCCTTTTACAATGATCACAAAGCAAGTTAATTTTAAAACCACTGCAATTTTAGTAAAAAGTTAACAAATATGTTACAAGAGTACAGTGTATTTTATAAAGAACTATGAAGTACAATCCATGGCTTAAAGCCGCTTTATAACTTATCCTAATTTTGGCATTCATTCACTTAATAGCTCCAAGCATTTTAAAAAAGCAGCAAAAGATCATTCAATTGTTGTGAGGTTTTTTTTTCTTTGTCTGTTTTATAGCTTATTTCAATAAGGTCATAAAAAAATTCTTTGATGCTCGGGCCCGAACACACACAAACGACACATCTGATTTTACAATGCACATTTATGATTATCACTTTAAATCTTTAATGAATAGAATAAATTCATCTTAAGCACTTGTAACAGAAAATTTGGGGTGTTGGGGGGGGGGGGGGGGGTGTTGAGTGTCATATACCTCACCACAATTTCAAACAAAAATTCAGAACTCAACTAACCCTTTAGAGACCCCGGCTCGATCTGCAATGATCTTGGAGTCTTTAACAGCACCATAGGCAGCAAAAAACTGCTTCAGTTCTTGTTCAGAAGTCTAAAATTCAACAATCAGAGATTCATTTGCACTTCTAGTTTTTATAGAGAAAACAGGAATAACAATAGTTAATTTGCTCAGTAATATAAAAAAAATTTGCAAGTGAAAATACATATAAATACAAATACAAAGAAAAAAATCCTGCTATACTCTGTCCCAAGATATCCTGGATTCACATTTTGCTTAATTACTCGATATTTATAGATACCTAAGGGTTCAAACGATGTTCATTCAAAAGTATGAAAAATTTCCAAGATTTCTCCATTGCTAGCTGATCATGTTTCAAAACATGGCTAAAAAATGTGATGTCTACAGGGATTTTGTTATTGAATCAGACCCGGATGATAACGTTGAAAAATTGCGCAAGGTATTCCGAGTATTTCCGAATGGAGAAAAGATGTAAATATTCCCCATTATAAATCTCCGTAAGAAATCTGTTTTCGTTCCTGTGAACTTTTATGAGTGAAAAATGATTATGTGTTAATGAAGATATCTTGGAAATTTTTCCTTTCATCGATTTCAATTGTACTTCTTTCACAGGTATGTGTATTTTTATTAAAAATCGGCCAAATGTGCTGCATGAATATCTTGGGACAGACTATAGTACATGTATAATTTTTTGAGTTGGCAGGCAGCACTTTGTAAACATGCTAGACTTACGTTAGCTGCAATTCCTCCAACAAATATGCGATTAGGAATGACTGTGCCATATTTCGGTGCATGAGTACTGCTGAGAGGTGTGGAGGAAGGGGTCGCAGATGGTGAGACATCGGCTGATGAAGACTTCAACAAAAAGCATGAAAACACATTAAAGTTGTGATGTTCTAATGACAACTGCCATACTTATTTCTAATTCTAAAGTGACACAAGTTGAGTTTCAAAATAAAATGATCATGTCACTTTATGCATCGATTTTGCAGTTTTAAAAGATCACCCCTACCCAACCCCCATTTCCACTAACCCGTGTACGATCGTCAACTTCGCAGTTAACATGTACATGCTTTTTGGCAATCGGTAAAACCCAACTTCCCCCCTGAGACCTTGACGATCAGCTCGGCAACCTTGATCAAGATGCCGGTCATCTCTCTATCTCTCTGAGTCTTCAGTAATACCAATTTCAGACATGCTGCTAGTCAATAAGACATTCTTTTACTGTCAAAAAATGGTGCCTAACTGAAACCTGATGCGTTGTAACGATAAGCTAATTTTAGACATGCCTTGCTATCTGTTCGAGGTTTCAGCGATTCTTAGATCTTCAACAGCAGCAACTTTACTCTAATTTGATAATCACTTACCTTGGAAATATACATTTCTATTTACTCACCATGCTGTGTAGAGATTCGTCCTATATGATAAATAATATAAAATATATAAATACAACAGAGATCCTCCAAAGGATGATCTTTGGCAACAGCCGAAACTTTTTGATGAGCCGGGGAACTGTCGGACTAGTCTATAAAAGAGGGGTAACAACATGATTAATTTCGGGTGCTTAACAACCAGAAAAGTTTATCATAGCATATCATTATATGTATTAAAAGGAATAATTTAAAGTCTAAATATTTTCTTTGAGAAGTAATTTTGATGAGGAAAAATTAAACTGAAGAAACTTTTAAAAATCTTTCTTCAGTAAGAGTAACCCCCTAAGGATGGATTCGCCCAAGAACTCTATTCCCGCCTGATGAGTGTTCATCACTGTGACGTTTCGTGTCTCTCCTGCGACAAATGGCTCCGTGCACGTGCCCTTCTTCGACTCTCTCTCTCTCTCTCTCTCTCTCTCTCTCTCTCTCTCTCTCATCATAATTATTGAACCACAATGATGAATATACATTAACAGAAAAGGTTGTAAGAAATATAAATTTTGATCGCTCTATCATTCATGGCACATGGAACTTTAAGCTTGAATGATAACTTGCAATACTCAACAACTATTTCTCATATTTATAGAATATGTACAGTACCGGAATCTGGAAATAGTGTCTCTTCAATAGAAGCGCGCATCTCTAAAATCACATGATCGATAGACTACGTCAAGAAATCGCCACACACCCAACCGTGATATATTAAATACATGTTCACATGTGCTCTTCTCGTGGCAGGACATCGCAGATTAATTAATGCAGAAATTATTTGCAAGCTATCACTTACATGTATTTTCAATACATGCATTGTTTCACGATTGTGCATATAACTAAAATTATAATATCCACGAATCCAATAGAGCCGGTAAGTTTAGATTTTGTGACGAATAAAATTGGCCACATCGCTAGCACGAGTAAAAGCGTACACGTGAGTTTGTGTATACTTCTCTGCCTTTTAAGGCAATTGTAGCCATAACTTGATAAATAAACACTTTTATGCCCGGATCCAGAATTTTTTTCGGGGGGGGGGGGGGGGGGTAATTATGTTTGGAGGGGGAGGGGCTCGATGCTTATTTTCATTTTTCATGTTATTCACTATGTGAATTTTATGAATTTGAATTTTTTAGGGGGGAAGGGTCCGGTTCCCTCACCCGATTCGTCCCTCACTATAGATCGGCGCATGTCTTTAATAGCGGACAACATGAGATCCTAAAGAGAAGAACTTCTGTATTCTTTACAATCTATAAAAATTAAAACACGATCATCCCTATATATTTAATTTTTTTCCTATGTTAGCCCCATGGGTTTGGAACTGCATGACGAATTTTAGGCTAAATAATTTCCTTTGAAAAAAAAATCGGATACATCGGCCCTATGTCTTTATTTACTAGACAGTGTAATTATTTCAAAAAAGAATGTAGTCGATCGTCTTAAATTCTGCAAGTGTATCCTTTACTGTAATTAATAATAACTTATTACAGGGGGTCATAACAGTTTTTTTTTTAATTAATTTACTTTTATGTTATAACAGCCTCAGGGTGCTTTTGTTTTATGAACAAGGACTTATTCTTTTTAAAGAATCATGAGGCGATCATAATGGTCGACGCGTGATCAGATCCAATAAAATCCGAAGGGGGTTAGTGTATGATATCTTCTAATACTTTCATACTCTCTCTCTTTTTTTTTTTTTTTTTTTTTGATAAATAAAAACATTTCGTTTATTGTTTGTTTTGAAAATTTGAAAAAAGGGGAAGACAGGCAGATATCCTCCTCCGCGTCCCGGCCCGAAGTTACGTGCTTTGGGGGGAGGCGGGGGAGGAGGGACAAGCCTTCTCTCCCACTTTTTTAGGAAATCGAAATTTAAAATAATAACAAACTGGAAAATGAATGAGCGAATACCTCACTTTTTTTTGTGACAGGTTAAAAATTATAGCTTATGTAGGGAAGTCCCCCCCCCCCCCCCCCCCCCGACCCCCCCCCCCCCCCCAACTTTCAAAGCATGTTGATAATTGTACACGATACCGATTTACAGGAACTTCAAGTTATTCAAAGAACATTTTTTGAGGATGCGTAAACTCGTGGAAATTGTCTCAACCAATAAAATGTTTCTTATGCGTATATCTTAAACATTTAATTTTGTGGATCATTCTCCTCAATAAATTGGCTCAACGGAACTTGATGAATGAACGAGTTAATCAAATGGACCATGCATTATTTCATATGATTTGACGCTCATAGTGGCATATTCACAAGCACTGTATAGTGAAATATTTTATTGGGTCACGAGCGAAACCATTAACTTATAACGCTATTTGCTATTGTTTATTTAAGGAATAAGGAATCATTCTTTGGGTATTATGAGGCGATTAAATACGGTCGGGAGTGGTCAAATCCAATAAAGCCCGAAGGGCTTTATGATAGTTTGATCACACCCGACCGTATTTGATCACGTCATAATATTCCAAGATGATTCCTTATTACTTATATTTATATAATTTTCAGCAATTGTACGATTAAATATTTATATAGTCATTGATGAACTGTATTGGACTATACATTACAAAATCGATTCGTATTGTTATTACAGACAAAGACACTGGGAAAAGTAAATATTTATTATAATAAGTAATGACAAATTTTATTTTATACAATTAAATCTAATATCGGCAAGTCTTGATCTTCTTCAGCATCGTCACGCATGCGCACTACAAGTATCCGGTCAGTGTCTGCTGTAATGGGGCCAGGTCTGAATGTAATCGTACAGTGTCTGCCCCGGACACTCCGTGTTTCCTACGTCCCGGTGTCCCTTTAATATGTAGTTTCCGATTATCTTTCCGTTGTCTACCCCACATTTAATGAGCGCTTGGGCAGCATGGATGGCGTTAGGATTCGGAAGTCTGTCCCGAAAGTCTCCGATGAAAGAGATACCTGGGAGAAAAATTCAATAAGTCTACAATCGTAACTTCTCGGATTGTTTTTCTGCTTGTCGGAAAGGCCCGAGAAGTTGCGATTGATAAGTGTATTTTGAAACATCTCCAAACTTCAAGTATGGTACATATACATGTCACGTATATATAATACATGTATGTCAATGGGGTTTTTAACCACGTTTTAAGTTGAAGTTTTTTTAGTCCTGTGCGCGGTGTCATACATGTATTTCTACTGTTATATTAGATATTTACCCAGTCCCACATTGTTGTATCCGTACGTGTGGGCGCCCACCTGGTCCCAGCCCCGCCCCTCGTACACGTTGCCGTCCTCGCCCACCATGAAGCTGTAGCCGATGTCCCACCACCCTACAACAGAAGGATATTCATACATGTATGTGCATGTATTAGGCAACACTTGACTAATTTTGAACTACATATTCCTATACAGGGAAAATTAAATCACAGTTTGAAATATACCTTGAAACTCTTTTATGCATTTGATCTGATGTGTCAGTGAAAATACAACCAAAATGTAGTTAACATTGCCAAAATTTAAAATAAAACATGTTATTATTATACATGTACCTCGGCCGGCAGGGGGCGCTGACATGTGGAATGTTTGGTAAGAGCGCACGCGTGTTGAACATTCCTGCTGTGTGGAGCAAGGGCTGGTAGCTCCGTGATGAATAAACACGTATTTTGGCGTCTCTGTTAAGAGCGTCATGGCGTGAGATGGTGGCATAGCGCCCCACTCATCACGCGTGATGATTGTAGGACATCCGGGTAACTTGGGAGATGGTCTGGCGGCTGTTGGGTCAAGAGAACCGGGAGTGGTCGTTGGAACTGTGCCTGTGTTATCAAGAGAACAAACAAATGAAATTTTATGAATATCCATCAATTATGAATCTTCAAAAAAAAAAAAAACAATCTCTTTGACGTCCGTTTTACATTGGTAACAAGAACGAATTTCAGACAACTTGCCTTAAAATTATTTGTGAAACCACCCCTATAGACAACCTGCCCTCTCTTTATTTTTATACTTCGTCCGTTCAGTGCATGCATCCACCTCATCCCCACATATATAGCAAGTCCCCAGCATAGGTACCCCCTGCCAAATTATAATTAACCTGTCACCGTGACCCTTTCATAGAATTGCCCTAACTCACCTCTGTGCCAAAGCCGATTAGCAATCACACATCAAAATTCTAAATAATTATAATACATTTACTTTTTTTCTTACAAGGGACACGCACAATCATGCATACGTAAACGTAGTTATCACAACATCATACATTTGCACTTTGTAATATCGCCCATTAGTAGTCAAATCAGACAATTCAACCTCACTAAGATATCTCTGGAATGCGGACAAGTTTGGTGAATTTTAAATAAAGTTAGAAAAAAGCTGATATATTCTGGGGACCCATTCACAGGTAGATGGAAACGACTTGGTTTGGGAGTCATGGTTTTGTTTTTTGTTTTTGTTTAAATTTGTTTTTTTTTTTTGTTTTTTTTGGGGTGGGGGTGGGGGTGGGGCGAGGGCGGCCGGTTGATGGTGTGTAGTTCATAGTGGGCTCACTGTCCAGCACCCAGTGGAAAAGAGAACCAGTTTTAATCTTATTCAATCGCAAATTCTCGAGTTTCCGAAAGAACTCGGAAGCCTTGCCGGAAAAGTTCACATCGGTGAATTATTGATTGATGCCCATATAAATGTGCTAAATTAACCTTTAAAAATGATGGCATGATCTGTATTTAGTGAAAAAGTTTCCATAGCAAAAAATAAGAATAAGGCATATTGAAGAAAATAAGACATAAAGCTTACCGTCTAATTTGTTTTTAACATTCATCACCCTTTGTAACCAAAAAACAAATTATACACTTAAAAACGGCGACAGTGTTGCAATTACTGGCATCCGTATTATCTACTTTCGTTTTGGATACACTCATCCTATTTCCCTTCATTTGCGGAGCATGAGTAGGCGAGGAGGCGTGTTCAACAGGGCGGGTGTTCGCGAGCGCCCACCAAAATTCCCTTTACCCGCAACACACAATTTTAGCGAGCACTCGCTCTGCTGAACACGCCTCAAATTCAAAACAAAAGTAGAAAATACGGATGCCCGTTATTCCAACACTGTCAAGATTTTTAAGTAGGTACAGTAGGCCACCAAGATTTCGTGTTAAAAGTATTGGGGGGGGGGGGTCAACAACAAACAATTAACAAAAACAACAACAACAAACGGCAAACGATAATTAAAACAACAAGCCTTACTGTCACAATCCCTTGTTTCAACTGATGAATGCGCAATCCAGGCACTCTGAAAATGATGGAAAATATAAATGCTAATCAATCAAATTTTGTATATTTATACATTAATGATTTAGTCGAGATCCCCATACTGATTAAACTTATCACACCATTATTTATTAACATAAACACATTAATCATCATCCTATAAAGTTGATATAAAATATTCCCCCGATGGGGGGGGGGGGGGGGGGGGGGGGGGGGTGTCTGAGGAATATTCAAGTTTGCCCGGGTGAGAAACGACTATATATATCTATATATATAACATAGGCCAAAAATGACCCCACAAAATGCACATCATCAATTCACTAGCTGCAAATCTTTGCTTCCTTTCTACGGATATACATGTGAAGATTTCTCATAATTTTCATTTGGATCCAAAGGACCACAATTTTAAATATGACATCAAAAAGTTAACCTTTTCCCGCCATTTTTGCACTTTTAGCATAAAAAGGCTGGTTTTCAAGCAGTTTTTCTATCAGAAAACATTGAGCGATTGCTTGAACAAACAAATTATTTTCATCAAAGATGTACATCTATCCAAGACTTATAAGTGACAGAAAGTTTGTTCTTGTTCAAAGCGTCGCTCTATATTTCCCAATCAAAAAAATAAGAAATATGTCAATTGTTGACTGATTTTGATTGAATAAAAAAAATAGCATCACTTCTGACGTCATATACTGCAAATAAATCAAATAAATGACAAACATATATCATATCAACTATTCTAAAAAAAAATGACATAACAATTGAATTTAGTGTACCTGAAACATTTTTAAAAATTGCGAATTGTGGGGGCCAAATATGACCGATATAGTTCTTTAATTTTCCAGGGGTCCAGACCACCCACCGGTTCCCCTCTAAATCCGCGCATGTCTGGTTAATATTTCGCTACACTGTGCTACTCTTCAAATTCGCAAAAATGAAGTAAGAAGACCTTTGACTGTGTGTAATTAGTGTCAAATACATGTAGCAGGAATATGTTAATTTCATTGTCGGTCATGAAGATTTTGGCAAATATAGAAATCAACAACATTTTGATCGACCAAATTACATTGGACTTTTGAAACTATTTCAAAAGTTACATCATTAATTTGAATTTTTGACATTGGTTTTTTCGTAGTTTAGGATCATGACTGATTTTTTTTAATACATATATTAAGGATCGTAACGAGAAGTCCCCTTGCTCGTAATGAGACGCCCATTTGGAACGTCCTTGTAATGTCCTTGTAACCTCATTTGGGCAACGCGAAAGTCTTCATAATATACCATCACTCTTGAACCTCTTCGAACTTTGACCAATGCACATGTTTTCTTACTTTAAAAAATTGTTCTGACGGATAGGAATCTTAAAATAGCCAAAAAGCATGCGCAGTATACCTGATCATGGTACTGGATGTGTTGCCAGGTAACGTTTGAGTGACCTAGAATCGGGAAACATTCTCCCTGTAAGGCTGTTCCTACGAATCCTGCGTCATTATTTAAAATTTGACCTCTGGAAAGCATGCATGCACAATCTTTAGCGTTTATTTTTTGACAGATTGTTAAAATAGCTGCAAATATTGTCCACTTCATTCTGAAATGTAAAAAAGAGTCATATATACTGGTATTATACATTTTTGCACCCATGAAAATATTGCACGTTAAGAAATATTTTAAGATTATATAGGACAAGCCCATATCGTGACGAACTTTCTATTGAAATAAACAATATGATAAAGTATAATTTTATGAATTATTTCTTTCCCCCAAATTGTTACCTAACAGCGTTAGAGCGTTAACAACGAATCTGTAAGTCATGTGTTTATATGTAAAACTCATTTTGTTTTGTTCTTTTTTTGCCAAAAATATACATATTTTTGCTAAATATTGTAAAATTTGAAAATTCATAACCGGTGAAAGTATTTTGCTTTTAAAGACTTTTATCCACATCATTATTGACAGGTGTCCTATACCCCCCAAAAAAGAAACATTTGACCATGTATTTACCATTATTTGAATGTCAATTTTATATTAATGCACCTTTGAAAAAAAGGAAGCCTATTTTTGTCTTGTACCATTGGGTCGGTCAGACCTTTCCCGGTCATTTTCTGAACAGTTTGTCAGACAGACAATTGATAACCTCTTTAAAAAGATTGACCCTATCATGATCCCTATTGGTTTGCAGTTTATCAAGTAAAAAGTCAATGGTCAGAAGAATCTGGAAATAGAAAATAGTGTAGTGTAGTGTAGTGTAGTGTAGTGTAGTGTAGTGTAGTGTAGTGTAGTGTAGTGTAGTGTAGTGTAGTGTAGTGTAGCGTAGTGTGTAGCGTAGTGTAGTGTAGCGTAGTGTATTGTAGTGTATATCAGTGTAGTGTAGCGTAGTGTAGTGAAGCATAGTGTAGTGTAATGTAGCATAGTGTAGTGTAGCGTAGTGTAGTGTAGCATAGTGTAGTGTAGTGTAGTGTAGTGTAGTGTAGTGTAACGTAGTGAAGCATAGTGTAGTGTAATGTAGCATAGTGTAGTGTAGCGTAGTGTAGTGATGTGTAGTGTAGCGTAGTGTAGTGTAGCATAGTTTAGTGTAGTGTAGTGATGTGTAGTGAAGTGTAGTGTAGCGTAGTATAGTAAAGCAAAGTGTAGTGTAGTGTAAAGTAGTGATATGTAGCGTAGTGTTGTGTAGTGTAGTGTGACGTAGTGTAGTGATGTGTAGTGTAGAGTAGTGTAGTGTATATAAATGTACTGTAGCAAAGTGTAGTGAAGCATAGTGTAGCGTAATGTAGTGTAGCATAGTGTAGTGTAATGTAGCATAGTGTAGTGTAGCGTAGTGTAGTGTAGCATAGTGTAGTGTAGTGTATATAAGTGTAGTGTAACGTAGTGAAGCATAGTGTAGTGTAATGTAGCATAGTGTAGTGTAGCGTAGTGTAGTGATGTGTAGTGTAGCGTAGTGTAGTGTAGCATAGTTTAGTGTAGTGTAGTGATGTGTAGTGAAGTGTAGTGTAGCGTAGTATAGTAAAGCAAAGTGTAGTGTTGTGTACTGTAGTGTGACGTAGTGTAGTGATGTGTAGTGTAGAGTAGTGTAGTGTATATAAATGTACTGTAGCAAAGTGTAGTGAAGCATAGTGTAGCGTAGTGTAGTGTAGCGCAGTGTAGTGATGTGTACATAGTGGAGCGTAGCCTAGTGTAGTGAAGCATAGTGTAGTGTAGCGTAATGTAGTGATGAGTAGCGTAGTGTTGTGTAGTAAAGGAAATTGTAGTGTAATGTAGTGTTTTGAAGCATAGTGTAGCAGAGTGTAGTGTAGTGTAGTAGTGTTGTGTATTGCAGCATATTGTAGTGTAGCGTACTGTAGTGTAGTGAAGAATAGTGTAGTGTAGCGTATCGTAGTGTAGTGAAGCATAGTGTAATGTAGCATAGCATAGTGCAGTGTAGTTTAGTGAAGCATAGTGTATTGTAGTGTAGCGTAACGTAGTGTATTGAAGTGTAGTATAGTGTAGCATAGCGTAACGTAGTGTAGTTAAGTGTAGTGTAGCTTTATTCATTCATTATCTTCAGAACCCTTTTCAAACTTGACAAATTGTTAACCTCTAGTGAATAGATGACCTTGATTTTAAGGTTGAAAAACCCACTAACTTTTCTGGAAGCATCATATATATTTCCTGGAAATCCTTTGCTTTTTTGCTCAGAACATTTGAGGGTGAGGGATATTATATAAATATATAAATCTAAAACGTTTCTTTTTGGCATACTATTGTTATATAATTCTGTAAAATCATTTGAATTCAACGGGGTCAATATTCGTGAACTGTTCGATTTGTAAAAGCTAAGGTTAAGATCTATATGTAATTCTGTATATGAGTCTTTATTTTGAAGAAAGAGTTCGTTGAGGTGTTAATTATTGAGAACATACGAATTATCCACGAAATCCGCGGATACCGTGTATTATTGATTTCACAGTATTCAGTTTCCGTTACTAGGCAGATGTATTTAATTGAACAACTACATATACTGTTAAAGATTATGAGCAAGTTATCTTGCACGATTGAAAATTCCTATCGGTTGTGTAAGATAAGTGTATATCAATCTACAATGTTCAACGACCGAATTGAACTCTTGTACAGGACACTTTGTGTGGCAAAGACTGTCTGACATCTAAGCTATAATAGGTGACCCATTTGCGTCTTCATACAAGTACATGAAAGTCGTATTAACATAGAACGTAGCTTTTCTACGTGTATACATGTACATGTACACTCCTGAGGTTGATTAAATAATTGGAAAACAGGAATTTAGATGGAAAATCTATTTAAGACTTTAAAGGTATAAATATTTAGATGAAAAATCTAAAGACTTTAAAAAGGCTGCATGGGTGGTCAACAAATTAACCATCAGATCTGCCTAGAATTTTAAGATATGATTTGTTTAGCTATCAACTATTATTTTGTTAAGAACAAATTTATACATGCAAATTTGGGTATTTTCATATATTTTGAAATAGAGCTCTTCTTCTAAAGGAGATCATTGCAGTTTAAAAATGGCCACGACCATCGAGCCCTCTGAAAGGCATTAGATATTTTCAAAATTCACATGCGCTATCCGGAGGCTAGGGGTAAGCGCCTGTATTGTGCGAAATAAAAACAGTGTAACTAGTTTTAGCATGTGAAGAATGGTAACTCTTCGACTGTCACCCCGGATAACTATTATACCGTTAAATTTACACGCCGCAGCTGTAAATTACATCCTGTAATTTTTATATAATTAGCATTTACATGAACTATTTAAAATTGTACGTGTAGCCTTTAATATGAAATATGCAGTCATACATTTAAGCATTAGCAGAAAATTAATTAATTCGTACTGTAAACATATTCAAAAATACATTGCATTGTTTCTATAGTCTAATATAAGATGTAAGTAATATACTGTCATGAGCCTGGTATCTTGTATTCAAATTATGTTGTATGCCTAATGCATGTATTCAAAGTTATGTTGCATTACATGAACAACGTGCATGTGTGTGTTTAATATCATCATTACTTATTATACTTGCTATATGTAGTTTTTATACACCTCACATACTGTCGCGCTACATCTGGTATTAGCTACAGAAATATGGCTTAGGGCGTCTGGTTTCATTTTCTTACATCTTTAGCAGTCAACTAATATATCATATACAAATAAATTCATCTCACATTCATGAACATAATGTACATATGTTACCATATTCTATATAGCTAGGAAATACACTCATGTAATTCAGGCGCAAGGAAGTTGTGATGTTATGTAGACATGTACATGTATATGTTTGTACGTAATATAGAAAGAAAGAGAAAATACTTACTTTTTTTATTTATAGCGTGTCCTGTATATTTATGTTCTTATCAATAAGACTTAGCCCCCACTTCTAACAAGTGGATATATACGAAGTACATTTTATACGGAAGAAAGTTCCAGCTAATAGTACAATCAGAATTTCCCCCCAAGAAACTATCACATTGAAAAAAAAAATACTGTACCAGGTGAACTGAATGGGGTGGCGATTGTATGTGATTGTCTGGGTGAATGGGGGTCGTTACTTACATTCAATAGTATTTACTACAAGGTATGATCCTTTGCTGTTAAATGGCATCGATTGTCTTTCTGTCTTAGGACTATAAACATGCAATTTTTCCCGATCTACAAGGAAGTCAGCATGAGCATTTCATTAATAAAATATAATGAAATTTTGGTCAAAATCGTCAACTTATAATTATATGAGTGGTACTGTTCAAGGTCATCTATGATGGAAATTTAATTAAATTTTTATAACTATGATGAATGTTTGGTCAAAATCCTCAATGGTACATTTCAAGGTCATTTTTGAATTTCTAAGTCAAATTGAACGAGGTGGTTAAATTATTCCCTGTTTACCACAAGACATAATCAAATTCTTGAAATGTGGAATGTCAAAACTTCTGTGAATATCGGACTTGGAGAGGGGTTCTTAATATACGATGTAATATATTTGAATATAACCACAAGCTTCCTGATTGCAGAGAATAAACTATCAAAATAATGGTTATAAAGCATCTTGTACATATCCAGGAGTTTTATTATGAAGCCTCAACAGTGTTCAAATTTTCTTATTTGCTTTAAAAATGATTTATCATTTTCTATAATTTCAGATAATAATAAAAGACAAAATAAAAATGATAATTAACCTTATTTCAAAAACCGAAACCTTGCATTTCACCGCAACAAAGAACTGTTATAAATCGATTCATTATGGGAATATTTTTCTTCCATATTATGGAACCATTGTGTCTTATCATGAGAACCCAGCCGACCTTTTCGATGATTATAAAGGTGAGTATAACATTATGGGGTGTTTTCTAGGTCAAAGGCTTTTGTATACTTAACGAAGGAATCTTTACAAAAATGTGTCTTTTATCCTATAAACAATATCTTTTTATGTGCGAATCCAGAAATGTTTTCCAGGGGAAGCCCGGGTGATGATTTATTTTGCCGGAGGGATTGGGGGTGAGGGAGGATGGGCATAATTTTGGTAACTCTACGATACGGATCAAATAAGGTATTTTCCAGAGGAGAGGGATTGCGGATACCCACACTCCCATTCCCTTCATCTAGGTTTACGCATGACCTTTTGTCGAATAGGAAAAAAATTAATGATGACATTGAAAAATCATCTACTCTATGTTATAGAGCTTTGATTGTAGTGTTAATTTCACTGGTTAATAAAAAAAAAAAATAACTAGTTCAATAATCCACTTCTTGAGTAAATGGTCTTTGAATATATTTTGAATAATGAAATAAAATCCTCAAAATTTTACACTATCATGATGGAGATTTTCTTAAATGTGAAAATAATATATAAAAAAATTAACGCTTTTAAAAAATGAAATGCAGTTTATGAAGGGCAGTGTAGCTTAATAGATACTAAAAAATGACGTTTTAAGCTATAATTTTAAAAGATATTGCACTCCGAATTCCCTCTGCCATTTTTCCAAACTCCTCCTATTTTTGAATCAATTCACCATAGTTTGAGAACTCTGTTAAGGGGGATGTGCGACCATCTTAAAAATTTGAGGATAAAAATGTAAACATTTCTTGAACTGGTTTGTTTTTGCCCCAAACTAAATAAAATTGTTGTGTTCTTGTATGCGTAATTCGCATACAAAACAACATGCCAAACCTCATATTTATTGCTTTTTTATCGTTTAACAACACATTTGGGCAGTGACAAGCCAGTTCACGGCTTATTATTGCTACGTTGTAAAAATGTTTTCTTTAAAATTCCAACTTTAAAGTTGGAATTCAAACTTTAATCTTTGATTTTAATCTTTAATCGTTGATTTTCCCAACTTTGATCTTGAATTTCCAGTTTTGAAAAAAGGACATTAATCATCCAAACTTGTTGTAAAATTATCAGGACACTCTTGACCACATGTTATACAATGATATTATTATTATTATTATAGATGCAAAGAGTGTTTCGGCGGTTTTTGATAGAGGTATGATTTCTTTACTCTTAAGGTACATCTCATCAGGGGTCCACATATTAGGATTTTTACGTTATTTTTACGTTATTGTAAACGTGATTTATCATTTCGCCTATGTTCTTGTGTTTACTGTAGGCGATTAGGTTCATTGGTAAATATTTCTTTGCATATTTCATCATTTTTGAGAACATTCCAGTATTTGAGAATGTACTTTTAAGACCCTTAAAATGTGGGTTGTACTTGATTATTATGACATTTGGTTGCCGTTGTTTGCATTTTAGATCTGTTTTAACCAAGTACTTTTTTCTATATGTTTTTTCCATTTTACGAATAATGGGGTCTATTTTCTTATCACAGTAATCTCTCTTTGATAGGTGTGTCTTGAAATCCGTTTGCATTGTAGATTGAATACAAGGATCACCGGTATTCCTTGTATGTCTGATGCATTTGCCTTTTATAAACCCTTTGAAACAGAAGGGCTGTGGATGCTTTTTCTTTTGTTTTTTTTCTGTTGAATTTTCCATCTTTAAAGTTGGATTTTGCAGCTTTAATCTTGGAATATCCATCTTTATTGTTTTAATCGATTTCTTGCAAATATAACAGAATACATTACATCACAGGCAAACTGTGCATTGAACTTATAGATTTCATATAAATACACAAGATTAAAACGTATAAACGTATACAGTATCAGACATCAAATATCGACATAATTTTGAATCAAATAAATGTTTTATTTTAATATGTAAAACAGAAGGGTGTCCTTGATTAAATGCAATATTAGACAGAAGCACATTAAGAGACAATTAAAATCAAAACAAAGCGTTGCAATTTGTATGTTTTAATCGTGCCTTAATCCACATGGCGTTGATAGAGATCAATTATTTATAGACATTCGTCTGAAATTGAAAAATCTATCATAATAACAACAGATGATTAAAGTTGGAAATTCCAACTTTAAAGTTGAAAATTCCAACATTAAAGTTGGAAATTCGAACATCAAAGTTAAAAAAGTCCAACTTTAATAGTGGAAATTCCAAGATTAAAGTTGGAAAAATAATCTTTATATTTGGAAATTCCAAGATCAAAGCTAGAATTTTAAAGAAAAAAAATTACAACGTAGCACTTATACGCTTCCGTATCAAATATATAATATGGCTGCACCACCCTCCCACTAACCATGCATTGCAGCTTTTATGTTAGAAAAAGTATATCAATCTCATAGTATGTTTATCATTAAAATGTAATAATCAAAGACTTTAACACCAATCATTCATGTGAGAATTATTTTAATATCAGAGGTGACAAATATACATTGCCTGTCATGTGAACGTGTTTTTTTTAGAACCTGATCTGGTAAAATAAAAAGAAGATCCCATATATATTTAAGGAGAGACAGGACGTTCATTACTTGACTTTTATTGATCACATGACAGTTATTTTAGAATACATAGTAATAGGTAATTAACACTACGAACGTTAAGTTGTTTGATTCGTTTAAATAATCTATAGTTATGCAAATAACACATCTCCATTATGATTTGTGTCCCCCAAACCCAAAACCTAAATATTCAGTTCTTTTTTTAGTAGGATGACATATTTCAAATGATCAGTTGTATGGAAAATGCTCTGATTATAAGTACAGAAGTTGGGGAAAAAATTTAACATTTTTAATTTTAGAAATGTAAATGAGCAAAATCATAAGTGGTTTATATAATCATAAATATATCCTGATTATTATTCTGTTTGTGTTAATACATAAAGCAAAAAAATGTATTACTTTTTTGATGTGTCAAAGTAGAAATTGTCAGCAAAAGTCATAATTCCAGAAATAGGGGTTGGGGTGATTACTTTTGTAGTATCTTCTTTGAATGCCAAGAATGTTGCCATGACATTTTTATATGTTATAAAAATTCACACCGGTAATCGACCAATAAAAATATTGCAGTTCCATATATACTTCAGAATTAATTTTTTCCTTCACTGCATTTCTGCATTTTTACATTTTCCTTTACTCAGTTTTAAAAAAAAATTGTACCACTGAGAAGGATATTTCATGTATTTCGTATATTGATTTAGATATTATGAGAAAATGCCGTATCGTGTGCCCATTTTTGTGGTGTTAGCTGATGAGATAGGTAACAAATAACATTTCCTCCGAAGATTTTGTCAACAGAAATACAAACTGATTTTTAAGAATTATTTTCCTTCTATAGTGTTATATAGTGATAACAATTACCGGCGTGATCCCCAAAGCACATGGTAAGGTTGATATATGAAAATGTTCTAAAAATTTCATTAAGTATTTTTTAAATGCCATCACATTCTGTCCAAATTTAGAATTAAAAGTCCAAAATGCGAAGTGTTCATTTTATGAATATTTTCGTAAATTGAAGATAAAAAAGCCAATGTTGTAAATAATTTTTAAATCTATTACTGTTCTTAAAATTATGAACATAATTTACAAATGAATTCCACGAAGTTAATTAATCATTTCAAAAAATTCAAATTGTTAAAACAAAATCCATAATGCCAGAGAGGGGGGGGGGGGGGCATTTCCTATCAAAATATCTCCCTTGCAAGGCAAGAAAGTGGCCACGAAAATAATATATGTTGTAGAGGACATCTTAATGCTGATGTATTAAAAAAATAAAAAAAAATTATTGACAAATTTTACGCTTCAATGTCCTGTTCCCCTTTAATATGAATATACAAAAATCATTGATTACCACGCTTTTTGATATCTCAATTGACAAGACATTGAAACACAAATTAACAATAAACAAGTGTTAGCACTCGAAGCATGAAACTATCCTTCATTCCTTGATCTGTCCATTAGTATTTTGTGCTTGACAGACACACACTATTTATGAACAAAATTCATAGACTTATTTCCCTTTGAATAGCTAGATAGAAAATCTTTCACATTATTAGTAGTATTCTTCAGATCAGAACACCAGAAAGATGCATTTCTTTTGAGAATGAAGTTTTCCTTTTCCATAAGAGAGAGTGTTCCGATTTTTTTCCCCGCAGCTTAACGTTGATTATTTTTTCATTTAAAGTTCTTATGGAAATAATACAGTGATGCATTTTCCTTCTTACAAATTTCGAGTTCTGAACAGATATTCAGTCAATTATAAATTGTTAATTTCTGGTTGTTCGTAATTTTTTCTACTTGCTATTCTAAGTTAATAAATTATTTGCTCTGGTTTGATTTTAAATGCAACACTGTAAAATTTGCATAAAAGAATTTAAATGAAAAATTAATCAACATTAATTTACAGAAAAAAATCGGAACACTCTCTCTTATGAAAAAGGAAAACCTTGTTAAATCAAGGTACTGAAGTAGTACTGACGCTCGGCTGCCATCGTTAATCTCCGACAAGCAAGAGAGACCCTCTGCTTGTCGGAGATTTACGGAGACAGCCGAGCGTCGGATTGAATGAGATTATATTGAACTCTGGCGTAGGAATACATACAGCTACAAAAAATATCTAAATTGTTCGTACCATTTAAAATCTGACTAATTTCAAGGTATTCATAAATAATTTTCCTGGAAAAGCAATGCTTCAACATACATTGCATCGAATTTGTCAATTATATTCAAGAAGTAAGTCTTGTCAGCGGTGATGATTTGTGTTTAGGTCCAAACATTGTTTCACTTCCGGTTTGTCATAGTAACTGCATAGGAGAGTTGATTAAAATCAACTCCCAAAAACGAAATGCATTTATCCGATGTTCTGATCTGAAGAATACTATTATTTAAGATTTTCTTGCTAGCTAATCAAAGAAAAAACTGTTTGTTTTTTTTTATCAAATAGTGTGTCGCCATTAAGGACAGATCCAGGAGTAATGGATAACCCCGTGGTTCGGGTGCTAACATTTGTTTATTAATTATTGATTCTTGCTTCAATGCCTTGAGATATCAGAAAGCCTGGTTGTCAATGATTTTTGTATATTTATATAAAATATATGAGATCTAATTTATAACTCAGATTCTAAAAGAAACACATGCAAATGACATGTGGTGATAGCGAACAGTGTTTAGAACCAAAGGAAAAATACAAAACAGGAGCAGAGGAAACACGGACCTCTAAAAACACTAGAGGTAGGATCAGGTGCCATGGAGGAGTGAGCATTCTCTGCTGACCGGTCACACCCGCCGTGTGTTCTTTGTCGTAATCGGGAAAACGGGAAAATCCGTAGACAATTAGGTGATTAATTATGGTCTAACAATAAGTATGAAAAAGTCAGTCAGCATGCGACCAAGTGGAAGATTGTATTTACTGACAAGGTCGTTGTATCGACCATAGAACTTACGAAAGGATGACTTCAATCGAGACTGTTGCTAGTCCTGTTTTATCAACTTGTCTGTCAGTAGCTTGCTTCGCCTTAGAAACTATTCTTGCATAGCGCATGCCCTTGCGTATCGAATTAACCGAGAGACAAAAAAATCCATATGCAGGTGATGAAGGTATATTGTTATATAAGTTAGGAAAGTTGACTATAGAAAAGTTGAAGTCATCACGTTTATCATAAAGTTTTGTTGTTAGGTTACCATCAATGCCCATTTCCAGTAAAATATCCAAATATGAAACAGATGAGCAGACTCTTTTGTATCTTTTATTTCAAGTTCACTGGGATATATCGAGGTGACGTAAGTACGGAAGTAACAATTGTTAATTGATAAAACGTCGTCGATATACCTGAATGTTGAGTTGAAGGCCACAGCGAGTGATTTATTTTTTTCATATACAAGTTTTAGAATAAATTTTGCTTCACATGAATACAAAAATAGGTCTGCTAACAATGAGGCGCAATTGGTACCCATGGGAATTCCATCAGATTCTTGGAGGACCTGATTCCAAAAACTATATAAATGTTTTCTATCAGAAACTCGAGCATCAATGTATATTTGTCACATCTCATATTAAAATAATTCTTACATGAATGATTGGTGTTAAAGTCTTTGATTATTACATTTTAATGATAAACACACTATGAGATTGCTACACGTTTTCTAACATAATTGCTGCAATGCATGATTTAAACAAATACATATAGTTAACAGATTTTAGAAGAATCTTTCTATTTCTGAATTACTGAATATATTTTGATTGGTTCATTAAATAACAAGAAGCAGTAAAGTGGGCGTTTCTTTATTGAATTTATTTTTTTACCCCCTCCCCCCTAAATATATATAGTACATAATAAATTTTTTAATGAAACTTCCAATACAATTAAATTACACATTCATTTTTGTTTCTCAAAGTATGACTGCACTTAACGCCGTTTTTGGGTCTTTTTCGATTGCTTCTAGTGCTTTTATTTCTTAACCTAATTTCACTTTTGTTTATTTATCAAAGAGTCATGTCAATTTATAAAAACTTCTGCACTTTTCCTATCTATCTACATACAGTTCCTAATAAGATCATATTTAAAAACTGTTTAACCGGCTGTGTTATACAGACGAACGGAATTCTAAATACTCATTCTTTTCATACCCCCTTCCTAAAACAAACATTTTTGAAAAATCAGACCTTCTATATAGTATTATATATATCACATTTATCACATGTTTATCTCAATATACGGTGGATATCACTCATGGGATAAATTTTTGATATTACAGTGTGTATTCTTACGCCACGTAACGTCATAATTAAACATGACGTAGGTTTAGCCGGTTGATTGACGTATCATGAAAAACTAAAAAATAATACAGTTGAATAGTGTTGAGTTGTAAAAGTGAAGCATTTAATGTTGTTTTATTTATTTTTCATGAATTCATAAAGAAATTGTTCGAAAATGAAATGTTTGTTTGTTAAACTTCAAGGAACTTTTTTCCATGCGTAAAGTTGTTGACGTCTCGTTGTTAATGTGTTGTGCGGCTCACAATTATAATTTGTACAGAAAAAATTGAGATTAACAGGTAAAATATGTGATAAAAAGAATCTCTCATGATTTGCGATGGTATATGATTTTTATTCAACTCGTTGTGTGTTTTGTTGTTTTGTTGTTTTCAGCTCGTTGGATAAAAATCATATACCATCGCAAATCATGAGAGATCCTATATATATAGATGGGTCTGATTTTAGGGGGGGGGGGGATGTTGGTTTAGGTAATTGTTCGCAATAAATGTATAAACTAGATATGAAATTTGTCATAAAAGGATAATTTAATGAAAAAGGAGTAAAGACCAGGGGTTCTATACTTATATTTATTTATTTTTTATTATATCAATTTTATTTCTTGGGGTAGAAGATGAAAAGGGGGGGGGGGTCGGTCCTGTCCTCAACCACCGGTGATTTCTTTAGTAACAAAATAAAACATATGTTTGACTCGAAATAGCAGGATACTTATCACGTTATAATGAGGCAATAATATTTCGCTATAATAATTGTTAGAACAAATTAATTATCTTGTTTGACCGAATTGTTTTATCGTTAGTACGAGTTAGTTATCTTTTTATAACGAATTAGTTATTTTGTTATAACAAGTTAATCATCTTGCTCTATTTATAACTATTTAATTTTTTGCGTTATAACGCATTAGTTACGCATAACTCGTAATAATGAGCTTGTTATCTCGTAATAACGAATTTTAAAATTATCTTGTTATTGACTTCAAACAAATAGTATTGCATTTTAGTTCAAAACTTTCACAAAAACTATTTACAGCCACTGTCAGTTTGTTTGACCTCTTTTACGTTATATTGGCTAATCTAGCGGGGAGGCGAGGGATAAGACGTAATGTTGCTTGTATTTATGAAAGTTTATTACCGGCCACAAGATGGCGGTGATTTATATGATATGAAAGAAAAAATGTATAGCCGTGCGTTTCTGTAGAGCTATAATGAACGTCTTGATCAACCAAACACTTTGTTTATACTACATAGAGAGAGCATGTAGTTAAACAATACCAATTATGAAAAATAAAATAAACAATAAAGCTATTTCAGTGAAATAAATGTTGTGTTTTTCTTTCATTTCAATCATTTTTAACAATATGCGGATGTTCAAAACTTGATATACATTGTACATTCGTGTATGTCTGTCATTGGATTTCTTATGTACTGCAAAAAATCGATTTTTGTTTTCATTCAAGAAATTTTTGTTCAGAAAAACAAATAGTTTGTAGCCGTTCATTTCAAGCTTGCGTCAATTTTTTTCTTGTATGCATCAAGTTTACCATTGGAAAAACGTTTGAAGGGTTAGCTATTTTTAAGCATTATAGAGTGTATTATTTATAGCAAAGGTGATCATTATTTTTATCTTTTTAACAAAATCTCAATATTAGAAATTATAAATTGCATGCTAGTTATGTAAATAGATGTGTTTGTAAACTTGACGGATAGATACATTATTTTCTTAAATATATAAGTTAAATGAAATTATGTATCGATGATCAGGCATGGGTTCGATTACATCAAAAAGTATCCGAGTAATAATTGATCACTTAGGGAATTTGTCTAATCGATAACAAATCAATTATAGTCATCTTTGTATTGTAATCGATTGTAATAAATTACTTTACAATTTTTATTCGATTAATAATCTATTGACTTATAATTCATTTATGATAAACTACGATTACATGTAATCGGATTATATCTCTTCGATTACAGATAACTTGAAAAAGTGAAATTATTACAATCGATTAGGATAACCCAATATCTGCCTTTGATTGCCCCGTCTAATTTCCGAGGAGCACTTTATAAAATTTTGGTGGGAAATTTGACACTTAAGAGCCCTCTGTACATTAATATTAGTGAGTTAATAAGTTATGAACCTGATAAAACCATGCAAAAAATTGTTTCGTCATTTGCACAAGGGTAGTCTTAAAGAAGCAATACTTTTATTTTTTATGAAAAGAAAAAAGCCCCCACCCCTATAAAAAACCAAATTAAAAGAAACAAAAAAAAAAAAAACAAAAACAAAAACAAAAACAAAAACAAAAAAACAAAAAACAAAAACATCCCCCCTTCAACCCACCCCCCTTAATAAATAATGATTAAAACCCAGAACAAAACACAATGGTTATCTATTTTTTTTTTCTTTTTCATGGAATTTCACATACAAAAAAATGTAGAATATAATCTGGAACTGATAAAAATTGGACATCGACGTGGTAAACCATAATTGTACAACCACCCTTATTTTGATTGACCACTTCTTTAGATCCTGTATACGGTAAAGGATTCCCATCGTAAGACACTCACGGTGACAATACAGAAGTTCTTGATCCCTGTATTGCAACGGTCTTTACGTCCTCTCTCCCTAGTAGAAAACAAGAAGTTTCTTTACGATATTCTTATCAAGAAATAGCTTCTAAAATTCTTACGATCTTAAAATTAAAGACCTTTTAATCATGCTTGCTTTACATGACATTCCATCAAGTTTAGTTTCGAAATGCATAACTGAAAAACTCTCTATAGAAAAAGACATGATCATTAATTTAAGAAATGCAACTCTATTTAAATGATGTTATCTTCTATTATAGTCTTTATAACAAATGCGTTTACTCATTAATGCCTTTAGTTCATTAGCCTTTGCCTCCGAGTTGACCAACAATAAGCGACCGCCATCTTTTGCACAGTATTGATTTGCAACAGAATGAGTGAGAACAGGGTCTTTGATAAATCGATAGCACCCCAACAAAGGATCACTAGTGTACCCGGGGGTCGTGCATGAAGGCCCTAGAAAATGTAAACAGGTTCGAATAGTGTAAACAAACTTTTATTCGCGTGCGAGAAATATGTGCGAGATTAGCAAGAGCCTCTTCGTCGCGAATGTTTCTCGCCGCGAACTAGTCTTTGCCGTATGGGTGTTATATCAAAGCACGCGTAAATAAAGCGTGGTCGCGAAAAATAGTCATCGCAAACCAGTAAATCGCGAAATAAAGTCGTCGCGAATAAAAGTTGGTTTACAGTATATCAACATTTTCATCAATATGTGTTTCCATCAGTATTCGTTGGTTACCAATTCGTGGACTACGTTGTTAAGTTGATCCACGAAATTAAATGTTCATTGAAGTGTATTTTCTAAATAAAATACTTAAAAGATCATTGGCAACGAATATTGATAAAACACTAATGCTTGGTATGCAGTATTCTTGAAAGATTGTGATACGTCAAATGTTGATAAAAAAAACCAAAAGATATAAACTTTTATTATTTTATATACAGAAAACGATTATGATATTGTTTTAAAAAATATGTTTCCTCCAAAACGAAAAAAAAACCTACAACTGAAACTTACAAAACAAATAATTAAGTTGAACAATAAAAAGAAAAAAGGGAGAATCTAACATAAGTATTATACTTTTTAACATTAATTTTTCAATCAGCTAGCCATTAGTTCAATATTTTATTACCCTCCACTTTCTGCGGTCGTCTAGGAAAGTTCAGAACAAGAAGAGCACTCGTCAATGTTGCCATCTCTAGTGGACTAAAGTTGTAATCCCCATCTGAATAAAAAAAAATGTATTCGAATTCTATATTACGCTATTACTGTAATTTCATGATTACAATGCTAGAAATTAGTATTAGCGTAAACTCCCATAAAGCATCCATCTTGGGTTTAAAAATTTCTTTTTATGTTTTTGACTGTTGTGAACTACATACGCATAAATTGCGACAAAAGTTTTGTGCTACCCATAATATGTTCTTGCCATTTGATACAAAGCAGAGTAATCGCGGAATAAAGTTCCAACCTATAATAAGATCCCTACAGTAATGCTCAATACATGTTAATTAGACAGATATACTTAAGAGGGCTCGATGGTTGTGGCCATTTTAAAACTTTTTTAATCTCCTTAAAAAAGAGCTCTGTAAAAAGATATAGGGAAATGGTCAAATTTCAAAGCTAAGCTATTTGGGGGGTTTTATTTACTAAATGAGTTAATGGCCATAAATATCATATATATGTCAAAGTTTAAGGCAGATCTGATGTTTTATTTATTGACCACCCAGCTATCTTTCACTTTCATCGTACATGCAATGATCAAAATTTAACTTTTAACAGAATATTCAATACTGTAGATTTCTTAAAAAACGCGAGAAATTAATATCCGCGTAAAATTGCAAGAAGCAAACCTCGCAGATTTTAAAATTTCGCTTTTATTTTCCAGATTGTTTTGACTAGATTATGAAATGATAACAAAAAATGGTGCTCAGGGTTTCAGATCTCGCGATTTGATACAAAACAGCGGAATCGCGAAATTTAATCCTCGCGTAAAATAAAAAAAATTACAGTAATCAAATAAATGTTTCTAAAATGAGACAATTTCGTGATATGTGAAATGAAAGCGACACTGTCTTGTCGTGATTCCGTTATACTCTATATATCTACTAAAGTAAAGAAAAAATAAAAGTATTATATCTTCTTCTTGCATTTGAACTTTAAAATCGAAAAAAAAAACAATGCCTAAAAGGAAAAGTAAACTAAACTGTTTCTATCATGTAATCATACCATTTGCAGTTTACGATGGTTAGAAAAAAGGCGGCACATTTTTGTTTCCTTCTGTTAAAGATTTAACCCCTCCTATTCGATGGAAACTTCGCATGCATTGCCCAACGTTCTAGTTTAAAGATATGATAGGTGTAAAATTGTGCATAAGAAAATAAAAGCTGTAAGACGCTTTTATACCAATGTAATTACTCTCAAATTTAGACATATTTTTCTAGAAATTTTAGAAGGAAATAAAAAGATTCCATAGAGTTTAATTTATTGAGTGCTGTATGGCAACGCACTTTGAAAAAATTACGCACTTTATTAAAATGTGCGTTAAATTTGGAACCAAATCAACGCACTTTGAAAAGTTTTTCAAAGTGCGTTATGAAGGCACATCAACATTTTTTAGTATCTAGACACTTAACGCACTTTGAAAAAATATGTATAAATCACAAATTCTGCAATTGAATTTCTAATTTGTTGATAGTATGATGATTTGTAACACTGGTGAATCTATTTTACCGTGTTTTAGAACGGGGATGGATACGGAGGTTAACCAAAGATACAAGTCAATTACCATCATATAATGATATTCAGCATTTTGGAGTAAACGTTTAAGATTGGAAATAGAAATACGCTTTGTTGTAAATTAAGTAAATTAAGTACAGTGATATTGAAAAAACGAGCTGGCCAAACAAAAATTTCTCCAATGGTATGTTGAAGAATCTGTAAGTGTTTCAATTTCTATCACTTCATCATAAAAAAATAGCATTGACAAACCTTAAACTTAAAAATAAGCATGAGGGTGTGGGTTTTTTTTCCCCACTGATCTTCTAAAAAATCATATTGTTTTTGATAAACATAACTAACGTATCCTTTTTTCACATCATGTTTGTTTACAAGCACGTGCAATTGAAGCCAGTTGATATATGTTATACATTGATCTCCATTATCAATGTATATAAATCATTTTCGTTTCCGGTATAGCCAAATATACCAGATAAGAAGTAAATTTGCTGCATACGCAAAAAAAAAAAAGAAAGGAAAATGCAGTTACTAAGCGATGCAGTTTATGTAAACTAGGTTAAAACAATCATTTATTGTATATAGAAGTATCAATTATTTCGACTAAACCCTGAACAATTTTTTTTCAAAGTGCGTTAATATCGACGATATCAACGCACTTTGAAAAAAATATTATTTTTCAACGTGCGTTGACTTGGTCCCAAAATTCCACTTTGAAATAATTTTTCAAAGTGCGTAATTTTTCAAAATGCGTTGTAACAGTGCTGGATTAAAAGCACATAATTGTCTTTACACTTGATTAAACAGACTAGCGCACACAGAACCCCCTTTATAAAATTGATACAAAATCATTTCGCTGTGTTGGCTGACAAACTAGAGAGATTGTGAACAAAAACTCAACTCTCTGAAATGTGTTGTACTTACAATAAGACGCAGCAAGAGCCGAACCCACCAAAACACCACTCAGTAGGACACGATTGTTTGTTGTCATGGCAACAGTATTCATTATCATGAATGATGTCACAGTGGATATCATTACATACTTCAAAAGATCTTTCATCCAAGAAATAATTATCTACAACAATGTAATGACTTTAAAAAAAATCTTATTCATTTGGAAAATATATATAGGATATCTCATGATTTGAGATGGTTCGCCAAGGCTCGGGGATAGAAAACACACAACTCGTTGGATAAAAATCATATACCATCGCAAATCATGAGATATTCTTTTTATCACATGTTTTACCACTTTTTTGTTCATCTCAATTTTTTCTGTACAAATTATAATTGTGAGCTGCACAACACATTAACTACGAGACGTCAACAACTTTACGCATGGAAAAAAGTTCCTTGAAGTTTAACAAACAAACATTTCATTTTCGAGGAATTTCTTTATGATTTCATGAAAAATAAATAAATCAACATTCAGTTTCACTTTTACAACTCAACACTTTTCAACTGTATTGTTTTTTTTAGTTTTTCATTATACGTCAATCAACCGGCTAAACCTACGTAATGCTTAATTATGACGCCACGTGGCGTAAGAACACACAGTGTAATATCAACAATTTATCCCATGAGTGATATCCACCGTATATTGAAATAAACATGTGATAAATCCATCATATGCATTTCCTTCAAAAGCGCAAAATAACACTAGATATCTAGAGATGAATTCATTAGATTTGCTCAACAGTGTTGTTTCACGGTGCAAAATATGACTGTTCAGTAAATAGACATAATTCAGTCTTGAAATATTGTCAGGGCACACAGGTATGATTTTACCATAAATATATTTAAAAAAAACCCCACACACATACCTACAATTACAACGATATAACTTAAAGATCAAAATCAAAAATAATCATTGATTCATACTCACTCTAGGTCCTCGTTTGCGACGGGTACATGCAGTAAAGACGTAGTGTCAATAAGCAAAAATAAATTGTATTGTAGATCAAAGAAATAGGCTGAGGTAACTTCCTTAAAAGCTTTTCAATAACCACTAGGTTCAATCATAGGTCAGTTGTCATCAGTTCGGAGTTTTTCACCGTTATAAGTTATTGGTACTGATATAACATATCCAAAAGTAATACCGGAATATAATCCTCCATTTTATTATTGCACATAGATTGGAGTAAACTCATTAATATAGAATGTTAGAATTTTTTTTACGTGAAGGACAAATACTGAAAGACTCACTTACTTTAATCATTAAAACTAAAAATAACCGACACGAAAAAATATTGTCAAATATATATATAATTGGAGTATGTGTACCTATGTTTTACTGACCTAATACAATATTTAATACGTTTTGGGCACCTGTTCTTAATTACCTAAAACAAAGTAAATGTGTTTGGTTTGGTAATGCGTAAATAGTGAGTACTACATAGTTCTTTGTTAGTTATTGGTGTCTATACTCATCTTTAACAGAATTCAGACATTCTGTAAAAAAAAACAACAAAACCAAATAGAGTATAATGCATTGATAGAGTTACCGGTTTGTCTTCACCAATGACAAAATACTTTGTTAGGAACACCTATATATATAATCAGCTAACATATATTTCTATTTTGATTTTTTAAAACATGATTGTCTTACATATCTTCTCTCTATAAAACACGTCTCTTTAGAAGATTTTATTTATAGGTTTTAAAGCAAAAGTTGTTTTTTATATTTAATTAAAATAATTTAAACGTCTTATTGACATAACTAGGCATGATGAATTAGATATTAATACCATGCATTTATTCACACCAAATTTTAAACTCTAGAGTATGTTACTTGCAATTAAAAGAGAGTTTCCACTTTCTCATTAAATCAATATTTAGTAGTAGATATAGCTTATATGGAAAATACTAGAAAGTCTTCGAAAATAGGTCACTGAAGCGTTGAAGCGAGGGGCTGTGTCAAAAATAGTTCGAACCGGAAGTATTTGATAAAGCATCACCCGTTTGATAAAGCAAAGGTTTATCACACGGGTAGTATATACCACACGTATGAGATAAAAAAAAAAATATAAATATAGTATAAAATAATTCAGAGCAGTTATCCTTCTTTGAACAAAAATATCATGCTTCAGAAATGACACTTAAACGATCCATTAGATAAACTTAGATGTAGAATTCAACCTTAAAAGGTATAAATACTCTGCATTTACTAAATTGCGCAAAACCATGCGTAATGAAAACCTTTCCTTTACATAAATGCTGTCGTTAATATTAGGGATACTGAATTCAATATAATGGAACTCGCTTTTTAATAAAGCTTTACACAAAGTTACATGACTATTTATAAACGAATGGTTTGGAGAATCTCCCCGCTATGTGTGGATAACAGAGGGAAATGAGTTTAATGCATGCAGGCGCAGGTGAAAGATCCAAAAAATTTGGGTATTTTTTTTTGTAAAATTTTAGAAAAAAATAAGTACACATGTGAATCTTGCTTGGAAAAACCTATGAATTTCAACTGAATTTCGAATTTTAATTTCAATTTCAATTTAATTTTAATTTTTCAATTTTAACACTGCTGCGATTTCAACATTCATACGTCTGGAATCGAAGACAGACATTTTAGTCAGCTAAGCTTCAGTTTTAGTCGAGCTTCAATGTAGATGTTTTTTTAATTAGGAAATTGCGACGCACAAAAAAATTTATAAAGGGTAATATTGAATTACTTAGAATTTTATTTGATGCTCAATATACGCCATTTATTGGTTTTATTAATAATGATTTCAAAATTCACTATTTCACGGATTTGCCCAAGGCAATATTGAGTTACATGATATTAATTAGAAAAAATATGATAATTTCTGTCACTATTAAACTTGACAAATAAAAGATAGCAAATATGTCATCGATCGACGAAGAAGAACAAAGTTAATTTAGCCAATCTAGATCTACCAAATTGTTATACTTCATTGAACGGCATATATATCCGTTCATGTTACCCTTTGTAGCACTTATGTACCGTGATTCTCTTCTTCCAGCTGTCAAGCTGTCAAAATTGAGTAACTAAAATCACTGCAATGGTTAGTGTGTCAATGATGCATGGATAATCTTACTTAAAGGGTGACACGTACTTGAGTACAAAAGGTGACAGGAAAGCCAATGGATCATTTTGTCTGTAGCGTAATGCTTACTTAGTTCTTAGGTCCTCAACATGAATTCTTTTTTTCGCTGTACATTACCTCCAAATACATGTACCACTGATGTTATCCCTTTACTTGCCATACAAATATAATTTATTCTAAATGATTTAGCAACCTCAATGAAAAACTTCAAATTTTTATTCTCTAAACTTTCTCTTTTCAACAGTGGTAAAGGTCTCTTATCAAAGGTGACATGTTGACAGATCAGATATGCTATTCCTTTTTAATTTGTGATACAAATGTAGAAGTTTATGCCTCGGACAAAATCAATAAGATGTTGTCAAAGTTATCAATCAAAATTAAAGCGAGTTGTTGGTAGAGGAAACAGGGCCTGTGTATCTTATTCTAATAAACAACCACGAGTGGTCAGCCACACATGTATCGGAGCTATATATAGTTCTAACAGATTTATTTGATTTTAAGCAGTGAATACAATACAAACTGAATACAATGTTTTCTATTTCACCAGACTATTACACGATATTTGATTACTAAATTTGGCTACTGACCATAGGAACCAATAGGCCACTGGCTAAAGTTCTATACATTGTAGACAGTTCGCAATTACAACCAAACCACACTGATAATCTCCTATATTTGTAATTCTTTAGCATTATAATATTTTAAATCCATTATTATATGAACTACATGAACACTGAAAGTTTCCAATTTTTTTCTTATCGTTATATCTTATAATAATTAAGTGTTATCCTTCTTGGTACAAAAGTAGATCGCCTTAAGTGGAATAACACATTATCACAAAATTTCCAAACTGCAAATTTTTAGCTTTTTGATACATATACAGTTTATATATCATGATATCTTTCATAATCAAACAATTCACTTTAATTTGAGATACTTTTTCCAGAGTTTTAACGTGTTCTTTCGACTCTGTTTCATGTACTGTAAACAATCTTTTATTCGTATAAGAGAAATTTCTCGTGGAAAATCGCGAAATAATATCATCGCAAATAAAAGTTGGTTAACAGTATAAATATATGATTTAGAAAATCCACACTGTATGTATATTTATATCATATTATATTCTGAAGTGTTGGCATTTTCAGGAAAATTCCTGCCAGAGGTAAATAGTTCAACAGCAAGACCATTTCATGTGTAGCCATACTTTATGCTTAAATAAAAGCTGATACTAAACCAAACAATTGATTAAGGTTTTTTTTAAAACAAAATTATCTTTCAGAAAGTGAAAGGACGACTGCACATAACGCCGTATTTTGGGCCCTTTTTCGGGTACTATTGTTACGATTATTCTTAGCTCAATTTTACTTCAAGTCATAGAGTTTAGTCAATTTCCAATAGAAATTTATTGTCATAATGGTTTTAAACTGCGTTGCAATAAATTAATTAATTACTTTATTACTCTTACTGCTCTGCAAATATCTGGAATTTAGACTTGTCTGCCCTTGATTGAAGCGAAGATTCATAAATATGGATGGCGGGTGGAACTAATATTGTAATGAGTGGTCTAAAATTAGAATAGCGGTACTACATTGTATAATTGAACACCCTTGCTCTCTCTCTCTCTCTCTCTCTCTCTCTCTCTCTCTCTCTCTCTCTCTCTCTCTCTCTCTCTCTGTATATTGCCATTTTTTAAAGGTTTCAAAACCAAATATATAACATATAATATCGGCCAATATAAGTATCCATTGATGATTGTAAACCAGTGGCTGATGTCAAGAATTTACGTGTTCGAAATTAATTAATAAGTAGATTAATCAGTTATGCACGGAACCGAAAATCCAATAATATTGAGACCCGGGTTAGAGTCCTTCAAACAAATTTATCGCCTAGCAGAACGTGCTTCGTCACCTGACGTATGTGTAGTATTCACAAAGTTACCTGGAGTTAGAAATCACGTGGTGAATTATAATATTCAACAGGTCAAAGTATACCGTTTATAACAGAGAACGCAAACACAGGAAGAACAATTTCATATATATATTTAAAGACATATGCCCATTTTAAACATTTATTTTGTCGCAATTTTTAAATGTCCTTAAGTGCAGTCATCCTTTGGTAAGATAACTTATCCACCTCACGCGTAAGTTGCGTTGATTCAGAATTCACTGGTTTGTATGTAGACACCCTCTAGCTTTCAATAGATTTCAGTTGTTTCCTCTGATTTCTTCAGTGATCTCTTCTTTTTGTTAATCAATAATGTCCAAAGCTTTAATTTGTATTGAGTTTGTGTCCAATTACTTTAATATAAAAGAAATAATATAAAAGAAAATAACACAGTTTCCCCACATTAATTGATAATGTTTGCTGAAATATTAGTGAGATTCTTTTTTTAAACTTTTGTTGTTAGTATCTTCTTTTATACATGTATGGATAAATGTGTTCATCCGCTCCTCATCATGGTTTGATAACTATTTCATTGTAAGTATTTGTGTATATCGTACACTGCAGCATTTATCCAAGAAAATGTGTAGCCCTCTTATTGTGTTTCTATTATTAAAATGTAATCATCAAAAAATGAAAGACTAATCAAACATGTGATAATTACTTCAATATGAGTAATTACCAATAAACCCTGATTTCCATTAAGATGTGCTTCTTTTAGAATTCATAATTGATATGAACATAAAAAAGAGTATGTTATTGAAACCGGGTGGAATTGGATAGACAAAAAACAAACTCCGGCGTGGGGTGTAGATTTATTTTGTGCACGACATCAAAAACCCTATAATTGACCCTGTAATATAACATACACATTAATAAATGAATACAAGAACGATAACTCGTCATCACAAAATTTTGCATGCATAGTTCTTATGAAATTTAGTACATTAGATTAAAATTATATTTTTCCAAAGTAAATACCAATTCAAATGAACAATAATCTTTCAATAAGCATACCCTAAAACCTTGAAAATAAGCCGCGGCTTATTTTAACTTTTGGTAAGAAAGTGGGGGCTTATTTTTAAAACCGTCTTATTTTCAAATCGCGGCTTATTATCAGTGCAAAAATCCCGTAAACGATGTGATCATTATCACGGCTTATTAATAAAACAATATGAATTGTAATTGATCGATTGTGAACTATTTGACTGTGCTAAAAATGGTATACACAGGTAAACACCTGTAAGAGTAAAATGAAAAGGGGTAAAGTGTTTTTGATTCAATTTTATTTCATGTATTAGAATAATTATGCACTCTGACCACTGTTCCTTGCATCTAACAAGTTCTAGCCAGTGTATTCGCCATTACGTAACCAGCCACCTGTTGATGTTGAGTCGCGTGGTCAGTGTTTGTTTAACAATTTCCGGTGTCAGAAGCATGCACTGTCCTGTCGGACTTCACAGTTTATATGAGTATAGGATGATAAACAATAATTATGATTTGATTAAAAAAATATTAACTTTATGTCCCGTTATGCCATAATTGGATTGCATACTGAGGAACACTTTAAAAATAGACCGATCATTTGTACGACTTGATAATGACGATAAACGACACATATATACAGACGTTTTTTCACAATGTTTATTTTACGATAATCAAATAATTGGATTATTGTCAATAAAATGATTACCGTTGTTGGTTGTTTTGGTTTAGATTCACAAACGTACGTTATTACTTTTAAACGAATTGAACACCACTATGTACCCATGCATATCGATGACTTTTAAAATAAATCTTTTTGGGGATGCGTACATAATGCATATTAACAGCGGGTTCTTTTTCGGGATAATATACACAGGTGCGTGCTACACCTGAGAATTTACGGTAGTCTAAAATCATTCCAAACTGGCATTGTCATGACTGGCTTATTTTCAAAACAGGCTTATAATTAAATCCGGCTAATTTTCATGGTTTTAGGGTATTATTAATAAGCTTAATTCAATAATCGTTTCTGTATAACAAAAACTGAATAAATTCGAAATAATACACACCTCATGCAAATGAGTAGAATTACGTGAATAGAATTAATAAATTAAACTGTATATAAATCATTGATGCCAATTTTTAATGTAGCAGGAATCAAAAATAGTTAAAATGTATATATATATATTGCTCTAACGTGCATTTTATTTCACCATAATCAATATACACCCTACCTCCCATGAGGTGCGAAGGTCAGACTTCTAGAATGATAGTTTTGATGTGGTGTGGTATGGAATTTATAAATGTGGAAAAATGATATTTTAATGTATAGATAATTTATTAATGGGAGTAATTAAATATTTAGTTAATTTAACTTTATAGCCATATTATGCACACAATCTCTCTTCTAGAATTTTATAAATATTACACTTTAATATTTACACATAATGAATTGAACTTGATGTAAAACTTATTTAACCGCTTTAATTATTTCACAGCAACCATTCAAACTCATACAATTCACTCTCTCTCGCTCTCATACTATTATGAACATTCCAACATTCATTCAAAGTAGATAAAGTAGGGAAAATGAATAAAAAGTGAATCCTGAAATAACACACTAATAAAACTAACCTGCTGACTTGAATATGTAGACTTCACAAATATATAAATAGAACTTCACACTGTAAAATAACTACCAGTATAGACAATATCAGCATAGGTCTGTCCACTCCGACAGCCAGTTCCAAAATCATCCAAAACAAGATAGAGCCTTTCTGACAAAAGAAATTTCCTTCCTAAATAAATTACATGACCAGACTCTTATAAACTACTATAAAAAGAACAGTGACCACAGGTAAATACCAAAGAGGAATAACCAAAGAAATAAATAAAACAAACACACCAAAATAAGTTAAATGTATTCAACTAAATAATAATTTTATCCTGAAATCATAATTGAATTGATGAAAACCAATAAATAAATTACAGCGAAGTAATTCGTTATCAATAATTGAAATTCGCGAAATAAAATATTAAAAACGGTAAAATTTCACTCTATTACATTATGAAAATCATTTAATACCATTACAGCTATCTGAGGTAACACAACGGACGAAGCCTTAAAACACAAATTTACAATAATCAAATTTTAGTACCAAAAACCATTTTCTACATTATTATATCTACGACACCAGTCAACTGTGCCTGACAAAATTTAATAAAAGATCATAAGATTTATTTCCCTTTGACTTCAATCTATGATTATCTTTAATGAACAGCTAACATTTTACTTATCTAACATCATTCATGATCCTGTGAAAAGAAGGATGCATTAATATATAAATATATATATATATATATATATATATATATATATATATATATATATATATATATATATATATATACCGGTATATATATATATATATATATATATATATATATATATATATATATATATATATATATATATATATATATATACCGGTATATATATATATATATATATATATATATATATATATATATATATATATATATATATATATATATATATATATACCGGTATATATATATATGTAATAATAATAATTAGTAATAGAAAATAAAATTCGCGATTTATAAATAGTTAACTAACCCAAAGTATGTTATCCTTGCATAAGATAAGATAACTAGATAAAGATTCTATAAAAAATAACCCTATTAGATTTTAACAAGGGTAATTTTGATATACAAAGTCTTTCCCGGGGTTTATTTTTTAAGTGAAGCACCAATACCAGTTTTTCATGTTTTTTTTTTCAAATAGAAAACTGTGTCTGCAACCCATTTCGTTGTGAGAAATGTATCATGTTGTAAATTTTGAATTTATTGGGCGAGTACAAAATTTACATGACAACCAGTAAATAAGAATTTTACAACAGCTGCAGACATATTTTCCTGTTCGAAAAACTATGAGAACATATGCAAATTTTCCTTATTTTTGACTACATCTGAAAAGTATGACATAATCATTGAAGTCATTATTTCCTTTTTTAATCAAATAAAATAATTGTCTACTTTTACACACACTTCTTCAAGATGCAATATGTGTATTTTCATCAGTTTTTAATTTTAATTTTCGGGCATGTATTGAAAAGAAACTGTACTTTTTCCTTGTTTCTTGTTTACTGACTGATTATAAGTTTAATTGTTCGGAAAGTCATGCTAATTATTTTTAAAGTTTTTTAACAGGAATAAAACAAGATAGTAAATCTTCACAAATGCAATTTTTATATTCTTCAATTGCAATTATAGCTACATGTACAAACAGCTAAATTATAACTATCCGTACAAGAATATATCTTTTGTTATTTTTATGTTGATTAATAGGCTTTGCAAAATGATAAACATTTATAACTGTATTTTGAAAATGGGACAAAATTGGCATGCGTCCGAGTCACATTAAATTTAGAATACTGTAACAGCTGTTTTTCTTGAAAACAAGTATCTAATCAATGTCACAATATTGAAATACGTTTTAAAGCAGTAACTTTAATATATTTATAAACGGTTGTTCTTATTTCACAAGATATTAATCGTAAATGCATATTAATACTGTGGTTTCCTCAATATTCGTTGAATACCAATTATCGGGGATTTCCGTCTTGAGTTGATCCATTGTGATCATAATAAAATAATTTGCCTACAAAATTACATATGCTCAAAACTTTCATTTGAACTTAGTAAAAAAAAAGATGCCCCCAAAAATTGATATTTATGAAACCACAGTAAAATTTTAGTTTTAAGAATCAAAATATTATATATTTTAATTTTGAATAAGGTCGTTTAAGTTTTTCGATCATTGTATTTTAATTTTCTTAAATATAAACTCTTATTCAATATAAAGCAATCCAAATATAGTAGAATTAAGATTTAAACATTTTCTTATATCTTTATATTGAGTTCTTCTTCTCCAAAAGATAAATATTGTCTAAAAATATTAATGGTCATGGCCATCCACCATTCACCGTCAATACAAATAAAAAATATTAAACGTCAGGATATTTCAGAAACATGGCTTTTTCTAACAATGCCGATTCTATTTCAAACTGAGAAAAGATAAAAAAAATTATGTTGAATTTATATCACGAATTTGTACGTAAAATTAAACGTTAATATTTTTGTGTTTCTCACCGATTGGCATTAAAATCATCAAAATTATAAACTACATAAAGTACTGAATAAAGCCTAGAAGGTTATTCAGGAATTTAATATAGGATTTCACAAATTTGTTTCGAAAAAAAAAATCGATAAAAAACCATGATTTGAAATTGATATAAAAACTTGATTTGACGTTTTGGTTTTGTAAACATACACTGTTAATATTATAGATATTAAACTTAGGAAAGTAACATATAAAGGTAGAAGGAAATAAGAAAATAAAGCTCTTTATTAATGTATTCAGATTCTGATTAAGTCATTTTCATGTATTGGTGTCAAACTGTCAATGCCTATCAGAAGTAACGAAAATAGGATTTTGTGCATTAATATTATTGTTAACTTCAACGTTTTTATGCTTTATGGACTTCATATCGATGCACAGATGTCACCAATTGGTTAATTTATTGCTTTTTTAATTATTGAAATATTTAGAGATATAGTCTATGTATATTTGTTACTGATATTTTTTTTTATCTGAAAGTGTATCAAACACAGATTTGTCTTTGATTATCGATTACAAAGATGTAGAGTCATGTGGGGCAATTTTTGATATAAATTTGTTTTTCAGAAAAAAAATGGAATTTTCCTTCACTATCATTCCCGTTACTAAAATCTGAACCGTCAATAAAAAAAAAGCCACCGACTAAATATTACTGACGAATAATGAAATTGTATTCGTCCCTTGAAAAAAGAATGTCAAAATCGTTTGACAAAACGTTTTCTAAGGTACAAGACCACAGATGACTGATTTATCATCATAAATATGCACCAACATTTTGGGAATGTGAAATGAGAGGAATTAGAATTTTTGCACGGTGCTTGATAAAAATAGCTTGGCTAAAAAAATGTATCCGAGCTTTAAATTTTGAAATATTGAGTTTTGATTGAAGGAGGATTGGTGGTCAACAAAATACCAGTAAAACATTCTAAATATGATATTTTATGTCTTTATCATTTAGTTACAAAAAACTACAGATATTTTTGCTTTACATTTTGCACAGTTTCTTATATTTTTACACAAAGGCCAGAAATATACAGACGTTTTAAATCTATGTTTATCCAAAGTGGACTAGCCACCTATATTAACGGTACTTAATAGGTTCTTGGTCTCTTTTTTTTTATTATAATTGATACTTTACTGTATAATTTTTTATGCATTCAATTTTCGTAAATGTAGTAACATTTGGTTCTAAGCCTGCAAGTAACATTTAAAGCACAACGAATTCTATGGTTTTTTCCGCACACGCAAATAAAGAAAATCGACAAGGGTATCTTTAGCAATCTCTTTGATGCAGACAATTATTATTTAAAACATAGCTTGATTGTAGGTCAAACATGAAATAATTTACCATAAGATGACCCACGATATGAAAAAAATGGTTAGATCTGATATTATTAGCACATACGTGGTCTGGATTTAACGCGAGCAGTCTATAGAATTTCCTTCATTTTCAATATGTTTGTTTAAATTCACTAAGTAAATGCCTCTGACACCCAAACAAAATCATATCTTAGACCCCCTCCTCCCGGCCGGGATATATATATATATATATATATATATATATATATATATATATATATATATATATATATATATATATATAGTAACTATTATAAGGCATCATACGATAAAATTCAACAACATTGTTATCAACCATATTCTGTTTATCTACGAAAATTATTTATATAGGACAGTGCTACATTCTTTTAAATTAGTGATTAGTAAGAGAAATTTAATTACTTTAATATTCACATTTGTATATGTTTATTGTACCTGCAGAAAATCCGAATTCCTAGCAGGTAGATTCGATAAAACCATAAACAATAAGAAAACAATAGTAAAATTTACATACAACGCTTTGTTTAAAATCTCTACAAATAATGAATCATTAATTTCCCCCAATAACAGAAATATAGACAATCGATAAAAATTTCCTACCGCATTTTTTTAGTCCTCTTTTCATTCTGACCTTAGAAAATTTTGAAAAACGTGTGTCATTTATTAACGCTTGAGATGTTAGCGACCGGGAAACAGCACGCGTGTATTTGGCGCACGTATACATGATTCAATTGTGTGGCGACCCTACCAACAATTATAAAAATTAGGAAGAATTTCTTTATGTTTTTTTTTAAATATAACCGTCATCAATAATAAACGGTTGTTTAAAAAAAAATATATCATGTTTTTTTTCCAGATTTATATGGCTATAGAATCAATTGAAAAAACCGCACATAATAAGAACAAACCTATTTTTCTAAACACTAAACAGTTCTTGACGAGGTAAAAATTTTGTAATCATTTTTTAAATACATTTTGATGCAGCGGTTTTATTTGTTTGTTTAAAATTTAATATGTAATTTTCTTAGATAATTAAGAAATGCTAAATGGATATAGATGAAATATCCAAGGCCTAAATGTTGGTCCAATTCGAAAGCTAATCTATAAAATCATAATGCTCCACTGAATTTGCAGGCATTATTTCGTAAATTCATCAACAGTTATTTTTAGTCCGATCCTTCTAAGCAATCAATAAACAAGGTTTTAGTTAAAAAATAACAACTGTTTAACGCCATTTAGTTAAGATATAAAAACAAATATTTTGACTTTAAAATATGATCATTTCCTACAGATATTTTTGATACAGAGTTCTCTTTCTTATGGAAATTATATTAGTTTAGCTGACAAAAAAAACCCCCGCTGCTTCAAAATGTATTTAAAAAATTTCAATCACCATCTGTTTAGTATTTAGAAAAGTGAGTTTATTCTTATTATGCGCGCGTTTTTCGATTGATTCTGTAGCCGTATAGAGTATATTTCTTACATAATGAAATAATTGTCTGAAAAATAACATCAACAAAACTAAGCATCGATAGAGCAATTCAAATCACACAAAGTTCATGTAATATTGCATCTACATTACATAAACTCTCAAAAACTGCATACCAGCTTCATTATCTTATCTAAAATGTTTTTTTTACCCTTCTATGACCAAAGAAGATTATTCTTTTTTAAAGATCGAAACTTTAAAACAAATTTATTTATAGCTGTTTTCAAAATTTTATATGATCAGGATTTTTTAAATTTTATCAAGCTATAATAGTTATGAAATGAAAATTTAAAAACTTCAAACGGAAATCATTTTGTTTATGTTTTGTCTCAAATAATGATATCTTCAAATGTATTAACGTTTAATCTCTAACACGTCCATAAGAAAAGCCACCGACTAAATATTACTGACGAATAATGAAATTGTATTCGTCCCTTGAATAAAGAATGTCAAAATCGTTTGACAAAACGTTTTCTAAGGTACAAGACCACAGATGACAGATTTATCATCATAAATATGCACCAACATGATCTTGGGAATGTAAAATGAGAGGAATTAGAATTTTTGCACGGTGCTTGATAAAAATAGCTTGGTTAAAAATGTATCCGAGCTTTAAATTTTGAAATATTGAGTTTTGATTGAAGGAGGTCAACAAAATACCAGTAAAACATTCTAAATATATTTTATGTCTTTATCATTTAGTTACGAAAAACTACAAATAGTTTTGCTTTACATTTTGCACAGTTTCTTCTATTTTTACACAGAGGCCAGAAATATTCAGCCGTTTTAAATCTATGTTTATCCAAAGTGACTAGCCACCTCTATTAACGGTACTTAATAGGTTCTTGGTCTCATTTTTCTTTTATTATAATTGATACTTTACTTTAATTCAAAATATGTTTTTTCTTCATTTTTCTGCATAATTTTTTATGCATTCAATTTTCGTAAATGTAGTAACATTTGGTTCTGAGCCTGCAAGTAAAATTTGAAGCACAACGAATTCTATGTTTTTTTCCGCACACACATATAAAGAAAATGGACTAGGGTATCTTAAGTAATCTCTTTGATGCAGACAATTATTATTTAAAACACAGCTTGATTGTAGGTCAAACATGAAATAATTTACCATAAGATGACCCACGATATGAAAGGATCTTTGGGATCTGATATTATTAGCAAATACGTTGTCTGGATTTAACGCGAACAGTCTATAGAATTTCCTTCTTTTTCAAAATCTGTTTGTTTAAATTCACGAAGTAAATGCCTCTGACACCCAAACAAAATCATATCTTAGACCCCCTCCTTCCGGCCGGAATATATATATATATATATATATATATATATATATATATATATATATATATATATATATATATATATAGTAACTATTATAAGGCATCATACGATAAAATTCAACAACATTATTATCAACCATCTTCTGTTTATCAACGAAAATTATTTATATAGGACAGTGCTACATTCTTTTAAATTAATGATTAGTAAGAGAAATTTAATTACTTTAGTATTCACATTTGTATGTGTTTATTGTACCTGCAGAAAATCCGAATTCCTAGCAGGTAGATTCGATAAAACCATAAACAATAAGAAAAATAGTAAAATTTACATACAACGCTTTGTTTAAAATCTCTGCAAATAATGAATCATTAATTTCCCCCAATAAGAGAAATATAGACAATCGAGAAAATTTCCCACCGCATTTTTTTAGTCCTCTTTTCATTCTGACCTTAGAAAATTTTGAAAAACGTGTGTCATTTATTAACGCTTGAGATGTTAGCGACCGGGAAACAGCACGCGTGTATTTGGCGCACGTATATATGATTCAATTGTGTGGCGATCACACCAACAATTATAAAAATGAGGAAGAATTTCCTTATGGTTGTTATAAAATATAACCGTCATCAATAATAAACGGTTGTTTAAAAAAAAATTGCTAAATGTTCGGTTTGATCTTTTTTCATTTTGACAAATTTACTTAGAATCTGTTTTGTAAAATGGCTGAATTTAAATAACTTGTTTCGTAACTGAACTGTCTTCAGTTATATAATGGTTTACTTAAATGATTAAAATAACAACTGATTAACGCCATTTAGTTAGAAAAAAAATCCAAATATTTTAAAATATGATCATTTCTTATATTTTCATACAGAGCGCTTTCTTGTGGAAATTATCATAGTCTTAAAATCAGAACGACCATCGAACCCTTATAAAACATTATACTTTTTGCATTCGTTGGTGGTTCTATAGTTGCGTAATTCATAACATGCAGAGAGCATATAAATCACTGTTTGCGATTTATGGGACCAGCGTGCTCATATGTTTTTTTTCCAGATCTATATGGCTATAGAATCAATTGAAAAAAACTGCACATAAAAAGAACAAACTCATTTTTCTAAAAACTAAACAGTTCATGACGAGTTAAAATTTTTGTAATCATTTTTAAATACATTTTGATGCAGAAGTTTTATTTGTTAGTTTAAAATTTAATAGGTAATTCTATTAGATAATTAAGAAATGCTAAATGGATATAGCTGAAATATCCAAGGCCTAAACGTTGGTCCAATTCAATAAGCTAATTTATAAAATCATAATGCTCCACTGAATTTGCAGGCATTATTTCGTAAATTCATCAACAGTTATTTTTAGTCCGATTCTTCTAAACAATCAATAAACAAGGCTTTAGTTTAAAAATAACAACTGTTGAACGCCATTTAGTTAAGAAATAAAAACAAATATTTTGACTTTAAAATATGATCATTTCCTACAGATATTTTTATACAGAGTTCTCTTTCTTATGGAAGTTATATTAGTTTAGCTGACAAAAACACCCCACTGCTTTAGAAAAGTGAGTTTATTCTTATTATGTGCGTGTTTTTCGATTGATTCTGTAGCCGTATAGAGTATATTTCTTAGATTATGAAATAATTGTCTGAAAAATAACATCAACAAAACTAAGCATCGATTTAGCAATTCAAATCACACAAAGTTCATGTAATATTGAATCTACATTACATAAACTCTCAAAAACTGCATACCAGCTTCATTATCTTATCTAAAATGTTTTTTCCCTTCTATGACCAAAGTAGATTATTCTTTTTTTAAAAGATCGAAACTTTAAAACAAATTTGTTTATAGCTGTTTTCAAAATTTTATATGATCAGGATTTTTTTTAAATTTTATCAAGCTATAATAGTTATGAAATGAAAATTTAAAAACTTCAAACGGAAATCAGTTTGTTTATGTTTTGTTTCAAATAAAAATGATATCTTCAAATGTACTAACGTTTAATCTCTAACACGATCTAAAAATTTGAATTTAAAGTTACATAACTTAATATAATGAACAGAATTAGTGCATCAATCAAATGAAAACTTGCAACGCAGTATGAACAAACGTATGGCAGTAGAACATATTAAAAGAACGTGACATAAAGAATATTAAACAGTAATACTTACTAATGTATGAAGATCATGTGACGATATGCATATATTTTAAGTTGATACATGTGTCATTTACTTGAAATTCATATTAATTTGGTTATAAAATAAATTCAATGTCATTTAAAATAAGCAATTTCAAAATGTTCGAAAATGTCCTTGCTCTCTGCATGAAAAACAGCATTCAACGACCAAACGTCACTCTAGTTGGGAATTCAGATTTTTTAACTGTTTGCAATTGGTATGAGAATAACAGCGGCAAACATGACATGCAAACACTTTAAAATAATGTGTTTTATTATTTTATTTTTGATATTAAGGCTGATTGTGCACGGATACATATCAGAAGCTAAACGAAGAATACAATGAGCGAAAAATTTAATCCATTATTACAAAATAAGATAATTTGATTTTGATCATGTAGATTTTGATACTGTGGTTAAAATAATCTGAATTTTCTGATAACAGATGTAAAATATTACTAAATGTTAGCAAATTAACTTACTTGTACAGAATCACAAAGTTAATGAATAAATTCATTTTCTTACTTATTCTTAGACAGTTTTTAAATCTTAAAAATGTGAATTTTAAGGAGGCAGCGGGGAGGGGGATGTTGAACAAATAATTCATTGGAATTTTCTAAAGATTTTAGATATTACATTTTTGGTATAAACTATCAATAAGTTGAATTGGATCAACATTTAGGCCATGAATATTTTATCATTTCTTTATTTATCTAATACAATTGTACATTAAATTTCTAACAAACAAAAAACACCGCTGCATCAAAATGTATTTAGAAAACGATGACCAACATTTAGTTCATCGTGAACTGTTTAATATTTAGAAAAATTAGTTTGTTCTTATTATCCGCACGTTTTTCAATTGATTCCATAGCCGTATATATCTGGAAATAACCTCTAGAGCACGCTGGTCCCCTGAATTCCAAATAGTGATTTGTACGCTCTATACATGTTATGAATTATGCAACTATAAAACCACTACCTAATGCAAGAAGCATACTTTTGTATAAGGGTTCGATGGTCGTGGTGATTTTTAAACTACGTGTACTATAATTTCCATAAGAAAGAGAGATCGGTATAGAAATATAGGAAATGATTAACTTTTTTAATTAAAAATGAAGTTTTTATATTTTCATTTCATAACTATTATAACTTGATAAAATTAAAAAAAATCATGATTATATAAAATTTTGAAAACAGCTATAAATAAATTTGTTTTAAAGTTTCGATCTTTTAAAAAAGAATAATGTACTTTGGTAATAGAAGGGAAAAAACATTTTAGATAAGATAATGAAGCTGGTATGCAGTTTTTGAGGGTTCATGTAATGTAGATGCAATATTACATGAACTTTGTTTGATTTGAATTGCTATATCGATGCAGTTTTGTTGATGTTATTTTTCAGACAATTATTTCATTATGTAAGAAATATACTCTATGCGGCTACAGAATCAATCGAAAAACGCGCGCATAATAAGAATAAACTCACTTTTCTAAATACTAAACAGATGATGTTTGAAATTTTGGACATCATTTTTTAAATACATTCTGAAGCAGCGGGTTTTTTTCTGCTAAACTAATATAATTTCCATAAGAAAGAGAACTCTGTATAAAAACAATATCTGTAGCAAATGATCATATTTTAAAGTCAAAATATTTGTTTTTATTTCTTAATTAAATGGCGTTAAACAGTTGTTATTTTTTAACTAAAACCTTGTTTATTGATTGTTTAGAAGGATCGGACTAAAAATAACTGTTGATGAATTTACGAAATAATGCCTGCAAATTCAGTGGAGTATTATGATTTTATAAATAAGCTTATCGAATTGGACCAACATTTAGGCCTTGGATATTTCATCTATATCCATTTAGCATTTCTTAATTATCTAAGAAAATTACATATTAAATTTTAAACAAACGAATAAAACTTCTGCATCAAAATGTATTTAAAAAATGATTACACAAATTTTACCTCGTCATGAACTGTTTAGTTTTTAGAAAAATGGGTTTGTTCTTATTATGTGGGTTTTTTTCAATTGATTCTATAGCCATATAGATCTGGAAAAAAACATATGAGCACGCTGGTCCCATAAATCGCAAACAGTGATTTGTATGCTATCTGCATGTTATGAATTACGCAACTATAGAACCACCAACGAATGCAAAAAGTATACTGTTTAATAAGGGTTCGATGCATTAGTTAGTGGTTCTATAGTTGCGTAATTCATAACATGCAGAGAGCATACAAATCACTATTTGCAATTTATGGGATCAGCATGCTCTATGTGTTATTTCCAGATTGATACGGCTATAGAACCAATTGAAAAACGCGCACATAATAAGAAAAAGATCCTTTTACTAAATATTAAACAGTTCATGATGAATCAAAATTTTGGACATCATTTTGAAATACATTTTGAGGCAGCGTGTTTTTTTTTTTTGTATGTCAAAAATATAATGTGCAATTTTATGATATAAAATTAAAAGGCTAAATGGATATAGATAAAATATTTAAAGCTGAAATGTTAATCCAATTCAATAAGCCAATTTATAAAACCATAATGTTCCACTGAATTTGCAAGCATTGTTACGAAAATTCATCAATTTTTTGTTGTTCGATCTTTCTAAACAATCAATAAAGAATAACAACTGTTTAACGCCATTTAGTTAAGAAAAATCCAAATATTTGAAATTTAAAATCTGATCATTTTTTCTATCTTGATACACTGTACAGAGTCCTCTTTCTTATGGAACTTATAATAGTCTAAAAATCACCATGACCTAGAGCCCTTATAAAACAGTATAATATTGCAGAAGGTAGTGGTTCTAAAGTTACGAAAATCATAACATGCAGAGAGCATAATGCAATGTTTGCAATTTATGGGACAATTGTGCTCTAGATATTATTTCCATACTTGTTTAAAATTGTTATTATGCAAAATGCAAATATCCTTCCGAGGATATCTCCTTTAGTTTAGTAATCACGACTCAGTATGATTTAAGGTAAATTAAGAAAAAGGTCAAATACTGGTCATTTTAGTCTGTAGCATACAACCATTTAAAGCAAACTATTTTCATATAATATTACAAATCGTTTTGTAACATTTCATGATTTATCTCAAACAATATACAAAATTATTAATCATATTTGTCAATGCATATATATTATAAATCTCATCTAAAATATAAAAATTACTTTTTTTTTATAATAGAAAACTTTGCAATTTAAGGTTCCTCGACACACAAAAATTAATTTGATAGATCGATAAAGAATCTTTGTTGAAATATGATTTAACAAAACAGAGACTAATATTGGCTTTCAATTATTTTATATGATCTAATTTTAAATAAAATTATTTTTGAAAATCAAAATTGTTAATCTTTTATATCTTTTGAATTAATGGGTAAAGCCTTAAGAATATCAAATAGTCACATAAAATGCTTATCAAACAATGATATTTTACAAACAATTGAAACGAAAATTCTAAATTTTCAAAAAAGGGCAATTGATCAAATTTGTACAGATCACGAATGGAAACACCGATCCCGATCAGAATTATTCTAAAACTGAAATGTTACAAAACTACTGCAGTTTATTCTAAGTAAATCAGCAAATGAACAATCTATTTTACAGCTAAACAAACTGGAATTTTTTGCAAAATTGTGATTCATTCTAACTTTATATGATTTTGTTTGACATCAGTTTAATTACAATCGGGATGGGTTCGAATTTAAGATTTTCCATTTTTTTTTTAAATTGCACAATTTCGTTTCAATTCTTGCTGAAATGTGATTGTATAGCAAGTGTTTAATGCAATTGTCAGTTTATTTGTAGTCTCTATCAATAGGTTTAAAAAATATCTACAATTCTTGATTTTCATTTTCATAAATATATGTGTTTTCAAAAATATTATAAAATTAACTCGGCCATCTTTGACATGTATTTATAGATATTAATTGTATTGTACATTTATTTATATCAAATTTTAGCTCTAAAATACTTGTATCCTGTTTGCAGCTTTAACGATGTTTCTCTTTTCCATTAAAAATACAAATAAGTTCATATAAAATAATTTGAAGCCAATATAGGTGTCATTTTTGTATATTCATTTTTCAAAAATGATTCTTTATCGATTCATCAAATAATGCATTAGTGTGTCGAGCCACAGTAGATGTTTTAGGTTAAAGAAAAACAATTTGAATTAAAATGTGATCATTCCTATATCTTTATACACTGTACAGAACTCTCCTTCTTATGGGAATTATAACAGTCTAACAATTACCACGACCATCGAGTTCTTATACAACAGTATGCTTTTTGCATTAGGTAGTGGTTCTATAGTTGCGTAAATCATTACATGCAGAGAGCATACCATGCACTATTTGCAATTTATGAGACAATCGTACTCTAGATATTATTTCCATACTTGTTTAAAATTGTTACCATGCAACTTTCTAACATCCTGCCGAGGTTATCTCATTTAATTAAGTAATCACGACTCAGTATGATTTAAGGTAAATTAAGAAAAAGGTCAACTACTGGTCGTTTTAGCGACACTAAATAAATTTTTAATCATTGTATTTGGATTCTTTAAGTTGTGCATTTTGTCTGTACCATACCACCATTTAAAAGAAATATTTTCATTCAATATTCGTGTACAGATCGTTTTGAACATTTCATGGTTTATCTCGTATCTCGATTTCACAACACAGAGACTAAAATTGGCTTTCAATTATTTTATATGATTTAATTTTGTATTTTTTTCGGTGAAAATAACAAAAATTGTTTTGGCAGCAAACAGAGAATTTTAGATTTTAAAACTTGGTCTCAATTGATGTGAAATATAATTATCAATAAATACATGTATCAATTGTCAAGTTTTTGATTTTTTTAAATAATTTTTTTCATTTGAATCTATGGGTAAAGTCTAAAGAATATCAAATAATCACATGAAATAATTATTAAACAATGATATTTTACAAAAAAAAAAAAATGAAACGAAAATGCATTATTTAAAAAAAAAACTGCAGTTGATCAACTTTGAAATGATCACGACTGGAAAAAACGACCCCGATCAGAATTGTAAAACTGAAATTTTACAAAATTACTGCAGTTTCTTTCTGAGCAAATAAACAATCTATTTTACAGCTAAACAACCCGGAATTTTTGCAAAATTGTGATTCATTTCAACTTTATATTACGATTGTTTTATTTTTGTCTGAATAACCGTTATTAAACGTTGAAATCAACGAAGTTCATTTGAAATTTATGTAAGGCAAAATCTCGAATTTCTTTTTTTTGTTTTTTTGTTATTGCATTTAGGTTAGGATCTATAAAACTTGAGGTATCCGATTCATATTAGGACTTAATTTGATAACTATGAAAATCCGTCATATATTAAATACTCTGATATTAATTCGAAGCATTTTAGAGTAGAAAAGGATTTATCAAAATCTTAGCAGTAATTAATTAAAGAAGATTGCATTAAAGGGGCATAGTCACGATTTTGGTCAAAAATTATTTTTTCGATTTTAATTTTTACTATGCCTCAGGAAGGCATTTCTAATAGGTAACCAAAATTTTAGTGTCAGTCGTTGAATTATGAGCGAGTTATGAGGCTTAGAATGAAAATACATTCTTTTGATACCTTTAATAATCGGATTGTAAATTGAAGAATTTATGTGAAAATAAATTAAATCAAACTATTATGTTAAATGACAGTGCAATTTTTTTTAAACTGTAAAGAGTTCGTTATTAAAGTGTTAAATTTCGTCTTATTCACCTCTACGGGATTCAAAGTCAGTTCGCTATATCCGTAAATTCGTTATATTCGAATTCGTTATAACCGTAGATTATAACTTTACGACTGACTATCAAGCTTCATCTGATCATTAGAAATGCATTCATTAAATAATAAAAATAGAATTTGACCAAAATCGTGACCATGCCCCTTTAAGGTCTATGGGGACAAGCAAAGTTTTAAAAATGAAGAGTAAATACTAATAATATCAATGAATACTTTGGTGGAAAGATGTATTTTATCATTAGGAATAGAAAAACTATTGAAAACAAATTTAAAATAAACTCTTCAAGAACAGGAAAAGGTAATATATTAGTACACATTCTGCTCGTACATACTGATACTTAAATATGAAAATTATGTCTAAGTATACTGAGTATTTAAGCCCAAACATATATGCTATACATCCAGATTCATTGAATATGGGGCTAATATGGATCGGATACCTTTAAACTTGCAATTTGTCTTGATTGAAGATAAATATCTACTATTACATGTTTTTAGAATCGAATATTTCATTGATTAACGATCTTTCATAAAAAATCATGAATTATTATATTTTATCATTAACAATCAATTATTACTCTAAATACTGTGTTTCATGAGAACTCGTGCAGTACTATTGTAAAGTTGCAGCAATAATTTTAAATTAATGCACGAAATCCTAATTTCTTTACTTGTGGTTTATTTTTTGGCTGTAGGAACTGTGTAAGTTAAATCCAGACAATACATGTGTTAATAATATCAAATACAACCGATTTCTTTCATTTCGTGAGTCATCTTATAGTACATATTATTTCATGTTTTTCAGCAATCAAGTTATGTTTTAAATGATTATTGTCTGCATCAGATATTGCTTTAGATACCCTAGTTCTCATGTGTGTGTGAAAAAAAACCCCGTAGAACTATGTGCGTTTCAAACTTTACTTCCAGGCTGAAAACTAAATGTGTCTACATTTACGAAACTTGAATGCATATACAATTATGTAGAGAAATAAAAAAAATAAAACTAGATGAGATCTCGTTGCGAGCAACGAGTGGGTCTCCCGTCCGATTTCTCATAAGATGCGATGAGATGAGATTTTGAATGTGATTTAAATCTGTCTGGTGTCATGTTAACTCGATTTAAATGAGTTTAAAAATTTTCGAAAATCCTATATTTCATCCTATGATTTTGAAGAAGTTGTCATCAGTTGTAGAAATGCAAGAGCTTTACAAAAATCATGTTTTAAAATTAGTCTGAGGTTATTTTAACACGATTTAAATAAATTTAAAATTTTTATAAAAAACTAAATTCCATCTAATCAATTCGAGAAAGATGTCATCAGACGCAGAATTGCAAGCGCATCTTAGATATCATGTTTTAAAATTAGTCTGAGGTCATTTTAACACGATTTAAATGAGTTTGAAATTTTTGAAAAATTTAAATTTCATCCTATCAATTCGAAAAAGATGTCATCAGACGCAGAATTGCAAGCGCATCTTAGATATCATGTTTTAAAATTAGTCTGAGGTCATTTTAACACGATTTAAATGAGTTTAAAATTTTTGAAAAATTTTAAATTTCATCCTATCAATTCGGGATAGATGTCATCAGACGCAGAATTGCAAGCCCATCTTAGATATCACGATATAAAATTACTCTGAGGTCATTTTAACACGATTTAAAGGAGTTTAAAATTTTTGAAAAATTTAAATTTCATCAAATCAATTCGAAAAAGATGTCATCAGACGCAGAATTGCAAGCGCATCTTAGATATCATGTTTTAAAATTAGTCTGAGGTCATTTTAACACGATTTAAATGAGTTTAAAATTTTTGAAAAATTTAAATTTCATCCAATCAATTCGAGATAGATGTCATCAGACGCAGAATTGCAAGCCCATCTTAGATATCACGATTTAAAATTAGTCTGAGGTCATTTTAACACGATTTAAAGGAGTTTAAAATTTTTGAAAAATTTAAATTTCATCAAATCAATTCGAGAAAGATGTCATCAGACGCAGAATTGCAAGCGCATCTTAGATATCATGTTTTAAAATTAGTCTGAGGTCATTTTAACACGATTTAAATGAGTTTAAAATTTTTGAAAAATTTAAATTTCATCCAATCAGTTCGAGATAGATGTCATCAGACGCAGAATTGCAAGCCCATCTTAGATATCACGATTTAAAATTAGTCTGAGGTCATTTTAACACGATTTAAATGAGTTTAAAATTTTTGAAAAATTTAAATTTCATCCAATCAATTCGAGAAAGATGTCATTAGACGCAGAATTGCAAGCGCATCTTAAATATCATGTTTCAAAATTAGTCTGAGGTCATTTTAACACGATTTAAATGTGTTTAAAATTTTTGAAAAATTTAAATTTCATCAAATCAATTCGAGAAAGATGTCATCAGACGCAGAATTACAAGCCCAACATAGATATTATGTTTTAAAATTAATCTGAGGTCATTTTAACACGATTTAAATGTGTTTAAAATTTTTGAAAAATTTAAATTTCATCCAATCAATTCGAGAAAGATATCAACAGACACAAAATTGCAAGGGCAATTTCGATATTATGTTTTAAGATTAGTCTGAGGTCATTTTAAAACGATTTAAATGAGTTTAAAATTTAATAGAAATTTAAATTTCATACAATCAGTCCAAGTAAGATGTCATCAGACGCAGACTTGCAAGCGCAACTTAAATATCATGTTTTAAAATAAGTCTGAGGTCATTTTAATGCGATTTAAATGAGTTTAAAATGTTTAAAAAATTTTAAATTCACCCAATCAATTCGAGAAAGATGTCATCAGACGCACAGTCTATCATTCCTCAAATTTTCAGTGTTAATTCTTTAATCGTTATTAAGGAGATGCGTGGATTAAAGAAAACTCATTGAAAAATTTTTACCTATATTTTGATCTCAGCTAGCTTCCGTACTCGGAATTTCCGGACAATAATTTTTCCTGGAGAGATTACACTAGCATGTCCTCTATCATTCCTAAAAGTTTCAGCTTTCTATCTTTAGTCAGTTCTGAGAACATGCGTGGACAAGAAGTCAAGAAAAAAAGACAAAATGGCGGATAAGTCCAAACCGGAAGTGATTTTTACAAAATCGAAAATGGGGTACAAACTTCAAATGATAACAGATCGATGCTGAAAATTTGACGAAAATCGGACGACCCATCTCCGAGAAATCTTCTGCACAAAAATTGTAAAGAAAAAAAAAATAAAAAAAATAAAAGTGAAAAAGAAACAATAGAATAATAGAAGGGTCTTCCGCTGAGACGGAAGACCCTAATAAAATAAAATACGGGCATTCTTTTTTAGATTGCATTAAAAGGAAACCGGATACTAAAATTAATGTTTACTTAAGCATTATTATAAATAAAAGACCAATTACATATCAACAACTGTTAATAGATGTAACTAGGCATTTTGAATAAACATGCATTTAGGACGGCTGAATATTTCTGGCCTCTGTATAAAGATATAAGAAACTATTCAACTTTTGTGGCTAAAATATTTGTAGTTTTTCTTAACTAAATAAGGACATAAAATTATAATATTTAGAATGTTTAGGTAAGTTTTATTGGTAGTTTGTTGACCATCAATCTTCCTTAATTCAAAACTCAATTTTTCATCGCGTTTACCTCAATTTAAAGCTCAGACATATTTTTTTAACCAAGCATCATGGAAAAATTCTAATCAAAACTTAAATAAACTTGAAAGACCCTCTCATTTGAGATCTAGACCTTAAATTATGTTTGGGCATTTGTGATGACCATTACATTGTGGTCTTGTAGCTTAGAAAACGTTTCGTCTCGGGGATTCGCTGGCTTTGACTTTCTTTTTTCAAGGACGAATAAAATTTCATTATTCCTCAGTAGTATTTAGTCGAGGGCTTTCCTTGAGAGGAAATTTCAAGTTTATCAAAGTTTTGATTAATATTTTTTATGGTGCTTGATAACAATAGTTTGATTTAAAAATGAATCCAAGCTTTCGGTAAACGTGGTGAAAAATTGAGTGAGTGGTAAGAATAAATTGATCTTTAAAGTACTTACGTTGCACAAGTATGTTGTATATGCAAAAGATCGCTATCAGGTGAATTTGATAAAACCACCATCGAAATAAAAAACAATTCTAAAATACATCCAATTTGAAAGATCTGTTGAAATTCATACAGATAATCATTAATTTTTCCTCATAAAGTTGGCCCGTGATAGTTACATGTACATGTTTTATTATTCAAGCTATTAAAACTGGCAGTATTAAATTAAAGGAAACAGACATTCTATATTTTGACACTGTACATCTATGTTGAACAACGTGTGTGTCTTTCATCTGCGGTTGAAATGTTATGAAATCGACTTTCGAAACAAGTCATGTGTATCTGGCGCACGTTGTTCAGGTGTGTGGCGACCACACCAATGATAAAAAATTAGGGAGAAGAATTTTTTTAATGATAATATGGTTTTATATCTCCAACTTTTAATTATATATATATATATATATATATATATATATATATATATATATATATATATATATATATTGCTTGACTGGATGTTTCTAATATGTTCATTTTATAATCCGTTTTGTAATATGCCCGAATTCAAAATAACTTGTTTCGTAACTGACTTTTTTTCAGGGATATTTATATGTTAATTACGTAGATCTGCAATATCATATCTTTCTAATGGCTTTACAATGTTCTTTCTATTTCATTTGGTATTCAAGTTTTTTTTTTTTAATAATATATTCAAAGAAGTACCAACGATGTCAGTATTCAGATATAAATGGATTATTAACTTTTTCTTACCGGTAAATTGACTAGCTACTCAAGATCAATATTTAAAATTTGATAAACACTATAAGTATTATTAAAATTATTATATTCAATAACTTTTTTTTACAGGTAGGTTTGCATGCTAACTTGCTCACATGATTCAATTTTTAAGTGATGCCTGAAAAAAAAGATAACGTTTCTACTCGTTCATATCTGCTAAAACAAAATATGTTAAGAGACATCACAAAACTGATGGTCTACTTTTAAAATCTTTTTTCAAGGAGGTTTGAGTCACCAGATATTATAATAACCTTTACGACCTATCTTGAATTTCAAGCCACGTGCAAAAGCTCTAAATATATACTCGTAAATGTAGTTTGAACAGTTTTTAAATATTTTCATACAGAGCACTTTTCAAGGTCTTTAAAGTCTAATGAAAAATTTCCATGACCAACCAGTCTTTCTGGTTTTAAACAAAAATTAAATATAGATATTTTGGCACCCTTGAGGATGTTAGAGGGTCAACATACTAGCCATCAGATTTGCCTTTTAAATAAAAATCTATTATTTAGGAAGGAAATTTTCATATATTTTAGTTTTTAAATTTAAATATTTTCCTTTATCTTGATGTACCTGTAGGGCTCTTTCAATATATAGTCTAAAATGGTCAAAACCATCGAATCCTCTTAAGGTCAATAAAACAAATGAATCCCATACAGTTTGACAGGTCTCTTCAGTGATAACCAGGATGGCATTAATATTGATTTTTTTTATATTCATATTATTTTCAAGAATAAAAACAAAATGTTTCTAAATCGTTTTGAAGCTGTGTTATTTAGTTAATTAATGAATCAAAATCAAGTGAATAAAAAATTCCTATAAATAATAAATAATCTGATTGGGAACAAAATCAAAATTCTTATCAAACAAAATACAAAATGTTACTTGCCTGTATTGCTAATCCCAGATCAGTTCTGAAGCTTAGTAACCAAACGGATAAAAAGACATTTTATCAGAAAAGTAGATATGTATGTATAAAATGTGTAGGGAAGGAAACTAGTTTAAAAAAAGCTCATGCCTAACAATCAGTACGAAGAGGTAAGAAACTCACGTTGCAATAAACCTCACGTGTAGGGATCATTACACATTTACTGTCATCTCTTATGAGACACACACATATATTATTGTCATCTCTTATGAAACACACACAGAGATTATTGTCATCGCACTTTCTTTTTTTCAAATCCCAGCTACATGTAAAATAATGGTTTCATTTTAGCTCACCTGAACCGAAGATTCAACTTTCTGATCACCTGTAATGTGTCGTCCGCCTGTCCGTCTGTCTTTAAGTTATTCACTTTATTGACTTTTTCTCTCCTTATGTGAAGGGGATTCTAAATTGTTAAAATAAAGTGTGAAACCTTTTTCAAAACGAAGATTATAACGAAACAGTGAAAAAACGGCGTGTGTCTTTAAAAAAGCCTTCTTCTCAAGAACGACTGCACCAGAAATGGCAATATTTACATTAAGTAAGATTTTAAATTGTTAAAACCGTGACCTCTGAACCAATGCTGGGGACCCAAGAGAGGTCCAAAGTTTAACAAAGAAATGGGAAAATGTTTAAAAATCTTCTCAATTACTACAATTTGTGAGATTACTATGCAAGCATTCTTAGATAATGTAGATTCTAAGTTGTTAAAATCATGACTCCAGATCAATACAGCTGGCGCCTCAAGAGGGGTTCAAAGTTTAACATGGAAATTTCCTTACAATAACTACAATGCTACAATGTGTGCAATTACTATGCAAATATTCTCAGATAATGTAAATTCTTATTTGTACAAACAGTGACCCCTAGACCAGTACTGGGACCTGAGAGGGGTTCAAAGTTTATCATAGATATATAGAAAATATGTTTAAAAATCTTCTTCTCAAGAACAATAATGCAAGTATTAGGACATGTAGTAACTTAGATACAAGACCTGCTCAAAAAACTTTAACCAGGTCTGAACACCGACAGTCTGTATAACATGAGCTCTCTCCGGCTTCGTCTTTGCGAGCCAAAAATGCAGTTGCTGCCAGCTAGTAAACTTGTCTAACTTTAACTGTTGACTTCCTGTCTGCAAACCTCTGTTTCATTTATTAGGCCGAATGTGTTGGCTCGACATCTATAATTATCCAAGACTGAAGTTGTTAGTGTCATTTTGGAAGCTTTGGTATGCACAACCAAGCATGTTGGTTCAAGACACACAAATTATCTAGTCCGAAATATCTGACGTTTTCCTGGCTTTTCTAACGATTTTGATATTTTACATGCCAGGAAAACGTCAGAACCGGCGCCATTACGAAAACTGGAAATTCGCTGCCTCCAACTGGAGGCGGCATTCTCGGCTCGATTTTAAATATTACACTCACAACTAATTAATAAAACTATAACTTTACTGCTCACGAATATCGCTTTTATGGGTACTTACATCCCATAAACAGTCTGTTGAACACATTCTATCGAAGTGTTGAGATTTGTCTTGATTTTGTGCATTTTTGAAATCTCGCGAAAAAATAAGTCAACAACACTATTGTTTATCAGTGTGATTATCGAAATGAGCAGTACAATTATATTTTAAGCTGTATTATTGAGTTTAAAAATATATCTATTTAAAATCGAGCCTATAATGCCGCCTCCAGTTGAAGACGGTGAATTTCCAGTTTTCGTAATGGCGCCGGTTCTGACGTTTTCCTGGCATGTAAAATATCAAAATCGTTAAAAAAGCCAGGAAAACGTCAGATATTTCGGACTAATAATTATCATACTAGACTAAATTCTCATTTCTCAAGCTGAATTAAGCTGAATTATGCACCACCAAGCATAATTAGTTTGAAGGATCCAGAGATACTATTAATCACATTTTGGTGAAAAAATCTTTATTAAGTTATCCATATTCAGTTTTATTTAGCAAAATTTGCATTTTGCCCATGATCATGGAAACCAAAATGAACAAAACATTTAATCTTCCCATCAGCTTCTCTTGGATATAATACAGAAAATGCTTTTTTGAACTTTTTAGGACAAGAAAAAACTTCAACAATCTAATGATTCTAGATGTAGACAATAAAATATAAACAAAAAATTATTGGTTAGGACTTCCAACCCACACCAACATCACAATGGTACTCCAGATATCCATGCTTGAAACAAAAACATTCAATTGTAACAGCTGTTACAAGATATGAATGTAACTATATTCATACAATTGCCAAGATCTTGATGTGAAATAAAAGTCTTTTAGGTCTTTAGTATCTGTGAAGCGATCTACATACAATATATAATCCTGCACAGTTCAATGGTCATCAGCAAAACCTACAGAATAGGCCTAAAATTAAAGCACTGCAATTATGCCAAGTGATGTCTTTCATCGCTTACACTGACCAAGACTCATTTCAAAATCTTATGAAGCTGAGACTGAAACTCCACAACTTTCTCATCAACTTCTGTTTCTAGCTCAGCAATCTTTTCTGCAGTCAGAAGCTCATTTGATTTTTCCATACAGGTGTGCTCAAAATCCTGAATCTTCTGGAGAAGGTCCTCCAAATGATGCTGCACCTCCTCAGATATTGTCTTTTGGTCTACCCTGTTAATGTGGTTCAGGGAAAGATAAGCACTGAAAAGAAATAAATCAATTTTAATTTTTTATCTAACAATATACAAGAAGATAAACCTTGTATACTTAAGACATGCAAGTTATTTTTTGAATAGATATATTCAATTTGCAACATATTCATAGTTTGCAACATATTTATTATAGCATGCAATATAGAAATGTATTTATATCTTCAAACAACTTGCAAGCAACAGAGCACACATAATCTTACATACATGTAAGTTGCATTTCAAGAAATCAAAATAAGTTGCATGTCGTGTACTGTTAACAAACTGCATGTAGGCAATTATCATGCAATTGTTATTAATAGATCTGTGCAATAGAGCCAAATATAATATACTCCGTGATTATTCTTCATTAATTTGAAACCTGGAATAAGAGGCCACCTGTCTTAAGCGACCAATTTGTCATTGTCCCACAAGTGGCTTCTTAAAACAGGTGCGACTGTATATTTGCAGTGTTTATCAACATAGTCCAATAAGTTGCATGTTGACATAATATGTTTCACTAATTAAACCCATTATCAAAACTGCATAATGTCCCTTTAAGGCACACAATCTAAAGTTACCTTTTTCTATACACTGAAATAACCAAATATAATGGCCACAAAATGAACAACCAAATGCAAGTACATTGACATACCATATCTGTCCTCTGACTTTGGACACTTTCTTCAGCAAGACGACGGAACCATTGAACGCTTCATTGAACCCGGTCTGAAGTTCCCTCTCCTGTCCAATAGCGAGACCTGTCCGGAAACCTTCCTGTAATATAGATACCAGTTAATATAAGGAGACAGGTGCTCAACAAACTCTCTATCAGATCTGTCTTAACCTTTAAGATATGATATTTTTATGCCATAAACTTTTATTAAGTTAAGTAAAATATTAGTCTTTGCTTTAAATTTGAACACTTTTCTATGTTTTTATACAGAGTTCTTTGTCTAAAGGAGGTAAATATATAGCCTTGAAATTAACAGTGATTCACAATCAAGCCTTCTTTTAAAAAACAATTGATTACATTTCCTGCCATTGAGAATAATTTCAATGTCAAGCAAGGTCAAGTAAGGCTGATCCTTTTAGAGCATAATTAAGAAATTGGGAACACGCACCACTTGACTAAGGGTTGGCAATAAGTAACAATGGTGCATTGATATGAGTTTGTAATTATTTCGTACTAAACTCATGCATTTTCCCCTGTACTTAAGAGGTCAGCTTCTGTTGGTGTCTATTAGACCCGAGTAACCATGGTAACAGAGATCTAGAATAAACAACTACTAGCTTACCGGTAATTTCTATTAACTTTCTCAGGAAACTGACCAGTAGACTAACATTACTCATTGTTAAAAAACCGTTTCATCAATTTCTTGTATTTGCAGAGCACATTTGTTTTAGCTGGCACTTGTCATTACAGTAAAGTCTGTTAGTTGACCAAACAATTAAAAGAAAACAATCAATTTTTAAAAAATATGTTGGATATCATAAACTTCATGGAAACCTTAGGCAGCAATGGCGATGATTTCACTGATACATTACCAACAGACTGCGTTATTTCAACATTTTTTCAACCTTTGGACATCCTTTAGGGTATGCTTGTGTGGTATGACACTCATTACAAGAAAGTCAAATACGCTGAAATATTGAACCCCTTCCTATTTTCAATTCCTATTGGATATGGGGTTCAAAATATTTAATGGGCGTAAAATATTGATCTCCTTTCCTATTTTCAATTCCTTTGGAGAGGGGGTTTAAAATATAATGGCCACAAAATATTTTGAACCCTCTCTCCAATAGAAATTGAAAATAGGAAGGAGGTTCAATATTTTTCGGCCATAATACAGTCAAACACGCTTATAACGAAGTTCCAGAGACAAACAATTTTGCTTTGTTTTGAGCGTAATTTGATACATCCATTAAATTTTCAATATATTTTTAAAGTTAAGATTAATGAAAATTACTTCACTATAAGCGTCAATTCATTATAAGCATGTTCGATATAAGCGTGTTTTATTGTATCTTAAACCCCTTTTCCAATAGCAAATGAAAATGAGAGGGGGGTTCAAAATTCAAAATGTTTATGGTGGGTTTCAATAGAGCTCGTTTCAGATTACAGTCGTTTTTTCCACTTGGTGGGAGTCAATGTTTACATCAGCCACTCAGCCGGCCTGTCACTTTGCCAGCATCAAAGGCATGTTGCCGCTTCAACAATGCATGTGGTTGAAACAGTGAAAGTGCACTAGAGATAGTATACTGCAGGTTAAAAAACGAATGTTTTCCTTATCTATTCTAATATTTGAAATTATTCTTAAACTGGTAATTGAAATGACAGTATTAAGTCAATCTCAGAGAGAGTGAGAGAGAAAGAGAACTTATTTATAAGGTTTAGTGAGGTCTCAGATTTAAAAAAAAACTTGAATTTTTTAAATCTTTAGTTCCACGCTAAACTTTTGATTTCACTATAGTGGCATACAAACTGGTACTTGAAATCCTAAAGTGAACTATGCACAATCTTCTAGATCTAACAGTCTGTAACCCCAGATAAGTTTCAACAAATTGTTTTGACTGACCCTGTCAAATCCGATCGTAGTATACACAGTTAAGACATAACTGCTTGTTACTTGAATAAGAGGGAGAAGAGAGAGTAAAATTCAAATATGTAAATGATAACTGTGACCTTCTGTGTTCAGGAAATCATTCAAAAGTGTTTTTCAGGGCATTTGGTTTGCTGGCACATGATGCCAGATGAAGGGTAAAATAAATATGTAAACAGCAAAAACATACAATTATCTTAACACTGATTTGCTATTTTGCAGCGATCTGCAGTAGATCATCTCCATGGAATACATTGTGATTGAAGAATAAATAGTCCTCCTTTTAAAGTCATGTAGAATAATCGAAATACAGGTACATGCATTTTGTTAGGAAAACATTTATTTCCAACCTGTAGTCACTTAATGTTGTGTGCATACAGTTAAATTAAAGTGGGGGCATTTCATTGATGCCGGCAAAGTGACCCGGCAAGCTATAGTGCGTGGTATTATGTGGGGGTTTCGGCGGCATGTCTTTCAATCCAGTGAAGCGACGGACATCTGAGTTAAGCGAGCAGCTTACAAAAACGAGACTGTCACTAAGTGGGAAAATTGAGCAATTGATGTTGAATTACAGAGCCATTTGAACAAGAGCTTGAGCTTTCGATGGGATGTAACTATCTAGTTTGCACATCAAAACAAGCTCTCAAATATTGAGCATACCTTCTTTCTGCTTATCAATATTTATATTTATAGACTGTTGAAATCGGAAAGTGTTTTTTTTTCAAAGGTTGCAATATCAAATAATTATAAATATCAAATATTAAGCAAAATGTGATGCAAAATATCTTGTGACATATTGTAAAAGTTTTATCACAAAATTACTTATACTCTGACCCAAGTTTCTGCTTACACTACTTTTTGCTTAATATTTTGATAATCATAAATACGTCTGTGCCCAAACTACGTTCATCCACTAGAATGAAACAGTCCAGATTTTGAAACGCCCCCTCTACTTTTTGTTTTCTATCATGTTAATTTCTGCTGGTAAAAATAGATGAAGTACATGTCAATGAGAAAATCGTGGATTTTTCCCCTTGAATCAATTTCAATTGTACTAATCTTTGACAGGTATGTGTATTCTTGTTAAAATTCATCAAAAAGTGATGGAAGCAGTAACATGGGATGGACTATAGTTGTGTTGAAACATACGTGATATATATAAGATATATCATTCAGAACTTGACCCTTTACATTGTTTTACCCATACAGATTTATAGCGTTATAGTTAATTAATGTATACTCTCAAAAAAATTTAATAATAAAGTTTTATATATGTAGTAAGATTTTTTTTATGTACATAATATCTATGTAGAAATATAACAGGATTTTAAATAATAATTTTGTTCTTTACTAGAAAACTGATATGTTTCTTTTTTTTAATTATGATGCAGGCCCCAGGCCATTGGCTCTTGACAATGATATGGTCTCCTGTTTATTATTTATTCTCAATGAAATCTTGTTAACATGTTGACATTCACGAAAATCAATATTTGTGTATATTATTGTATCATAATGACTTAATTTTGTCATTTACTCACTATAAAAAAGGTAGGATCATCACTAAGAAAAAAAAGGGAAGTTCTTGATGACAGACATTTCGGTATTTTATATCGGTATTTTGGGTAGGGGGCATTTCTGTACATACGAGGCATTTCAATAATTCTGCGTAAATTGTAACTTATATTTACTAAAGCGTTATATCAAACTGCAAACAGGCAATTACAGAGCACAGGGGCTTGTGTTCCTCGGGGGAAAAATAATATTATTAATATTAAAAATAATTTTAATTACTTTTCCTCCAAGGTACCCACTTTTTGTAAAGGTTCTATACAAGCCCCTGTGTATAGAGATTAATCAGAACGGATCCGTGTAACATTATTTTTCTGACCTTTTGTAAATTCGATTTCAATTTCTCCAATTCTTTTGAGCCGACGTTAATATCGGAGACACTTTCGTCAAATACATCTTCGACGTTAATCGTGGCCATGGGACAACATGCTTCTTGGTCTGTATCATCCAGACGTTTATGTGTTTATATTTCCATAAATACATAAACGTCTGGATGATACAGACTAGAGACCTTGAATGTATATAGGCAATATCGAACCCGACTATGAATGTCACAAGACTTTTGGAAATCTCTTTAAAACAAACAATATCGTTTTCAGATTAAATGTTCGAGATTTGTTTTCAACATTCATATAAAAAATATCAATTTACCATTGTATTTATTACCTTTTTACCCTTTCATTATTTCATGATCGATAAATACAGAATTCATATGTTTGTTCTGGCAATGTAGTATGAATATGGCAAATTTAATGCTTTATTACGATCTCGAAAATAGCAAATTCTTTACCAAAACCTGTTTTAAGTTTTCTACACATGCACACAAAAGTGAGAAATATGAATAAGTAACAAAACCAATATGAAATTATATCTGTTAATTCGTCTTTTATCTTTACGCGAATTGTATGTCTGTTTGGAATGTCCTTGGAAAGAAAACAAGTCTTGTGACTTCCTTTCAACACATAATATATCATTAGGTAAACACGACCTTTTGCTCAGAAGTCAAAATGTGAGAAGAAAATCTACATGACACCCAGGCTCTCTTGCTTATATAACCGAGTCTTAAACTGAACAGGGTTTCTGACGTATTTCTGGTTTAGCCCAGAGACTTGGTCAAAAATTTCGTCAACGACTGTGAATTGAAATGACGAAACTAACGCGGTTTTGTAGTCTAGTGGCTGTTTTATTGGACCTATGTTGCCAAACTTTTGGTGGGTTCGATCACCGAGTGATCCCAGCTTGCGATGAGAGCGAGAAAGTGTGCAAGTTCGAGTTTGACATTAGATACAAGTTTTCGATGGTCTATTACTTCAATGGATACTCCACGCCCATTGTGATTCGGAATGGAACGATGATGAAGAGATCTGTGTATAATAGCGAAGAATTTACTCCCATTACCCCACAAGGTGAGACTGTCCGTCTGTTCGTCCGTCCGTCTGTCTGTCTGTCTGTCTGTTTGTCTATTTTTGTCTATACCTATCTCCCAGTTATCGCATGGTAGTTTACACAATCAGAATCTCTCTCTCTCTCTCTCTCTCTCTCTCTCTCTCTCTCTCTCTCTCTCTCTCTCTCTCTCTCTCTCTATGTGTGTACGTGTTCCAAGTATTCGATCGACGTTTTCATTACATCAACATTTCCAAGAAAATTAATTAGTATTGAAAAATATTCATAAATATTAATGTATTTTTGAATCAATATGAATATTTTTTTGCAAAATTCCTTTCCTGTTTGTCGTCCGTTACATGCAGATAGCAGTGTCCATGCAAAGCTTTGCACAGCCATCGAACTAAACAGAAAAAAACCCCGTAAAGTAAAAATCGTTATCTTTCAAACCGAACCATTTAAAGAGCAAAATAATGTATTTCAACAAATCCAACCCACCCCTGAGCACTCACATTGGTCCTGTTTAGTATTTGGTTATGTATTCAAGTCTTATACAGGCCCATATAGCTAGGATGTCGAAAACAGTCACTAGGTTAATGCCACAAGTAGGGTGGGGTAGGGTGGAGGGGGTGAGGGCAACGTATTTGTTAATACCTATTAAGAGGTCTGGATTGTAGTGTTTTAGACTACATTGATCTCCTTGAGACGAAGAGCATTGCATACATTGTAGAAATGTAGGAAAATGTTCCAATTATTCGGATTTTTTCTTTAATAAATGATAATTTAAATCCAAAAAAAATCATTTTTGATATTTTAAGGTAGATATGATGGTTTTTGTTGACCATCCAGCCTCCTGATCTTATGCATGGTCAAAATTTCTTATTTGATTAGCGTGTACATGTATGATACACATTTTCCATAACTAAAATTGAGCAAGTATTCATATTCATGTAAGCACCTTATTTCTCTTAGAATTGCACCTGAAATTGCTGTAATTGGATATTCGAGTTGGAAAAAATACCCAGTAAATTTAAATACAGCTATGCCAGTCTTTCTACAAAGAGCGAACAAAGCAACTGTAAAACGTTTATACACAACGTTTAGAATTTGATTGGCACATGTATCCTACGACCAGATCACATGATGACAACTGCGCAGTAGTTTAATATTGTGTTTTAAAGAATTTTTCAAATGTAATTTATAAAGGATTTGAATCAAATTGAACTAATAAGAACTTTTCAAAGTCTTTCTTCGAAAGACATACATGTATATTCCGTCTTAGTTATTTGATTCACTGGAGGTGATTAAAATTTAAGTTCTTCTACAGAGTCTTTTTATTTCACTAAGGTATCTTTTAAATACTGTATGACATCGTTGACATATTTGTGGTTGTTTTAACCTCTACACACAGCATAACAAAAAAATAATTATGTTTGAATTCTTTTTATTGTGAATTTTTAAAGCTATATGTACTTTACTTTAGGCGCATTTTCTTTCTAACTTTCAAATTTTCTTTATTATGCAGAGCTAAGCGAGATTCTGACGGTTGACGGGGTCTACAAACTTCTATTTGCCATTAATGGAGAGCTTCCGGGCCCGCCAATTATAGTGTACGAAGGACAGACGGTATGCTCCCGTTTTATCAATAGTTCTGGACACTAAACAGCAAGTTATGATTTCGATCTATTACTTTGAAAGAAAAAATGTCAGACATAATTTTTGACGACTAAGGTATCTCACTCCTAAATGTGGTTGTATCAAGAATATTTTGAAAACTAAGTTTATCATTGAAGTCTGTAGAAAAAAATACTTCAAAAAATACAAAGATAAAGGAGGTAATTGTTCTCCCCTCTGGGTGAGGGCGAATTTTGATATGACCTTTTTGCACCTAAATGCAGTTTTTGCTGTATTGACATTTGCTGCCAGTCTTTTTAATCTAGCGGTATATCACATACGATATTGTTTTAAATTATACACAACGATCAGATTAAATTCTGTATAAAGCCGTACATGTATTATACTTTATTTCGTGACCTTTTTGCACTTAAAATGGACAATTTTTCAATAGTAACAATTTCGATATGAAATGAAAGCTCTCTGAAATTCTAGGTTTTTATAAATTTAGTTCACTTTGTCTTCATACGACCAAAGTATTAAATTTAAATTAAAAAAAACCATGTGAGGCAGTAGAATTTTTTTTAGAAAGTAGGCTACAAAGATAATATTCATGCAAAATTTAGCTGAAAAATTTTCAGACTTTTTCTATATATTTACGGTAATTACGCTCAATTAAACTCTTAAATATATTTTTATCAATGTAAAGCAAGGCCCAACGAATATGTTTTAAACACATTGCAATTTAAAAGTTTACGTGAATAAAGAGGTTTGATTCAATGTTTCGACAATTGGATGATTTTAATGAATTTTTTTTCTAGAGAAAACATTCCGCAAAAAATATATTCTCCGGTAAAAATTGGATTGATTATTACTGGATTAGCGGGCCTACAGTCGCATAGATCTATGCAGTCTTAAGAATGTCACACGATTTCCTTCATATGACACAATAGAATAATTATATTCTATTAAAAGTTTCAATCTAAATAAAATAAATATTTATATATTAATATAATTATTGCAACAAAGCACGAATCAGTTTGCAAGATAGAGTACATGTATTGCTTTTAGATTAATTTGTCAATATGTCAGGTGTCAGGTGCAGGAGATCACATGATCGGCTGAGGGTAATGTGCTTTTTATGAATTTCGAAATTATTTTTTTTCCGTCAGAGATCCAGATCACTGTGCCCCGGTGCATTTTTCTTTTTCAGAGAAGATTTTCAATATATTTTTTTTGTATAACAAACAAAATAGAAAAGAAAGTGGATTATGCCTGCGTTTTATAATACATCGTTTTCCTTTTCTCTTCTAAAATTTTGTTCCTCCCAGGGTGGGTTGGGGATGAGGGTGGGGGCGTGTATGGGCGCGTGGTGGGGTACATATAGGAAATAATACTCTTTGATTGATTTTTTACACTTACGCTTACTGAATATTTGTACGCAGATTGAAGTCAGTGTGAAGAACGGGCTATCGAACGAAGCGTTCACCATCCACTGGCACGGCATGATACAGAAGAACACCCCGTGGATGGATGGGGCTTCCATGGTGACCCAATGTCCCATAAATCCCGGAGATACATTTCTATACAGGTAATTACAGATATGCAAACTAAGAAACACGAACGCATATTGGATTCGAATTGTTGACTTTAAGTCCACTAAGGTGAACTAACATTACCACAAGGATGAAAAGTTGGCAACGAAGACCACTGATTTGAATTTTAATATTAAGATGTTTATAGCCATGTGGTGAAGAGAAAATTTAATGATGTGAAATTATTAACATAATTATACATGTAATTGTACAACTATGTAATTATAGAATACATTTTTAGATAATGTATTTTATAAAGTTCGTAAAAAGGTTATAGCCATGTGCTGAAGAGAACATTTAATGATGTAAAATTATGAACAGAATTATATTTGTACATCTATATAATTATAGAATACATTTTTAGATGATATATTTATGAAGTTCGAAAAAAGGTTCCACTGTAGAAATGAAATTTATTGTTTTCCCCCCCTCTTGATTTCGGCAGATATAAAGCCGAGCCCCGAGGAACCCATTGGTACCACTCCCATCAAGGAACAATGCGGACAGACGGACTGGCGGGACCAATCATCGTCCTTCCCCGGAACAAGAGGACAGACATACCGGAAGTTGAAGAGGACTTCATTCTAATGATCCAAGACTGGAGCAGGAACTCTTCGTCACTCGAGAGTCACGTGATACAGCACTTCAACATGCATCTGTAAATATCGCTTAAAGATTTTTTTATCAACCAAATAAATATTCAATTTTTATTACAAATGAATGGAGAGAAAATTTTAATTCATGACAGTGAAAAAAATACGGATAATTATCAAATCTTCCAATCTTTTGAATGTTTGTAGGGAAAAATTATCAACGGACAATTTGTCATATGAAAACATATAATTTGTTTTTACTAATAATTCATTATCACACTCTATTGAGTCTAAACGCAGTGTCTGTCAATGATTAAAAAAACGCAGTGTCTGTCAATGATTCAGAAAACGCTAAAATCAAATCATTCAAGCTTTTTAAAATTTTTATTTACATCTTCCAAATTGCATACAGTCATTTCCTTATGTAAATATATTTAATAGATGTATGTCTATGATTTGTTTTGCCTGCATAATTTATTTTAGCCATTGATAGTATAACAATGCCATATAATAATTTATCATTAAACAATTAAGAAATTCATACTCTAAGTACTTTGATATTGCTTTAAAATTATACGACAAAACACGTATGATTCTTTAAATTGTGATATTTCACAGCTATTCCAATAACTTCAACTGTACGACCGACTGTTACAAACCAACACACTCCGTGGACGGTACCAATATGGGGGTAGTGCCATTTCACTCTGGACTCATCAACGGAAAAGGTCAAATTTCTTTTTTTTAAAAATGCATTTTTAGGACCTATACGCTGCACATTCATTGCAGGGTAGTATTGTGTTCTTAGAGTGATCTGTCATTTGATGTAAAATACACCCCCCGTAAAAAAATAAATGTGAAAAAAAATGTTAAAAAACCGATAATATACAGTTACAGTGTATGTCAAAAATTGTAATAGATCCAAGTATTCTGAGTCGAGATTAGACCAAGAAAAGTATTTTATAGAACATGTGCATGCATTTTTTTTTCAATTAAGTACACCTGCAAATTGTTATGACTTAGTACTTTTTGCAATTGCATCATACATTGTAACGTATGTTGCAATCTAGTATGAATGGAATAAGTACATGTACAATGTATAACAATATGCAAACCAAAATACAGCTACATGTGTCACACTAGTAACTTTTTTACCCCACCCCCACCCCCTCCACCCACCCTTTTAAAAATGAAATATTATGTACTGTACACCAAACTGGCCATACGAGGACACAACTGGATGATCTGACGGGTAAATAACTGTTTCACAGTAAGAAAGATTAAGGAGGGTGAACTCTGTACACGGCTGGTCTTTAGTAATTCTGACAGAGTTCATCTTCCTGAAGCTTTCCTACTGCGTATGCGTATCACAGTAATTTTTTTATTTCACGTGTCTGGGTACATGTAAGATTTCATAAGCATGGGAATGACACGTGCATGAAAGAGTTTTACCAACACATCGTGAATTATATTGTTTGCATTCAATGCGATGGGGTTCATAGTCCTCCGATACCCGGGCGACATGAATAGCGACATTTTGTTCTCGTTTAGTGGACCATTAAATATGTCTGGAACACTTTCCAAGTTAATGTGGTCATTGTGTGTCATTTCGCATGCATTCATTCGCGTCTGCTATGCGGTTTTGCTAAGGACATGATCTATATGTCCTTACAAGTGACCTTTCACTGAACTGGGTTCACCAGCTGAGGCGTCACGTATTCTCCTTTGTTGACCTCGATGAAAAAATAAATGGCACCATACAAGCTTGTAATAGGAGAAGCGATAAGACATTTTTATTCAGATCCTTATTTAAATAAACCTGAATTGGATTTTCATTTTCCGAATCAATTAAAAAAAACCCATAATGTTTTGCTTTTTCACTTTAGGGCATATGAAGTACTTGATATTTAATTTAAGGGGGATGTCCGGTCATCTTGTACTTATGAGAACCGAAAGTAAATTCTAGAACTGACATGTTTATGCCAAAGACGGACTCAAAATTTTGTTAAAAGATAAAAAAGCAATAAATATGAGGTTCTACATGTCATTTTGTGCGCAAATTGTGCACACAAATGCAAAACAATGCCTGACGTTTTTCAGTCACTTAGAACTGCGCAGATGCAGAATTAAATTAAACATTTTAAAAATCTTTAAGAATATGAAAGGAAATCATTAGTGTCCACTCTACAACCATTTGTTGAGAAAAAGGTTGAACCTTGCACATTTATTCTGAAGCTCTGTCTCAAAATAGGTTACAAAAATAGAAGAAAAGAATAACAAATAACTCAAGTTTACAAATGTATATGTCGCTATCCTAGTACTGGCATTCAAATATGATGTGTTGTATTATGAATATGTAGGCAGATCTTTACAAGTACATGTACAAACAAATATTCCAAAAAATGCTAAAAATCTCTAGAATTAGGAATAACAACCTCTCAAAATCATGACTACCTTTGTTTCTTGGCCTTTTTGCCATAGCAACGCGTGTGAATTTTCATAAATAAAATGTATTTCATGGACATTGATAGGGATGAAAAAATCTAATAGTTACCCATTTCGGCTTATAAAAACGCAAAATAAACCAGAATTTAATGATTTTAAAGGGTTTTATGTCTTTAATAACATATTAGTGGGTAATCCATCTTTAATCTCGGCTACCATGACAACGATTACCCCAGCAACCAATTTTTAGCGTCTTTTTGCGCTTTACATATACATGTTGGTGTATGAATATAAAGAAAATTGTTTACTATGCGTGGCTTTGATTTTTACAAAGAATTAATATTGAGAAAGTTTGGTATGATAATGGTGAGCAGATTATGATATAGAAGGCGGATGTTGCGTTCATATGAATTAATTTTTTTATAGGCCACTATTATCCACACAAAGAAGAAGACCCCTTAATTCCGGAACTCCCGATTGAGACGTTTAACGTGAAACCAGACAGATACTACCGCTTCCGGGTCATTAATGCTGCCATGTTGTTTTCCTTCCGGTTTTCAATTGACGAGGTATTTCTTAGTTTGAAAAAAAACTATTTTTTTCTTTATTTTAATAAATATTTTAATTTTAATTTTTAACTTAATTTTTCACATATCTTCCAATACTTCTGCGAACAACATTCATTAAAATTTCACTGAAATCAATACAATACTCTGTCCCAAGTTTCTGCTTTTACCAGTTTTGCTCAATATTTTGATAATTTTAAACGCCTTTATTCCAGAACAACATCTATTCACTTGAATGAAAAAAAAATCATTTTTTTTTGTTTTGAAACGCCCCCTCTATCGCTTCAGGTTTCAATATACTACCTAAAATAAAAAAGAAACTACTAGATTTTGCATTGCAAACGACATGAAAATAACCCAGATGATAATGTTGAAAAATTGTGCAAGGAGTCTTTAGAATGGATGAAAGATAAGAAATGTATTTGCTTCTGTGAATATTCTCCGGGTATAAAGAGGACAATTTTGAATGGGAAATCTTAGAATCTTTGCTATATAATGATTTCAATCGTTTTTCACCGACAGGTATATGTGTTTTTAAAATAAGAAAATGAACAAAATGTGATGGAAAACGGTAACCTGGGACAGACTAATATGTAGTTTGCAAAATCAAGTCCTTGTTTTAAAGAATGAATGATGTACAAGAAACACATTAACTTCAAGAGTTTCATCAATGAGTCTTGTTTGGTATTTTTTTCAGCATACGATACACGTTGTTGCAACCGACGGGAATGACGTAGAGGCGGAGAGTGCGCAGTCAATCATTATATCAAGCGGTGAAAGATTTGACATACTCGTGAAAACAGATGGAAATCCAAGGAAGAACTACTTTATTCGCGCGGAAACAATCGAAGTTAAAAATAGACGAAATGTAAGATTTTTATTATGCATAGATTTTATCTTAAATTGTACGTCAAGTTATATTATTTTTTTTTACTTTCAAAACTTCCCAGACAACGAATTGTTTGATAATTTGTTTGATAAAAGTGATTAATCTAAGTTACACTTTCGATTTATATTTAAAAACATTGTAAATGTTTACTTTCATCATAATCATTAAAAAGGTAAATTCTAAATCTGTATCTAACTCAGTTGAAATTATTATTTTCATTTAACATGTAAAAAGATATTACACATTTGTTTCGCAATGCATGTGATATATTTACCGTATTATCAGTACCTTGATGAAACGAATGCTACATTATAAAGGAAAGCACAAATGTTACATGTATCTACAAAGTTTCGCTGCTGTTGGTTCTTTGAGTTGCCATTATTCCATATTTCATTGTTCATACTACCTTTCTCTTTCTAAAATCAGGAACCAAACTTGCCGGGACGAGTGACCGCAGTATTGAGGTACGAGGACGCTCCTGAAGAACTTCCAAAGACAGAGCGTCACACATGCACCCGCCGAAACGCCTGTAAAGTCCTCAACTGCCCATACAAGTAGGTGTCAGTTTCTTTCCACGTATCGAAAGCTTTGAGAGTTGTGCGTATGTTTTTGTTGCTATGTCTAGCTACTCATTAGTAGTAAATTTGAAAAAAAGGGCCAAGATACAAACTGTGTGCCTAACAGAATAAATTCATTAATACAAATTAATATGCTTCTTCCCAATATTTATGATTAAAACATTAACATATGCTTTGATTTTCTCGATTACTTACCTCAAAGACAACACCGAATCATCCTTGACTGTAGTCATTGTAGCAATAACTGTTATTTTTGTGATCGGCTTCGGCTGACCACAGTTGTGTCCGTTTGAGGCATCCGGCAAACTTCACTATTTGCGCACACGTTACAAATCGCACTACTTTGTTAACTATGCAGTGACAGCTTCATATAAATCTTAAATTATTGGTGTTATAATTAAGAAATATTATTTTAATGTCTTTAACGTGAGATTTAAACATTTATACAGTTACAGAATGATTTAAATCATGTTTTGTTTTTATTTAAATGCGTAAGAATTTCGTTCGGAAGTACACTTCGCCTACGTGGTACTAAACAGAAAGTTACTTCGTTCCTTGCTATTTCGGAAAGCAACAAAACAGCGCGAGTTATCCTATTTAATGCATGTTGTACTTTTGGCATAACATAAAAACAGTTGATGCTGACAACAAATATCACATGCCGACCATTCCTTTAAAAGGAAAACTTGTTTTTCTTCTACATGTAACGCTCTTCAATTTTGCACAATTGCAGACTCTATCCATCAGACGCTCACATAAGATGTCTGTCAACCGCTCACTTCCGGTCTACTCAGGAAATGATTGAAAGACAACCGGTTCCTCTTCCGCCGCGAGGCGAGGGAATTCGGGAGGATTTTCTGAACTTTCACTACGCTGGTATATACATTCATATGTCTATTACATGTAATGGAAAACACCCGTGAATTATACAATGTCATGTTTGTATGGTTTTTTTTTTCAATGATTTAAATGCACCGAATAGGTGTGGTAATTGTGTGTTTTTCTTTAAATTTTCTCTAAAAGGATTCAAAGGAAGTCCCTTCATGGCGGCCATTAACGGATATAAATTTGAATTTCCCACATGCCCTCCTCAGGTAATTTACTATTTGTTTGCTTGCTTTTTAGCTCACCTGAGCTGAAAGCTCAAGTGAGCTTTTCTGATCACTTTTTGTCCGGCGTCCGTCTGTCTGTCTGTCCGTAAACTTTTTACATTTTCGACTTCTTCTCCAGAACCACTGGGCCGATTTCAACCAAAATTGGCACAAAGCATCCTTAAGTGAAGGGATTCAAGTTTGTTAAAATGAAGGGCCACACACTCTCTCAAGGGGAGATAATTAAAAATATATTGAAAATTTGTTGGTATTTTCAAAAATCTTCTTCTCAAAACCCATTTGGCCAGAAAAGCTTAGACTTGTGTGGAAGCATCCTCAGGTAGTGTAGATTCAAGTTTGTTCAAATCATGATCCCCAGGGGTAGGGTGGGGCCACAATGGGGGATCGAATTTTTACATAGGAATATATAGAGTAAATCTTTAAAAATCTTCTTCTCTGAAACTGATCAGCCAGAAAAGCTGTAACTTATGTGGAAGCATCCCCAGGTAGTGTAGATTCAAGTTTGTTCAAATCATGACCCCCGGGGGTAGGTTGGGGCCACAATGGTTGGGTTGAATTTTTACCTAGGAATATATAGAGTAAATCTTTAAAAATCTTCTTCTCTAAAACTGATCTGCTAGAAAAGCTGAACTTGTGTGGAAGCATCCTCAGGCAGTGTAGATTTAAGTTTGTTCAAATCATGATCCCCGGGAGTAGTTTGGGGCCACAATGGGGGGGGGGGTTGAATTTTAACATAGGAATATATAGAGTAAATCTTTAAAAATCTTCTTCTCTAAAACTGATCAGTCAGAAAAGCTGTAACTAATATGGAAGCATCCCCGGGTAGTGTAGATTCAAGTTTGTTCAAATCATAATCCCCGGGCGTAGGGTGGGGCCACAATGGGAGGGGATTGAATTTTTACTTAGGAATATATAGAGTAAATCTTTAAAAATCTTCTTCTCTGAAATCGTTCAGCCAGAAAAACTGAAACTTGTATGAAAGCATCCTCAGGTAGTGTAGATTTTACTTTGTTCACATCATAATCCCCAGTGGTAGGTTTGGGCCACAATGGGGAGTCGAATTTTTACATAGGAATATATAGTGAAAAATCTTTAAAAATCTTCTTCTCAGAAACCGATCGGGCAGAAAAGCTGTAACTTGTGTGAAAGCGTCCTCAGGTATGGAAGATTCAAGTTCGTTCAAATCATGATACTGGGGGTAAGGTGGGGCCACAATGGGGGGGTTGAATTTTTTTTATAGGAATATATAGTGTAAATCTTTAAAAATCTTCTTCTATAAAACTGATCAGCTAGAAAAGCTGTAACTTGTATGAAAGCATCCTCAGGTAGTGTAGATTCAAGTTTGTTCAAATCATAATCCCCAGTGGTAGGGTGGGGCCACAATGGGGAGTCGAGTTTTTACAATGGAATATATAGAGTAAATCTTTAAAAATCTTCTTCTCTGAAATCGTTCAGCCAGAAAAGCTGTTACTTGTGTGGAAGCATCCTCAGGTAGTGTAGATTCAAGTTTTTACAAATCATAATCCCCAGTGGTAGGGTGGGGCCACAATGGGGAGTCGAAATTTTACATAGGAATATATAGTGAAAAATCTTTAAAAATCTTCTTCTCAGAAACCGATCGGGCAGAAAAGTTGTAACTTGTGTGAAAGCGTCCTCAGGTATGGAAAATTCAAGTTTGTTCAAATCATGATACTGGGGTAGGGTGGGGCCACAACGGGGTGGGGTGGGGGATCAAACTTTTACATAGGAATATATATGGAAGTATCTTTAAAAATCATTTGCCTAAAAAAGTCAGTTCAGATAGTCTAGATTAAAATTTGTCAAAATCATTACCTTCAGGACTAGGGTTGGGCCACATGGGGGGGGGGGGGGGGGGGGGGGGGAGGGGGGGGGTCCAATTTTACAGAGGAAAACATTTGAATTACATGTATCCACAAAATCTCAAATGTTATTATATATGGTTTTACTTGTATGCAAGCATTTTGAATTATTGTTGATTCTTTAAAATTGTTTAGACTCTGGCCCCTGGACAATTCTTTGGCCTCACAAGGGGTTCAAAGTTTGATGTAGGTTTATAATCCATATATAAACAGTTGTTTAAGTCTGATCATTTTCTCGAGAACTGCAATGCTCAATATGTAACATCCTTGTCTATCATTGCTCAGCTGAGCATTGTGGCCCATGGGCCTCTTGTTTCTATCACCAGGATCTGTTTTTTATATAAATTATACAAAGAGGGTGTTGCAGAAAAGCGGGACTTTTACCTAACGTGAAAAGGACCTTTAAAATCTTGAACAGTCATATCTAAATATAGACTCATTACGTAGACGACTATATTTACATAGAGGGTATGTTCCGTATGTAGGCAAAATACATGTACACAATCAATTTACGCGCATTTCTATCGAACATGGCAACCACCATTTGATCTTCATTCTGTCTTTTGATGTTAATAACACATATCAATTTGATTTCTACTGTCCAGCGTGTTCAAAATATAAATTTTTGGAGCTACATAAATAAATCTGATTCTTGCTCTTCAAAACCGTCAGAGTTGTAATTATAATCATCGCATGTTTCTATAGTATCTAGATAAATGCCTAGTCTAGATAAAAAGGTGGGAAAAAAATAATTCCTACATATTTTCTACCTATTGTTTCATTACTGATTCATACTTTTTAATGATTTTTTTTGCTTTTAACAACCTGCACATGTATCTTTGAAAACGGCAACCCGGTTATTTTTTAAAAAGGAAAAACAAACAAACTTTCTACATTGATGTGTACAAAATGTATATAATTCAAGCTTATAACGTGGACTTCACACAGTAAGTAATGTTTAAAAAAAAAAATGAAGCACGCACGCAAAATATTAGATTGACAAGCGATTAAATACCGTCATTCTGACATTTCAAAAATGTCTACATGTGCACATACGTTACCTTTTCGTGCTATTAGCAGATATATATATATATATATATATATATATATATATATATATATATATATATATATATATTTTCTCCAACTGTTCCGGGATTTGAACCCAATCAAAAAAGTCTGACTCGGTCAAAACCTATTCTATCTGCGTAACCACTCGACTAATTTCGATATGAAGTACTCATAGAAAATTTATAATAGCGTTCTTAGATTTCGAAGATACTTATGTTTTTTTCCCCAAAAGTTTTATTTTTGTGAAAAACTGCCTCTTTGAAACAAAAATCGGAAGTGGCAGTTTTCAAGAAAATTTCTGACTCTTAACGTTAACATCTATTGCTTTTGTTTCAAGGAGGCAGTTTTTTTCACAAAAATGAGGATTACCCTTTTAAAAAGCGTGAAATCTACCACATTTCTCTGAGTAACCATTTTCAATTTAATTTCACGGTCTTATAAAAATTTGTACAAACTTTCCAGATAAAATTCCACACTGATTTATGTATAACGTTGCATGTAAAATAGATTTACATCGAACTTTGTAGCTTTGATTTTTTAATTTTATCCTCTACACCTTTAGGGAAAAATAGCATAGAAACTGCAACACCCTCTTTCCAATTGTAATTTGGTCAATAATATTAGACACTCGGAACTTTCTAAATATGTTTACCCGATCAAACTCGGAAGTTGGTGATGTAATGAATGATATCCGATCTCATCGTGGAATGTTCTCTAATCCTTCTCTTCTGAATTTTGTTAGGATTTGTGAAAACTTAGACGACCTTATCTGAATTATGGAGTGAGAGTCTTACCCATAAGCGTTGATAACGTATTGTTGAAGAAACCTGAAAACACGTGTCCGGCGTACAATGTACACTGAATATCGAGTTTATATATAGAAAACTGTAACTGTTACACCTATCCACGTAATTATATTTGGTATAATTGTTTACCCGAATTTTCTCGTAGAAAAAAGTCTCATTTTACAATTCTTGACTGATTTCAAAACTGTTACCCACAGATTACTTATGCTGTCCCGGCGCGCACCTGCTTCAACGACTGCCAGGACCACGATTGTGGGGCGTACTGTGAGTGTACTCACACCCTGAAGTACGACCAGCTGCCCCTCAACGCCGGCGTACAGATGATCCTCGTCAATAAAGGTACTGATACTGATTTCATGTTAACTTTTGTTGTTTTGCAAATCAGAAAATATGGTAAAATACAGTAACGTAGAGTACATATGTATTATAACAGTCGCGTCTCGTTTGACCTGATGATCCGCGCCTGGCAACGAGACGTGATCCGGCTCTTTGGTTCAAGTTACTATCATAATGATAAATTTATTAGATACCCTTGTCCATTTATAAGTTTTAATTACAAAAGTATCTTATTAAACTCAACTGTATGACGTTTACTTATATAACAAAGTTATTGTTAGATGAACTCTTTTAAAACGCGCTAAAATACACACGTTATTTTACGTGTACTACGTCATCGGTTTCAGAGAGTGGTGATAAGGAATCGGAAAACCACAGTGTGGTGATCCGGAAAATCGGATAACACTCTGTAAAATTGACAGTATCAAGAAAGGAAAATTGATGGGTATATAATAAGATTGCTACTCGTTAATAGACGTACTGTATTGCTGTTTTGCAAATCAAAGAAATATTGGCAAAATTTAACAGGCACGTAGCTTCTTTTGTTAAAGTGGAGCGACGAAAAGAAATGTATATATTAAGAAAATGGAAAATTTTCCTTAAAAATGGAGGACTAACCCACCCTCTCCTAATCATCTCTCACATTCATAATATTAGAATCTCAATTTAACCCGATATTAAATAAGAGTCACATTAAAAATGAATTACGTAAATATCTGTTGATAAAAATTAAATTTATTCATACTGTATCTATAGGGCATCATTATGAAGCAACAGAGAAAGTTTGAAATCAGTCCGTGGAATCATAAAGAAAAAAAGTTTGGAAAACGAAGTAGGGACATAATGACTGACAAACCGCAATAAATGCTATAGTCTAACCCCCTACCCCACCCTCATCCCTCATCTCCCGTTTCTTCGGTAAAGGACTAAAACATACAAATTGACCTTGCCCTCATCTTGTTTTGAATGCCATGTTTCTCAAGAACCACTGAACCAAATTCAACCGAACTTGGCACAAAACATCCTTAGTAAAGGGTCAAGTTTGTTCAAATAAAGGGACACGCTCTCTTTGAAAAGGATATAATTTAAAATTATTGAAAATTTGTTTCTTTCTTTCAAAAATCTTTTTCTCAAAAACCATATGGCCAGAATAACTGAAACTTGTGTGAAAGCATATTCAAGGTAGATATAAGTTAGTTCAAATCATGATCCCTAAGGGTAGGATGGGGCCACAATGATGGTCGAATTTTTACTTAGGATTATATAAAGAGAAATCTTAAAAATCTCCTTCTCAAAAACCATATGGTAAGAAACGCTGTAACTTGTGTGAAAACATCCTCAGGTAGTGTAGATTCAAGATTGTACAAATCATGGTTAGGGTTGGGCTACAATAGGGCTCGAAATTTTACATTGGAAAATATAGAGAAAAATCTTTAAATTCTTCCTTCTAAAAAACTATTTGGCCAGAAACGCTGTATCTTTTGTGGAAGCATCCTCTGGTAGTGAAAATTCAAGATTGTTCAAATCACTACCTTTCGAGGTAGGATGGGCCCGTTGCGGTGTGGGAGCTGGGTTAAAATTTTTACATAGGTATATAGAGAAAAATCGTTATAAATCTTCTTCAGACTTTTCAAAAATCATTTGCCTAGAAAAGCTGAAACTTTTTTGGAAGCATCTTCAGGTAGTGTAGTTTCAAGTTTGTCAAATCAATATCCTCGGGGGTAGGGCGTGAATATAATATTATTTTATAATATTATATTTTGAATTTGATGCACTGTAATGCTAAATGTGATCACAGTTATGTCTATTGTTGCTAAGGGAGCAATGTAGCCACTGGGCCTCTTATTGATTCCTTGTCATTCATTTCATTTTTACCAATCAGATGAATTCATTGGAGCCACAAACCATCCAATTCACATACACGGACACCACGTGCACATTCTCAAAATCGGTTACCCGGAAGTAGATGAAGACACAGGATTAATCGTCAAGGAGACGCCCGACATTAAATGCGCCGGAAAAGATTGTAAATACCCAAGCTGGACAAAGGAGGAGTGGGCAGGGGGAAACGTCCCGGACCTAAATCTACGGAACCCGCCTCTGAAAGACACCGTCGTGGTGCCAAGAATGGGATACGTTGTACTCAGATTTCCTCTAGACAATCCAGGTATTTGAAAAATCGTAAAATGTAATTCATGCCAATATTTTATACACATGTCTTTTACTAATTAACAATTTTTGATTTTCAATGAATCTCACTGACAATAAAAAAAATTGATAATTAGCAAAAGACACACATGTATGTGACTGAACTTATCAAATGCGAATTTGATTTTTCCGGGAAGGGAAAAATTCATTTTACGGTTCCGATTACTTATAGTGATTAATGTAAACGAGGAACTGTACATGTATAACGTTTCAGAAAACTGTTATTTTACCTTTGTGTGCATGAGAGAAAATCAATTTCAGCCTACATTTGATGATGCAAAATTTTGATATGATTATTATGATGAAATTTAATCTCTGTTGCGCAGTCCCGAGGACGTAAAGGCTGGGATTTTGTGGAAACTTATAAATTAAGGTTGTGACAGTCATGTTTTTTTTAAGTGCTTTGTCTTTGACTGCGTTTTAAAGCTTTTAGAATTTACAATATAGTCTCATTATTATTTATTGAACACGAAACAATCAAATGCTCATCGAGGGAAAAACTTGCCACCTTAGTATGTCACGGGAAAAATCATTTATTTGGTTCTTAAATTTATGCATTTTAAAAAAAAAATGAATTATAACCCCCTCCCCCATTAAAAAAAGGAAATTACCGCGAAATTATTAAACTATGAAATTATTTCTTATTGACCACCATGTATTTCGACTGAGTTGAATGTTTTGTTCGTCAGGTTACTGGTACATGCACTGTCATATGGAGGCACATCAGTTAGAGGGAATGACCCTGATCATTAAGGAGGGACTTCACTCAGCCCAGAAGAGACCCCCTAAAAATTTCCCGACTTGCGGGGATTTCACGTGGTCCTACGAGGAGTATGAGGAAATTGTTAATGGTCCCCTGGTTGCTGGGTTAGGCGCCGTGCGACAAGATGAAGGTAAAGTGTTTATTCTTAACATACTGATATGTTTACATCTACCAAGTACAATTCCCTCTATTCTTAAGGAAATTCATAGCTCTGTAGAAACTGACAGGACTGAAATCTACTCGCCCAGTTTATCGATTAGCCGAAACCTTCATTGACCTAAGAAAAATCACGGACTGCAAGAAATAATCATGATGATGTAAATTAAGACTCAAATTCCCATAGAATATTATTTGACTGTTTCTTTAATCTATCGTATTCATGTACATTAACAATAATTTAGTTAATTTTTCTTACTTTTTACGATCAATTGATTAATTTGTCAAAAAGAGATGTAGATATATAAAAAAAGGCTTTCTTTGATGATTCATGCGGGTTATGAGGGTAGCGATCATTGCAGAAAAATTACATAGCTCGCGTTATGTATTGTGTTTTTGCAATGTTCACGCTCATATCCTGCATGAAGAATTTTATTGTTGAAATAGAATGCATGGCGGGAGAGATACATTTATGTAATGAATGGATTTTAAGAGAGAGAGAGAGAGAGAGAGAGAGAGAGAGAGAGAGAGAGAGAGAGAGAGAGAGAGAGAGAGATTTAAAGTAGAGAGAGAATTTGAAGATAGAGACGAAAGAAATAATTGAATACGACATACATAAGGACACACTCAAATCTATAAGAGTGTAAACAAGTTCTAGAGTTGCCTTAATTCTTTTCAGAATACGACAACAAACCTCAACTGACGGGCACTGAGAACAAGAACTCGCAAACAAGCCTCTCACAAACGTCAGAGACGGTGCTCATTGTCGCCCTTTGTGGAACTCTTCTGTGTATCGTAATCGGTGTAGTCAAAATAGTCCGCAGCAGGTCAAAACAATATGTTTTATGCCAAGGTTCCAATAGCAGTAGCACCAAGAGTATCGCATCCAGATTATGTGGAACCGATCGTCAACCCCTCCTGACGTCAAATACATCAGAATCAACTACATAAACTGAACGTTTTTTGTTATACATACAGAATCATAATTTCTTGGCCATTCTCACCGTATTTCTGTATTTTGGGTTTTCTGACTACTAGTAGCTGAATATTTTTGAGACTTTTTTATTGGTTTAATTTCTAACTTCACAGCCATGATTTGATTTTAAGAACACTTTATGAGGCTGTTTTAAATTTTGGAAATAAAGATGTTCATTTTCATTAACTGCACATGTATTTCCGAAGGGGATAACCACCTGACAATTCAAAATTTATGCCTACATGTAAATGATTAGCCTTTGTTAAACCAACTTAGCTAATTCAGGAGTATATGATTTTATTCAATCAACCTCTTAATGGTACAAACGATTCTTTTACATGATACCAAATCAATAGTAAAGGTAAACGACTTAAGGCGAAGAAAGTTCAACAGTGAGCACAGATGCACTAAAGAGAGGTCGATGGTCGTGGCCATTTCTAGACTGTATTTAAAGCTGTATATTAAAATATAGGAAACTACCAAAATTTAAGGAGTATTATTTTGTATTTTTTTTTTATTTACAAAATAATATTTTACAGCTAAAATAAATCATACTCTAATATTTTAGGCACAGGAGCTTGTGTATAAAAAAAATCGTTAAAATAGTGGGTACCTCGGAGTACGCCATATTGGATACCACTTCGCCTCATCAGATAATTTCTCATTTAAAACGTTAAACTAGAAACATGCACCAATTCGTATTCCTTTATAAATGACTCTTCTTTAAGATCTCGCCTCCAGTTTAATTATATTTATGTCTACATCAACAAATTTTATCTTTATCTGGCATAAACGTACGAAATCGACAACTCGCTGGCTTTCTCCATAACCAATCGTATGACAGAGATCTCACGTACCGTACTTTTGGTATCTGCAGAAGCCAGGGAGTTGTCGATTTTGAATGTTTACGCGAGTAATCAACAGGTTTATTTTTATGTTGATGTAAAATAGAATTAAACCGGAGGTTATTTCTCAAAGAAGAATCATGAATGATCGAAGGAATACGAATCGGCGCATATGTCTACTTTAACAATTTAAATGAGAAGTTAGCTGATGAAGCAATCCGGTGTCCAAGATGGCGTCCTCCTTTGTTATTTTCCCTCCAAAGTACCCACTTTTTTAACGATGTTTTTTTTTCTACACAAGCCCCTGCTATTTTAGGTAGGTTCTAATTGCTACTTTATTGACCATCAAGCAATAAAATGGCAAAGGACGAAAATCTGCCAATCAGTTATCTGAAAGGTAACTGAAAGATGACTGGATTGCATAGCTCTGCCATTCAGTCACATTTGCAGAACTTTTAGCTAATATTCACTTGACTGAATGACAGAACTTTATCATGTGAGAAAGTTTGTCTTTAAATTACTATTTGTATAACCAGTTGTAATATTTCTGAAATTTTCATGAAATCCACGCCACTGATTGTGGCAGTGAATGGACAAGCGCATGTTTTTAAATAACCCTAGTGTTACAGACAGCTTTATTAAATTTCGCCATTTTTTATGTAGATATATATTAATAACGGATCAAGCAACATATACATTGTAAATTGACTTTAACGATGAAAAATAATATTGATATTTTGTATCAAGCAAATGAGCTAACGAAAACACAAACTAATACCAATTCTAATGAAAGATTAAAGTATCTGATAAATGGAAATTGAGGAACCATCTTTTTATTTACTATTTGCAACTCGTCAAATTTATGTAAAATCTTAGAAGTTACAAAAATAAGAATTTAATTCAATTTCAGAGCATTTGTTTCTAAAGAAAACAAAACAGATGATAGAATTAAATGTTTTATGAACAATTTGTACGTGTGAATATTTACGAGACGCAATATATATGTAACCAACAATGTTTTTAATTGCTTACATTTTGACTGAATTATGATAACCGAATGAGTGTATTTCTTAGTTTAGCTGCCGTCATATCGATATCATTAAATAAAACAAATAACACCTTAGTTGTTTGTCAGTTATTTAGGGAATTACTTATGATCGATTGAACAATTCACGTGTTTTTTAAATTCGAAATCGAAATAATAGCTAGCCTATTTCCGGAGCCTCGGGGGAAAGGCTTGCTCTTGAAAAAAAGGAATCTTGCTGACTTCCTGAATGGTATTATTTCGGAAGTTCAGTACCGAGTCATACAAATAGCCAGATATGTTTTTATTATTCATAAAGATAGTGGTACGTAGAAATATGACGAATATACTATAAGAGATAGAACATAATTAGCACACGATCTGAATATTTTATATGTTTATGTAGAAACAACAGGTGCAGTCAATTTAACCCGGAATATATATACATGTTATTTAACGGGTCAATAGATTGAATGATTGTTTCAATTAATGCAATTTGATGGTTTTGATATTTTTAACAAAGTTTTGGAGCACTGTTTAAACATTAAAATGCAGAAACATTAGATATATAAAAGATATATATAGCTAATGATGTAATGTTATGTAAACATGTAAAAATAGTAGGGTATACAATTGAATACTCAAGGTTGTTAATATAATCTTGAATCTCAACCATTTTATATCATATGTTTGAAAAAATAGCTGTGACTAAATTTTTCCCGAATATGAAGTTTTTAGAGGTGAGGTTGGGGTTTGTGCCAGAGTTGACCTAATTAAGCTTAAAACTTTCAACGATGAAATGATCGATTGTATGCACATAGCTCTAAATTAAATCGGCCGACTCTGGCACAAACCCCAACCTCACCCCTAATGTTTTGTAATTTTATCCATGGTATTGAATGGGAAAAATCCAATAGCTTTGAACTGAATTGAGCTTGGTGGTGATAACGCAAATATATTAAAGGAGACTGTGATCAAAATTAATTTACAAAAGCAGTAAAACCTTCCATTACACTGGATTATACAATTATCAATCATCGGAGTCTGTAGTCTTTACTAACAGGAGTTATTGTCTGGCCTCTTAAATATGCAAATTCAATTAAAAAAAGTATGCATATTTTAAATAACATTTTAGTTTCTTTTTGCGAATTCTTTCAATAAAATCATCATCGAGAATTAAAAATACCAAATATTGGCTTCAAAAACAAACCTTCAAAGACAAGATTATAATCTTATAATAATGATCGACACCATAAACAATCTAGATAAAACGGAACTGTTACAATAATATACAAGATGTCAATTGAGTGATTCTGTGTTGTAATGAAAGATATCAAGCGGATGGAGCAATAATCTCATGTTATTTCAATCAATATTTTGAGTTGGTGTGGATAATAAATATTAAGTACTTATGGAAAATGTGTATTTATTGTAGTTTTTCCAAATATCACTATGATAGTAGATCAATATTGGTTCAAAAAAGTGGTTGCTGAAAATGAAAAGCTGACAAATGAAGGACAAAACAAACTTTTAATTATAACAATTAAGTTTTATTTTTTAAACAACACATATTTACATTATACACTATACAGAACTGTGAAACAAGATTTAGATATAAACAGGAAATAAAATCATATAGCATAAAGAATTTATGAATCATTCGGAAAGGTTAGCTCACTTCAGATATGGATATTCGCTTAAAACATAATATTATTTCAAAATCTGTGTTCAAATCATAAGTATTTCAGTAGTTTTTTCTTTTGTAAAATAAATGCTTGTACATGTATCATGTTTAAAATGACATAAATTATACCCCATGCAATAAAAGCGATAAAGAAGGATGTGGTGTCCTGTGGTGAAATGAAAGTGTTAAGATGTCGCTACATCGAAACTGTTTGAAAGAAACTTCATTACCTTAAAATTCCTTTAAGTTATAATATATATGATTGATATTATTATCACATTAATGATACAAGATTGAGGCATTGAGTTATAACTGTTTTATTGCCACCTTCATGTGCTGATTTTTATTAGAAAACCAATTCCTTGCTTGCGTAATTTTTAAAATGAGCTAAACTAAAACTTTGACTTCACAGAGAGTAATATAACCATCTTGTTGAATAGTGTCAATTTGAATTTTTATAAACCGACCACGTGATGGTTTATCACAGACAATGTGAACAACTTCCGCATTTTCTCCAGGACCTTCAAAGTTGCCACATGCGACCGGAAATGGCCCATTTACTTGGTCATCACCCAAAGAGACAGAAATATCATGAAGGCGTTCACCTGGAAACAGCAGACATGTTTATATTGTACACGGGAACTTTATAGAGGAAAACAATAAAATACTCAATATTTTGCAATTTTACAGAGTGATTCTTAAACATTGGTAGCTCCAAAAAGTTTTGGTATGCACGAATATTTTTAATTACTTTCAAGGTTGAACAATTAGTTGAATAAAAAAAGTAGCTTTTAGGAATTTTATTGAAAGATCACCAATTAATAATATCCAAAAGAAATACAATGCCTACTATTTGAAAACAAACAAGCATGCATTATGCAGCGAAACGTATTTTGTTGCACTGATGTGCTAATTTTTAATTCTTTCTTTTGAAATAAAATTCCTTTATTGATATATTTACACGTGCTTACACGTGCTCACACGTTGTCTTTTCTCATTTTGAATTTTGTCACTTTTAAAATGAAAATGATTCTTTACCCAAAGCATCGATTCTGTTAAACAGCGTGATGTAATGAATGTCAAAGATATTTCCCAAGTCAATGGTCAACCACGGGATAGAATCATTCATTGTGTGTGCGCACTGTTCTCCATATATAGTGTTTTTCACTTCGCCATCCACTGCATACTGTGGGGAATGGTTAGGTGGGTTGTGTTCAGAACTCATTGTCACTGGCTTAAATGCTGCTACATTTCTCATTCTCATTTCTATAAAGACAACATTTTAATCATTATCCTAATCTACCTTAATACACATACACTTGGTCATCTACGGCATACTTTGGTAAATGACTAGGTGGATTATGTTCCGAACTCATTTTGACTGGCATGAAGGATGCAACATTTTTCATTTTCATTTCTATACAAGAAAACAAAATAATTAGTTTCTTAATTTTCCCCACCTCGACTAGTCTCACTTGTGAAATTTTAATTGTGGTACTTCAAAGTAAGAGCAACACAACGGCAGCATTGTTAGGCAGGCAAAATGATCAATCTGATGTAAATTTACAACTTTCATTAAGGCCATCCGGATTGATGAAACATTTGGAAAACAAATTTCTCAATATGCTTCAAAACTATCAATCTAATTCTAACAAAAAAAAAAAAAAAAAAAAAAAAAAAAAAAACAACAAAAAAAAAAACAAAAAACCCCCAAAAAACCACTGTTTCATCAGTTAATCTCATCTCAATACCCATAAACTAATAATTTATAAATAGTTACCTGATTAGACTATCACAAGGGTAATTGTGACGTCACAAACAGTGCATTTTCTCGTAATTTTCATAAAACTGAGCAGAAGACACCAATTACACAGTGGTTTTATTTTTAATAGAAAACTTTGTCCGCAGCCGTCGCCCACGATGAAACTCGCATTATAACTTTATCATGTGATAACACAAAAAATATATTAATTTTGTTGTGGGGGACGGTTGCAGACACATTTTCCTCTTCAAAAAACTGTGAGAAAATGAGCCATTTTCACCATTTTTGACTAAATCTTAGAAATGTGCCGAAATGCTGAAGTCATAATTAAATTTTGAAACAAGATAAAAGTGTATAACTTGGTACATTATCTACACACATGTTCAAGATAGTAAATGTGTATTTTCATGATATTTTAACAACTTTTGAATTTCAGGGCAAATATTAAAAGAAACTGTACCTTCTTCTTTAAATCATTCATTTGTTTAATTTGTTCAATGTAAAACGTGGTTAGGAAATAAGATACAAACAGTAAGTATAAAAACACGACCCAAAATGGCTGGTTATTTCACTTTCAGCTTAATGAATCTTAGATTGATCAAATTATCTATTACCCAAATCATCCTATAGCACCTAGATTTTAATTTTTTTCAACTCAAATTTTTTTTATTTAACAGATTATTATTCATTCAAAGCACAACATAAACTTTCATAAACTGTTATAATGACTGTATATTAGGTGTTACCAGAAACAATAAAAAAAATCACACATGTTGTTTTAACAAATTGAATGTTGACAGTTGTGTGCTCCTGTTTTGGGGATATATTTACTATGTGTTGCATGCTATGATAGTGACACAGTCACACTTTATCTTTTTACAATGTTCCTGGCCCATTTTTCACAAATATCATAGAAATTAAAAACTGAAACTTTAGGGTTCGTATTTATGATAACCGTATAGATGCACATATTTCTGACTTAAGTTTTAAAACAAATAACACTGGAGTATGAATGAACCATATGTTGATTATTCATAAGTATATACCCAATGCATTACAGGCTAGTCAAAACTTAAGTATTAAAACCAAAGACATATCAAAGCTTTCAAGGTATACTATTGTCTACATCCCAACATATTTAACTAAGACTAAGTACGAAGTACTAGTATGTAGTTGTATTCTTTTCTCAGTATTTCCCGGGAAATATCAATATTTCTCACCGTTATGGGAAATTTGAATATTTCCCGCTTATTTGCCAACCCTGGTTTACTTTGTTTGTAATCTAATGGCCTTTTCTTAGCTAACAGAGAAATAGAAAGAAAGCATGCAAATAAGCATGAAATGTCCGAAACTAGTTAAAACCTGTGTATTTCATAATATTTATTTCATTAATGATTGAAATCCATCCAAAAGTGCAAGAACAATTATATCATTGATAGCCAACGATGTTCTTATTTAGATCATTAACAAAGTAGACGATTAAAATGAGGACATCGTTGACCAATAATGATAAATCTTAATATTGCATAAAGCCTAGTGGATGGTCTATCGTATAGACAATTTATGCATATTTGCGTACTACTCTGTCTATATTTTCTTTCTGTTAGTAAACGATACATCATTCGAGGATTTAAGTTTTAAGCATATTTTAAAGTTTTACAAGGTAATAGTTTACAAAAAGTACAAAGAATCCCTTACCGTAATATACCCATGGATCTGGGCTGTTTGTATCAAAGGACATGTATATTTTTCCTTCCACTTGACAGAGGGAATCAAAATGGTTGTAAAAGAACGAAACACATTTAGTTTTGCAGACACATTGCATTGCACATTCAGTCAAACTTTGTAAAATCATTGGTTGTACGTTTGTTTCTCTAATGAAATGAAATTTTGTTTCTTTCCGGAAATGTACAGACTTATCCAAAAAAGATGATGATATACATAGAACAAATACAAACACGTAGTGCATCACGTAAACCGACATTGCTGGGCCTTGATTTCAGACCGAAAGCATGGTTATATGTGAAGAACGTGTTCGTTTTAATAATATATCTAATCGATTTTCAACGACAATCACATTAAGTGTTTCGTTATTGAAATATGCAATGTTTGTGATTTGGCCAGTCTCGTCTTATACAATTAGTATAACATGAATTCATATCATCGTGACTCACTTCTTCAAATTACGACAATTTCCCCGATAATGACATTTTTACCGATATGACATTGGGTGACCGGTCGGCAGAGGATGCTTAATCCTCCATGGTACCTGATCCTACCTTTATTTTTTTAGAGGTCCGTGTTTGCTTTGCTCCTGTTTTGTAATTTTTCTTCGGACTTTTGAATTTGAACACTGTTCGTTATCACCAAATGTCATTTCAAAGTATTATTTTTCAAAGCATCATTGATTATCAGATGTATTAGTTGACAAAACATTTATTAAAAAATTAAATCCTGTATCTCAATATGTAAAAATAGAGCAATTTCAAACTGATAGACTGTAAATATATAATTGCTCAAAGGTCTGCAATTAAATTCACTTTTTAGAGGTCCGTATTTGCTCTGCTCCTGGTTTGTAATTTTCCTTTGTACTTATGAATTTGAACACTGTTCGTTATCACCTTATGTCATTTCTAAAACCATATCAGTTTTCCCCAAAACTTAACGGGTCCAAAGAGCGTTTAAAAAAAGAATTAACGGATAGGAATATAGCAAATAATTATTCTAAAACCCTTGGATGATAGGAATAATAAATGTAATATCGGGTTTTTTTTTGTTTATCATGAATGTTTAAGATTTCTCAAATGTGACATATTACCATATGATAATGATTTTGTATACAATTCCAACTATTCAATTCTCTAATGCAGTTTAAAATTTATCGATTTTTTCTTATCTTCATTAGAAGTTAAGCACGTATAAAGCAATTTCGCTTCGGCCAATTTTAAAATTTGTAATACAGAAAAAAACAGAAAACATGGTGTAGTTCCCGGTTCCCGGTAAATCGTCATTAAATGTTTTTTTCTAATTTTTTTCCCTAGATCGCCAAATGGGATTCGAATTTCTATTACCCTTATGGGATTTACTAAACCATGCCAGGCCAACTACGAAAAATGTAACAAATATAACTAATACTAGATGATATCCGGCGCAAGCGCGGGAAATAACACTTTGCACATTAATGGGTTTTGTATTTTTCGTATACATTTGTATATGCCGTCCGAATTGTTTTCCTTAACCTATTTTCAACCTATTTGTAAACAAGTTAAATCAAGAAGCAACTGGCTGAATATATAGAGGAGCAGAAAGGAATAAAAATCTTAAATGAAATTGATTATACGTGGCCCAAATTCTTTTTGTTGCAGCTGAATGAAAAAATCAAACTTTTTCAGCTTTTGACTGCTTGTTCCATATGCAGTGTAATGTTGCAATTGAAAATATTTTCTTATTTTTGCATTATCTTTTGTAGTAAATGTCAACCCTCAATCGCGTATACATGCCAAATGAATTTATTTTAAAACGGGGAGGGAAATGTAGTACGTCTTATTTCTTTTCTAAATTTTATTCTTTTGATAAATTTTCATTATTATATTTAACAAAATACGTTTTCTATATGTAAATTTAAAATAAAAGCCTGAAAAAAACTGGGGGAGCGTTAACACCTCCTTCTCTTTTTCTGAAGCAACGTCCATGTTTTTTTTAAAGAAGGATTGTTTTAAAAAAAGATTATTTTAAACCAAAATTCAGTCCCAGGTATCTGTCCGATGTATGATGAACTCGCCCTACCCTTTCCACCATGATGTTAATTAATCAGCCCGCGTTCTTGATTACCCCGTTCTGGAATGTTATTTCCATCAAAATTAAAACCGCGCAATCAAGAAACGAATTGGCTCTTTTTATTTTTTTTTCAGAAGTTGTCAAATCGTCAATTCTATGTACACTCTAAATTAATTCCTGGTAAGAATATTCACTACTTACGTAATTATTCAATATTATTTCATTGCAAAGATATCTTTTGTTATATATCCTACTGACTTGAACATAGCGTGTTAAATACCTTACTCTCCTATTTGCTATTTCGGGCTATTTTATCGAAAATGAAAGTAGGTTTGTATTTAATTTCACAATAATTACTTATCAGGTATAATTCAATTATAGTTTACAGACATCATCTTACACACGTTGAATACCAAAAGTGTACGCAGTAACAATGTACTCAGGTGCAAGCATTTCGTAGTTTATTGGCAAACTGATAAGCGTTTGCTTATTCAAACGTATTGTGTAACCCAGAATATAGAGATATACGAAACCATTTACATTTTACTATAAGGACTGTTTTAAAGCAAATTATATGGAATATATTTCTTAAATTAACTCAATGGATTATAAATCAACCGACTTTAAAAGAAAAATATTAAAGATGTAATTTCAATCAGTGAAAGGGTTTATTCTGTAGAACATTTTACGAGTTATCATCACAAAACTGACTTGGCCTACATAAACCTTTAGAAGGCCGACTTGGCATGCGATAGGAAAGCTAATGTCTGTCACCTTAAACAGGAAAAAAATGATGTTGTTTGATGCACTGCAATATTAATATTTTTCAATATTTGGATTTGGCATCTATACATCTGATATCTCAAGAGGTTCATCCCATATGAAATAATGCAGCATGTCGGAGCTTTATTTATTATTCAATAATTTAGGAAGTCTAAACTATGAAATGAAAATGTACTGAGGTATTGATGAATTTATTACTCAAGATGAGGGTTAATGACCCAATAACACAGAGATTTGTGACAATAGTGAATAAAAATTAAAAAAAAAAAAAGAAAAAGATTAATACATGTAAGTGCTATAAATAATCAATTTGAGAGCTATTCCTGAACTTAAATAAAAAGTTTAAAAATAAATTTACTTCAAATCTTGTAATAACTGATATATAGAGGATATCTATATTGTGTGATTTTATATTTGCTTTATCCACCGATCCAACGAGTTGAAATAGTGCATATTTTTGCGAAGCTTGTCGAGCAAATATAACCATTTCAACGATAAAAGAAAGCACACACACACACACACACACACACACACACACACACACACACACACATATATATGGTTTTTTTTTATTGGATAAGGCAAATCTAAAATCAGACAATTAAAGATGTTCTATTTATCTAATACGATTTTATTAATATATTACAACTTTTGAGATAGCTCTTGTAATGACACGAATAACATTTAAATGGAAATACTGAGGACATAAATAATCAAGTTTGTTAACATGCACAAAGTTGCAAATGCTCATTAGTTCGAATTGACTCGAACGAGGACCAGTTTGTATTTTATTAAACAAATACTAATCATTCGAAGTTTAAACTATTGATTAAGGATGCTTACTGGTGGTAAAATAACAGTCTTAGAAGGCGTTATTTCGGTACGTTCTTGGTATTATGTATAAAACACAACCAAAGCAATCTGTTTTCATCGCGCCTTAAGGATTAATTCCTTGATAGCTAAGCTAACGTGATTTGCACTTTTATTAACTATACACCTATATCTTTTCCATCATTTTTGTAATTTAAATCTTCGACAAAATCCAATTTAAATCAATTTTTAGTAGAAGGAATAAAGATGTGCAATACACAGGAAAATTTCGAAAATTAGGTCACTGAAGCGTTGAAGCGAGGGGCAGTGTCAAAAATAGTTCTGACCGAAAGTGTTTGATTATACAACACTCGTTGATAAAGCAGAGGTTTATCACACGGGTATTATTGCACCACTCGTTTGATATTAAATCCACCATGCTTCCATTTCATAAATATAGAATCAATCTACAAAATACATCTATTACAAGGATAAAACTATAATGCAATTAGCAACTCAGTTGTAATGTCACTTTAAACATATTTTATCATTATAACTAACATCACTATTTCGCTTATCTTTATTAAGATTATGGAAGTCAAGTAAGTTTTAATGCTGATTTTTAAAATTATTGAAAAGTCCCTATAGTATTTAAATTCAAGTGTTTTTATGAAAGAAATAAGAATAAGCCTTTTAACTGATTGACATAACCAAGTGCTCTTCGAAAATGTTTTTGATTTGGATCACTTTCTATATTGATTTGTACGCTTGTGTAGATTTGAAAATGCAGAATTTCAAAGGGGCTTGGAAGGCTAAAATTTGCAGAAAAGTTTGTATTTATTTATTATGAAAAATCTTCTCCCGAGAAGCATATCCAATCTACAATAAACAGGAATGTTTGAAGAAAACAATATTTCATTTGTTTGTTTGTTTTAGATTGCTAGACTTTTTTGGCCCCTCCATCCGAAAAAAAACTCCCAAAAAATAAATGAAGTTTTACGTAGCTTTTATGATATTGTGACAATTTCAATATTCATGAAAATAATATGATATTGAAAATAGGGAGACATTATTTGGTTGGAAAATGTTAAAACATTGTAATGACTCGTAGAATTTAATTTCAGGACCTCAAATTGTTAGTTTGGGTTATTGTTATTGTTGAGTCAGGTTGATACTGAAACTTGATTTGGATATATGTCAGTTAGTGAAATAAAAGGCATATTCGCAAATATATCAATTGCTACAATTCTACCAATTCATTCACAAACACAATGTATCACTTTTCATACAATCATACTTAAATATGTATTGATTAAGGATATTTTTTTGAAATCAATTATATCGTATCAGGTGCTGCTACTTATTTTTAAAAAAAGTATCACAAATCTAAAATTATCATTATAAAGATTTTGATTCCAATAGTGATAGTATAATACTGGTTAATATCAGAATTTCATGTACAGTGCATTTACATATTTTGGCAGGACTCTGGTTAGCACCTCTCATAACTGTAAAAACAATAACAAAAACGCACACTATTACAATGTTCCTGAAACTTTATGGTGACGTTTTCAAATGAATAATGTTCCTAAAAGCTACATTTCTAGAGCGAGGTACCGACGTCTTTATATGAATAAAGAAGTACCGTTTGGAATGTTAATTTTCTTACATAATTTGAAGTAATGAGTATAAAATGAGTATATAATGCATCAAATATAGTACGCAGTGATCTACCCGTACAAAGTCTAGCCGTCATGACAACAAAGAGTTGCTTTCAAAAAAGAACTACGCAAACTTAAATTATCCTTTAAAAAATGAGGGTGTAATTTGGTTTAATTCTAAAGAAGAACCTCTGATCGAACTTAGTTGTAAATGTTTGGTAAATATTCTTAAAATATATAGCAATTAACATATTTTCTTGACAATGTCCAACGTTTACTTAAATGGATAAACAGTCAAACATAAAGAGCCAGACTCATGATAGACGCTCGACATAAGTGTTTGAAAATAAAAACGAAAAAACAAAAAATAATAAGGTTTGAAAATAAAAATGATACTGCTAAAAGAATTGATACAGTTTTAATCAAAGTTGATTAAAAGTGCTTAATATGGCACTTTTGTCTAAATGTGCAAACAATAAATTCAAGATTTCCGACAAAAGTATAGCCGATGATAAAAATCAAGCACTTTTTCGATTAACTCTCCATATACATGTACATGTAGAATTAACATTTACTTTTTCAAATTTGGTTAATTTATACACTCTATTGCATATACGTATTTTAAGAAATTTGAATTTCCATTGGAGACCTAGGAAAAAAAGTTAAAAATAAATAACAGTTATGACGATTCACCGGGGACCATGTTTCAACTACGCCATATCTATTGCATTTTTAGTTTAAACAATATTTATTCATTATTGATTCAAATACAGTAACATGGTGACAATTGCAATTGTAAGATTGGGAAACAAGCCATAGGGCTTATATTAATCCCTCTCTTGCATACACTGCAGAAATGAGAGGTGTAAAATGAGATGTAAATACAAGGAACAAAATAGAAAACTATGTCGAAAAATAAAGTTGGAAGCACTTTTCATGAGATATTGAAAAAAGTCAACAAAATATCACATAATAGAATATTACAATATATGTTTTGGTTGAGAATCTTAACAGAAATGTAATATACACAATCATGTGTTTATGTTCATACACATCCCTACTGGAGGAAAGGTGGCTTTTTTATACATCAGTTCTGTGTACTTTTTCAGTATACACATTTGTTTTATTTTTTTCGGAAGTTTTAATCATACACATGTACTAGCACATCATAAAAATACCATTAGTCTTTTTGCCGATTTCCATTAATCATTGTCATAAATATAAATGATGCATGGAAATAAGATGAACAGGCAATTGGAAAAAAGGTATAAATAATTATACATCCATTACAATAAATTTGAAAGTTTTGGGTAAAACGTCAAGATCTTTGTTTTAATCGAAACTTTCTTATCACTAAAAATATTTACAAGGAAAATATCAACATTCTACGTGATATCATGGTTGCTGATTCTTTTACTATCCAGTATAAATCTTTGTACGGTATGAAAAATTTGTTGATTTTCTGCAATACTAAGACATTTTGATTCGTAAAGTAGTAAGTTAGGATCTGGAGAATTTGCGAGAGTGTTTATTGTTGTATTTTTGTAGCATATTTTGGAAAATGTAGAAGATAATGGTCAGAACTTTCTACTGACCCACACGAACAAAAATGGGATGGACAGAGGTTTCTGTTGAACATGTAAAGTTTTAAAGTACTACATTCTAAACGTAGTTGAGAGTGGAGAATTTGACCTATTCGAGACCCTATATGATAATATTCGGGAATAATTATTTTGTTTTTATTTAGATATTTTTGAAGCTACTTATAGAAGAATTGTTCTGTATGTTGTTTGGTATTTTGTTCCAAAGTCGTATTGTATTGGGAAGAAAAGAGTCGTAATATAGCTGAGCTCTTTCGTAGATTTCTCGTATTGAGTTTGTGCTTCTTGTATTATGTGATTCAATGGAAGGTAGCTGAGTCTGCAAAAGGTTTAAAAGGTAATTAGGAACTTTGCCGTGGAACATTTTGAACAAAAGAATAAGCCGGTGGTCTTCCCTACGCTTAGATAACGGAACCCAGCCTGTTTCTTTATAAAGGAGAGTTTTGGAGGCTAGACTATTACTCCCTGTCACAATTCGCGCCGCTTCAAGCTGAATGTTCTCGATTTTCAGACTAAGATAATCTGGTATATTGTCCCAAAGAACATCAGCATATTCTATGACTGTTCTAATAAAGGAGAAGTACAATTTTTAAGACTATTTCTATCTAGTATAAATTTTACCTTGCACATTAGACTTAATTTCGCATATGCTTTAGATATAATATCATTGATATGCAAGTTCCACGATAGATTGCTTCTTATAGTTACTCCGAGGTGTTTATGCGATTCAACATCTTTGAGATGGACATCATCGAATATTAATAAGGGATGAAAAGGATTCTTTAGTTTAAGAGAAATAGTCATACATTCCGTTTTGTTAGGATTAAAGGATACAAGCCATTTTTTCGACCACTCGTTTATTTTGTCAAGGTCAGAATTTAATAAAGTTCTGGACGTAAATGGATTTTCAACAGTTATGTAGACTGAAGTGTCATCGGCAAAGAGTTTGATGTTGCTTTCGATATCAACCACTAGATCGTTTATATAGTATAAGGAAAAGGAGTGGACCTAAAATACTGCCTTGTGGAACTCCTGCTTTGACGTTCATAAGATCTGATTGAGAACCGTTAATAACAACGCATTGTTTTCTATCATGGAGATAACTACGAAACCATAGTAATAAGTTTCCTCGTATATCTATTTTTTCGAGTTTATACAATAGACCTTTATGCCACACCTTATCGAAATCTTTACTGATATCAAAGAATACCACTCCGACCCCTTTGTCTCGATCGATAGCCCGATAAAAGTCGTTTGTTATACATAGTAATTGATTTATGGTGGAGTCATTTGGACGGAATCCAGATTGATGTGGAATTAATATGTTGTTTGAATGAAGATAATTATATATATACTTAAAGATGCATCTTTCCATACACTTTCCAAGTACACTTAACAATGAGATCGGTCTATAATTACTAGCAATATTAGCTGATCCTTTTTTAAATACTTGTATAACATTTGCAGTTTCCATTGACTCGGGAAGGATGAGTTTTGAAGAGAATGGTTGAAAAGTTTTGTGAGAGGATATGTAAGTTCTGGTGAGGCTTGTTTGAGAAGCATTGGGTTTAGGTTATCAGGGCCGGTAGCTTTGCTTGTGTTTATCATTTGTAAAGTGTCTTTAACATCTTGAGTAGAAATAACAATTCAATCGATAGTGCACCGCGAAGCATTATTTGGGTTATTTGGTAGTTCAAAATTTTCGTCATTGACCTGCGACTGTAGACAAAAATATGTATTAAATAAATTTGATTTTTCAAAATCGTCGCTTGTCGGTGTGCTATTTTCATTTAATTTGATAGGAAGATATGTAGATTTGTTAAGTTTTTTTTTATATTTCTAACTCGTTTTAGTAATGACCACCATTCTTTTTGTGACAAGTTTTTTGATTTGATTTGGTTGGCTAATTTTAAGTAGTATGTTTGCCTTGCATTCCTTACTTTATTTACACATTCATTTCTAGCTTTTCTGTACTTAGCCCAGTCTGCTGGAGATTTCGTTTTTTTGCTTTAGTATGAAATCGTTTTCGTTGCCTTATTGCTATGCGGACTGCATTGTGCAGCCAAGGGGGTCACTAGGACGATAAATGATTACCTTGTTTGGTGTATTTTCTGACGCAGAATCTAATATCTTAATTGTAAATTCATTACAGACTTGATCTATATCATCCCAAATTAAACTATCCCAATCTTGATTTTGCAAGCTGATTTTATAATCATTAAAATTTGTTTCAGCGAACAACCAAATTTTCCTTGTGAATGTCCTTAAGTATGATTTGGGTAGTTTTAAGACACAATATACAGGACAGTGGTAGCGTGTAGTGCTATGAAGTACATTATCACCCACCCCAAAGAAATAAATCTTTTCCGTATCGTTTACGATTAGTAAATCTAATATGGTTTCGGAATTATCCGTAAAATGTGTTGAGTTTGAGATTAATTGAGTCAATCCAATGTCTTTAATAATGTCACTAATTTTACAATTTTTTGAGTTGCGGAGATTGTCATTAAAATCGCCCATAATAAGTATATTTTCTATATTTGTGGTTTTGGTTTTTTCCATAGAGTATGCTATTAGATTCCATTTTCCCTGTCGGCATTTGGTGGACGGTAAAAAGTTCCAATAAGAATTTATTTCTTGTAAATTATGCATTCGACCCAGATGCATTCGATTTGGTTTACTTCTAAATCCTTTCGGCGTTTACATATGATATTACTATTAATATATATCATCACGCCTCCGTATCTATCGTCTCGTCTATCACGCCTAAATGGCTCTTGAAAGCCTTGGATCATCAGAGTTTAGGAGGTTGTATTATTGTCTAACCAAGTTTCGTTTAGCGTAATAATGTCAAATCCTGCTTGGATTATATTAAGCTTATTACTTATACTTTGAACATTGAGGTGTATTAGAGTGATTGATTTCTCTAGGTATGCTTCAAGAGAATCTAGAGAGCTGTCGTTGTCATGGTTTATCACTGGAGGGCCTGGATTTTGTTCGATGTCTCCGCACAGTAAAAGTAAAATATAGATAATTATTGACATAATTGTCATTGTCCATGTGAGTGTTGAAGTATATTTATGTAAGGGCAGGTGAAGGCTGAAGTCGTAGTATTTCGGTTCGTTGTGCGATGTAGGAGATTTTTGGTTTTCACTTGGCAATATGGTTGTGTATGTAGGTAATATGCATAATATTAATATGATTAGTGATATTGATTTTGATTCAAACTTAAGTAGTAGGTTGACCATCAAAATAGTAAGCAAATTAAGAAACTCATTCTTTTTAGCACCATTGTATAACCCTGTCCGGATCCTGTGTGTGATACTGTTAACTGGCATTGTTTAAGTAATTGGCGTGAAAAATACATATAACAGTAAAAAAGGAGGGTTACACAGGATCCAGAGCTGACAAAAATGGGAAAGTAATACACATTTGATGTATAGAACAGTGACTTCACTTAAGGACGATATTTTAGGTTTCTTTTGTGTTTCAATATATAACCAAAGGAAAAATAAAATATGGAAAATATGTACATTCAAGTCAAAAGTAAACATTTGTTTTCTTTTGAGTGCTGTAATGAAGGGTTTGTCTATAAACAAAGGATTTTGTTTGTAATAATTGTAAAAAAAAAAGAAAGAAAAAGTTTAGATGACAAACTTATGAGAAACTTAGGATTTATCAAAAGTTAGTGATGATTACAATTTGAACACATACATTAAATGCTTTTCACAATATAATGTCATGAGTGGATCGTTGGGTCCAAAAATACCAAGTTTTTTGCAACGATCACGTGCGTGGCAGTTCGTGAAAAAAGATATAACCGTACGTTGTCTGTCGTCCAATATGGACAAGGAAATTGCTCATGTCTTTCGGGTTGAGGATCTTGTGTTTGCGGTCATGCAAATCGATAACGAAGATTTTTCCGTCCCAAACGAATGTTGATTTGGCTTGTCTGGTTTTAACGAGTTGCCTAGCCTCGTAGGCTAGCTTGTTTCGGGTTTTAGTAAGATCTTGGTTCATGGCGACCTTGTCCATGCCCGGAACGTTTCTAAGGCCCTTTCTCGACTTGAGGAGGCGATGACGTAGCTTGTAATTTTGATACGGGCAATAATTTGCCTTGGTTTTGCCGGATGTTTTGGACCCACCCGGTGGGACACTTCAATGTCCGCCTGCTTTAGGGGAACTTCGAGTTTCTGGGCGATGTCCAACAAAACTTGGTCGGTATCCTCACACTCCTCGGATACGTCGGAGACCCTGACACAGCTGCGTCTGCTGTACATTTCGAGGTTGTCAATCTCATGCTTGAGAGTTTCATTTTCATTTGTAATGTAATAATTTGACGTTTAACGGTTCAATGGCGTTATTTAATTCTGTAACAAGGAGACCCTTGACAGCTAAGGCTATCCGTTGTACGTCGAAGTCAGATAGTACTGATTGTTGGGACCGCTGCTGAGGCACACCCACACCGTTTGTGTTGGGTAGAGAGGACGAAAATGACCCGGGATGCATCATGTGGGCAAGATGTGGATGATAGGGTGACATGGGTGTAAAGGAGCCCTGGAGAACTTGGTTGGGGTCCTGCAATGATCCGTGCAGTGACATGGCTAGGGTTATGTTCATATGGTCTTTCGATTTTTTGTGCAAGTGAGTTGTGCTTGGTGACGGTTCAGAGTCAGAAGAGCGGAATTCTGATCGTTTTCGTTTGGATTGTTGCTCGAGTTTTGACATGCATATAATACACAAAAACTACACAAACTACACGAAGACAGTTCACAGTACACTTTTGTTTGGTTCGCTATACGCTTGGCGGCACTGTTGATCGAGTTTATCTTCACCCCCCCCCCCAAAAAAAAACCCTGTACATACGTACACTTGTACATATAAATTTACATTCGGAAACGTTCAGAGGATAAGTAATATTAAATATTTTTCTTCAATTATGTCTTCAACTCAAGATATAATCAAGGCAAGTTTAGTACAGCGACCAAGGGTATAAACAATGAAACAGTGAAAAGCATGCGTGCTGGGTGAGCGTAGACTCACCTAGCTAAGAAAGTTTAACAGGTGTTCAGGTAGAATACACTATAAATTCCAAGCGAATCTTCAACTGTATGCCCATTAAACACAGTCAATGCAAAATTTACCCTTCACTATCAGGCACAAATAAGTAAAATTTACATATTTCTAATTTTCTCACTCCGTTGAATATCCCCCTCTCACCTGTCTAGCGCTTGCAAAAAACCACATAATCTTTTTTTCTGTATTACAAGTTAAAGAAATTTATGTGGCGTATTTGCTTTATATATGATTTACTTCTAATGAAGATTAGAAAAGTTCATTGAATCAAATTATTTTTAATCTGTGTTAGAAAACTGAAGATTGATTATCATATACAAAATCATTATCGCATGATAAATTTCGCATGTTTTAAGTCTTAAACGTTAGTGATAGACAATAAAAATATCAATATTCCTATCTTCCAAGGGATATAGAATTATTTTTCATATCCGTATCTGTTAATTTTAATCCTTAATTCAATTCATAAACCTTTGTGTCATTGTATATTGAAAGTTTATCAGGATCGCCTAGATTGATACCATTTGAAAATGCCTCATTTCTACATCTTAAGATACGATATTTAATTTCTTAATCAATTTGTTTGATCAACCAGACAATCATAGATCACACACATTGTTTAAATAGCGAAACTCTGGTAGAACAATGTGTTAGTCGATGGAAGTTGATTAAATATAAAACCAGAAACCCAACAAAGATTCGTCACTTACTAGTATATCAATGCTTTCAGTTTGGAATCAAGGCCTTGCAAAGTCCGTTCACAGGATGCACGGGTTTTTTTTATTTGCTCTTTGTGTAAAGGCATCACTTTCAGATACTTCTGTACATTTCCAGAAAGAAACAAAATTTCATTTCAGCCGAGAGACAAGCATACAACCTATAATTGTACGAAGTTTGACTGAATGTGCAATGCAATGTGTTTGCAAAACTAAATGTGTTTCGTTCCTTTACAACCATTTTGATTCCCTTTGTCAACTTGAAGGAAAAATATACATGTCCTTTGATAAAAATAGCACAGATCCATGGATATATTACGGTAAGGGTTTGTTTTTTTTCTCTTTTTTTTTTTGCTTTTTTTATAACTTGTACTTTGTAAAATGTGAAGATTGAAATATTCTTATGTCTGAATTCCTCACAAAGTGTTTGAAATAATGGATGCATGTATGTTTTGCTGATGGTATATGATGAATCATTAAAACAAAAGAATAATGTAAAACACAATAGATATACGATATATGATACGTTATTCATCAAAACACTTACATGTACAATGATCTGGAAAATTCAAAAATGATAAGCGGCAAAAAAATAGCTTAAAAAAACAATAGAAAATAAAATGCATTGCCTCAGTTTTTATTCAAACCAAAGAATTATGTTCATATCTGATAACAAAGATATTTTCACATTCAATTTCAATTTTTCAAGGACAAGAAAGCATACACCAAACTTATACTTTAAAATGGTATCTAAGAACTGTTGTTATACAATGTAATTTCACTTTTTTTTTTAATGATAAACAATGAAAGGCTGACATCACTTTACATAACATTTTAAAAAATATATTATCAAAATACTTTGATCTGCAACTTGTTTATTTTGGCTTCTTTAAAACAACTAAGTACATATTGAACAGTATCGTTATTTATTATTGACAAATTATACAAACTAATTACGAATAAAATACGTCACTAACATGTAGATCCCAGACAAAAAAAACCAAACAAAACAAAAATAAAAAACTTAATGAACTAATTATAGGACAGGACTGTGAGATCTACCTAGTACATTAGAAAAATTTATATCATAAGGTTGTATCAGTAAGATATCATGTTAAAAAAAACTTGAACAATTAAAAGATCAACAGGTACAGTAACATATTAACAAAATGTTCAACATTGAGCGCAGGGTTTATCATATAATATCTTTGTTATAGTGGCTCGAAAATGATTCACTTCCGCCCTGACCAGGGATTTACCTTTAATACCATTCTCCAAGCAACGCACTTACCTGCGCAATTAAAAGAATTGTTTTTAATATGACCTGCGTAATTCATATTTTACATTGCATTCAAAATAAGATGAAATACAGTTAACCGAAAATCAATTTGATAGGACATGTAAAGATATTCTGAACATTGAATTCTTTAATATAATCTTTCTCAAAGTAATTTTTCAAATACTGTGATTTCATCAATATTCGCTGGATACTAGATTTTGTGGATTTCGTTTCTGGGTTGATCTTCGAAAATAATTCTTGAAACTTAGATTTTTATTAAATTGATTGAAATTGATGTCTACAAATATTATTAAACGAATGTAGCTTTTTTAAAAAAAGTATCGGAACTTTTTTTTAGAAATTATTTACAACATTAAATCACAAAAAGTTAATTCATATCTTTTTGTATGATGCTGACCAATGTTTTTTCAACATTTTCCTCAATCCGATTGGTACGTATGAAAGTTGTAACAATAATTTTGATTGATGACGAATATATTGCCTGCGTAACAATGCCACTATCGTGATACTATCACTTTGAAGAACCCAAATTAAAGTGAAACGAGATGAGGTATGGTAGATTAGGATAATGATTAAAATGTTGTCTTTATAGAAATGAGAATGAGAAATGTAGCAGCATTTAAGCCAGTGGCAATGAGTTCTGAACACAACCCACCTTACCATTCCCCACATTATGCAGTGGATGGCGAAATGAATAACACTACATATGGAGACAAGTGCGCACACACAATGAATGATCCTACCCCGTGGTTGACCATTGACTTGGAAAACACCTTCGACGTTCATTACGTCACGCTCTTTAACAGAATCGAAACTTTGGGTAAAAAGGGAAATTAATTTTTTTAATAATGAACTGAAAATTCATGATAACATGGTATTGAGAAAAGAACATGTACATGTATTAAATGACAATATGCATATTTAAACCAAATTTATTGCAAAAGAAATAAGTGTAATCATACGATTCTAAAACATGCTTATAACTGCAATATCAATGCTATAAAATACATTTCGCTGGATAACGGATGATTGTGTGTTTTCAAATTGTAAAAATTGCATTTTTTATATCATTAGCTAATGATTTTTCAAAAAAAATCTTTAGAAGCTACATTCTACAAATTAAGTGAATATTTCAAGCTAGAAGCAATCAAAAATACTTGTAGGGATACATGTATCTAAACTGTTTGGACAATTATTCTTTTAAGAATCACTTACTAAAATTTAAACACTGAGCTTATTTATGGCTTTTCTCAAATTTTTTGTTTGCAATTTAAACTTTTTTTTAGGTGAGCGTCTTCATGATATTTCTGTCTATTTGGGTGACGATCATGTGAATGGGCCATTTCCGGTCGCATGTGGAAACTTTGAAGGTCCGGGTGATAATGCAGAAGTTGTTCATATTGTGTGTGATAAACCTATGCATGGACGGTTTGTTAGAATTCAAATGAACAATTTCCAACAAGATGGTTATTTAACTTTGTGTGAAGTCAGAGTTTTGGTTTAATTTCCTTTTAAGATGACGCTTGCTAGGTATTGGTTGCTTTTTAAGCATTATCATAAAAAAGTAAAAATGTGATAATATTTGTATAACTGTATTGAGTTGATTTATTCTTGCAACATTAATGTGAAGAAAATATATATCATATATGTTACGACTTCATTAAGTTTGTTACATCAAATGAATTTCTGGTTTTGTGATCTTTCGGACCTTAGTTTTCTAATCTCAAGTTTTTGTTGGTCTCTCCATTTTAAAAACGATGTTATGTGTTTGTGATTTTGATTTTAGAGGAGAATATAGGTCACTTAAGAGGCCATTTTTAGAATAAATATTTTAAGGAAGGATTGCTCTGTATAAAGATATAGGTAGATATTCAAATTTTAGAGCTAAAATATCTGGATTTCTTGTATACAAGAAAAAAATAACTATGTTTTTGTTTTAATTTCCTCTGGTAAGGTTTTTTTTTTTTTGAATATTTCGCCGAGAGAAAATTAGAAGTGACAAAAAACTAATACTTTGCAATAAGCATAGACCAGACAGCAGCTTAAGATGGTTACTGTTGCAGATATTTGATTATTGTGTTATCAAGTGTACTGAATGCAAATGTGCTTTCGTTAATGTATGAGTAGTCAATAATCCCCCAAAATGTTACAAGGAATGAAACATTATATATTACAGTGAGATTTAGCCATAAGAAAGCTTGATTTATTGAAGTCGTTCAAATCGAAAATCAATATCACTATCTTAAAATACTTCTTGATTGCCCTTTTTATTTCATTGTATAGTAACTCGTGCGTACTAATCAATGGTATTAAGTGGACAAAAACGAAACCCTGAACGGAACACTGAACATAACTGGAGAGAATTAAGCAAAGCAATATTCCTTTAATCTATAATCAATTCAACATTTTGTGAGAAAAGCCTTTATTGTTATCCTTTACAAAAATCAGGTTGCTCTATACTTACCTGATGGGTTTTTTTTATTCCTAGAAAAAAATACGATTTGTATACCTCCTGTTCATCAAAAATATTTAGTTACATTTATATTTATATACAATTTTTTTCTGTGATAACACTATGAATCGATTTTGTAATAAAGAGTCCAATACATTTCATCAATGACTATTTTGATATTTGATCGACAATTTGACGGGAAGAGGTCGTTATGCTCCCAAAATAAAGCGAATTCAAATCTTTGCAGAAAAGTTTTGAGAAGGATATTTACTTCATCTGCAGTACTTTTGTAATCAAAACACCGCTTAAATCGTGTTAACAATTTACATACATGGATCTGAGAGACTCCAAATCTATAAAGTAGTACCGATACAAGAGATTCAAGATTTGCTGCCAATTCTTCGGGAGAAGTCGCACGTCAGACATCATTACCCCCGACAATTAGAATTATGTTACGAGGTTTTACTTTTTCAATGAAACTAGCATCCTCACTGAGAATGCCCGAAATAGTGCAACCTCCCAATCCTCTATAAAATATCCACGGTTTGTTTTTAGGCCAAGTTCACCTCAGTACCTAACATCCGCATCACTTACAAGGAATTGTTGAAAGCGACGCACAATAGAACGACCCAATATAAGTACTTTATAGGGCTCCAGAAGTAAAATAAAACAAAAATATAGGCCTTGCCGCTTTTAAGATCGCTTTGAAATTTTTCAATGCTTAGCTATCGGCGTCCTGAAAGAAAGCGAGGAGATGCGCTATTGAAATGACGCTCCCACAATTGTACCGCGAAACAAATCTATTGGTAAGATCCTGCGACGTTGATTTTGTGTCCATATATGAAGATGCTGTATAACTTTAACAATACTGCAGGAAAGATAACTCTCAAATCTAATAGAACAATTTAAATTTCAATATACATAAAACATTTTAAGAAATCTTAAAATTCTTAAATGAGATAAGGCGCATTCCGTGTAAATAAAATCCGCCTTGAAGCAAAATGGAATCCGCCTAAAAATAATGTGGAATCCATCTTATGGTAAATTGGAATCCACCTTAATATAAGTGACTAATATATTTTTTTAAAAAGTGACAAACAATAAAATTATTATTATAAACATTTTGATTGCAATAGCTACAATGTGTTAGAGAACTGAAGATTGAATAGTATATGCAAAATCATTATCGAATGATAATTTTCACAGCTTTTGAAATCTTAAACGTTGGTGATAAACGATAAAAAATATTCATATTCCTATCGTCCAAGGGATCTAAAATTATTTTCTTATCCTTGTCCATTAATTTGTAATATCAAAGAACTCGTTTGAACCGTAAAGTTTTAAGAGAAACTGCAAGGGTTATGGCGGAAACACATAATAATATAGCCATAACTTTGTTTTACTTCAATTGTTGAAACATGTATCATTCGATTTGTGAAACTTTGAGTCATCAAAAAAATATAAAAAATAAAACCCGAATTTAAACTTAGCCCAAAAACATATAAAAATTATATCAATAACTTTGCTTTATCCGTGATTTAAAAAACAAAGTTTTACTTTCACCCTTCATAGCAATTAAATTGTAAACCTTTGCGTCATTATATATTGAAAGCTGAATAGGAGTGTCAAGATTAAACAATCTGAAAATGCTTAATTTATACATCTTAAGATACGATAATTAATTTATTAATCAAAGTGTTTGATCAAACAGTACATCATAGATCACACACATTGTTTAAATAGCGAAACTCTGGTAGAACAATGTGTTAGTCGATAGAAATTGATTAAATATAAGACCAGAAACCTGCACTAAGATTCTTCACTTATATCCATGCTCTCATCCTGGTATTATTGTTTAGCAATGTCGGTGTACACGATGCACGATGTTTTTCTATTTGCTCTTTGTATAAAAGCATTATTATCAGATATTTCTGTACATTTCCGGGAAGAAACAAAATTTCATTTCAGCCGAGAGACAAACATACAACCTTTAATTGTAGGAAGTTTGACAGAATGTGCAATGCAATGTATATGCAAAACAAAATGCGTTTCGTTCCTATACAACCATTTTGATTCCCTCTGTCAAGTGGAAGGAAAACTATACATGTCCTTTGATAAAAACAGCACAGATCCATGGATATATTACGGTAAGGGTTTGGTTTTTTCTTTTTATGAACTTGTACGTTATAAAATGTGAAAATTGAAACATCCTTAAGTCTGAGTTCCTCACAAAGTAGTTGAATCAATGGATACATGTCATGTTTTACTGATGGTATATGTTTCATCATTAAACAAAAGAATAATGTAAAACATAAAAGATATACGATATATGATACTTTATTCATCAAAACACTTACAAGTACAATAAAATCTGGAAAAATCAAAAATGATCAGCGATAAATTGATAGCTCCAAAAACAATAAAAAATGCATTTCATCAGTTTACATTCAATCAAATTTTAAAAAAAAAAAAATTACAACAAGGAATCACAAATAAAATAGATGATTCATGACTTATTTTAAGATGCTGAGTAATGTTTTCAAACATTTTCCCCAATGCAGATGGTATAAATGAAAGGTATAACAATCATTTTGATTGATGAAGTTGAATATGTTGCCTGCCTAACAATGCCACTATCATTATACTATCACTTTGAAGAACCCAAATTAAAGCGAAACAAGATGAGATAATGGTGATTATAATCATGATTAAGATGTTGTCTTTATAGAAATGAGAATGAGAAATGCAGCAGCCTTCAAGCCAGTGACAATGAGTTCTGAATACAACCCACCCAGTCATTCCCCACATTATGCAGTAGATGGCGAAGTGAAAAACACTATATATGGAGAACAGTGTGCACACACAATGAATGATCCTACCCCGTGGTTGACCATTGACTTGGAAAACACCTTTAACGTTTATTACGTCACGCTGTTTAACAGAATCGAAGCCTCGGGTAAAGAAGAAAAATTATTTTAGAAGTAAAAATTCATTATAACATGGAATCGATAAAGGAACATTATCATTCAATAAATGACAATATTTTACCTCATACAAAAATATCCATAAAATAAATTTATTGCAAAAGAAAGAAAAATTGTTCGAATCTAAAACCGGCTTATGACTGCAGTTGCAATGCTATAAAATACATTTTGCTGAATAATGGATGATTGTGTGTTTCCAGATTGTAAAAATTGTATTTTTTATATAAGTAACCAATGATCGTTCCATAAAATCTTTAAAAGCTGCATTTTATAAACTAAGTGAATATTACAAGCTAGAAGAAATCGAAAATACTTCTAGATACATGTATCTAAACTGTTTGGACAATTGTTCTCTTAAGAATCACTTACTAAAATTTAAACACTGAGATTATTTAAGTCTTTTCTCAAAGTTTTTGTTTGCAATTTAAACTTTTATTTTTAGGTGAGCGTCTTCATGATATTTCTGTCCATTTGGGGGACGATCATGTGAATGCGTCATTTCCGGTCGGATGTGGAAACTTTGAAGGTCCGGGTGAAAATGCAGAAGTTGTTCATATTGTGTGTGATAAAACTGTGCATGGCCGGTTTGTTAGAATTCAAATGAACAATTTTCAACAAGATAGTTATTTAACTTTGTGTGAAGTCAGAGTTTTGGTTTAGTTTCTTTTTAAGATGACGTAAGCAAGGTATTGGTTACTTTTTAAGCAATATCATAAAAACGTAATAATGTGATAATATACAGCTGTATTTATTTGATTTATTCTTGCAACATTAAGGTGAAGAAAATATATATTATATATGTTACGACATTATCAAGTTTGTTACATCAAATGAATTTCTGATTTTGTGAACTTTCGGATCTTAGTTTTCTAATCTCAAGGTTTTGTTGGTCTCCCCATTTAAAAAACGATGTAACGTGTTTGTGATTTTTATTTTAGAGGAGAATATAGGTCACTTAAGGGGCCATTTTTAGAATAAATATTTTTAGGAAGGATTGCTCTGTATAAAGATATAGGTAGTTATTCAAATTTTAGAACTGAAATATCTGGATTTCTTGTATACAAAATAACTCTATGTTTTTATTTTAATTTCCTCTGGTAAGGTTTTTTTTTTTAATATTTCGCTGAGAGAAAATCAGAAGTGACAAAAACAAATACTTTGCAATAAGCATAGACCAGACAACAGCTTAAGATGATTAGTGTTGCAGATATTCGATAATTGTGTTATCAAGTGCACTGAACGTAAATGTGCTTTCATTAATGTATGGGTAGTCAATAATCTCCTAAAATGTTAACTGGGATGAAACATTATATATTGCAATGGGATTTAGCCATAAGAAAGCTTGATATATTGAAGTCGAAAAAAATCGGCAACGGCATGCTCTTGAGTGAACAGTTTCTAAGGCGAGGCAAGCTTCTGACAAAACAAGTTGATAAAACAGGACTATCGACAGTCTCGTTTGAAGACATTTTTAAGTTTTATTGTCGATACAACGACCTTGTCAGTAAATACAATATTCCACTGGGTCACATGCTGACTGACGTTTTTCATACTAATTGTTAGACCATTATTATTCACCTATTTGTCTACGGACTTTTCTGTTTTTCCCGATTACGACAAAGAGCACACGGCGGGTGTAGCCGTTCAGCAGAGGATACTCACTCCTCCATGGCACCTGATCCTGCCTATGAGGTTTCCCAGAGGTCCCTGATTGCTCTGCTTTGGATTATTGATTGAATACCGAATTGCCAACCGATTTTTCTTCGTTTTTCCCGATCATGATATTTTTCCCAAATTACGACAATTTCCCCGATAATGACAATTTAACCGATATGACATTGGGCGCACGGAGGGTTTGACCAGTCGGCAGAGGATCCGTGTTTGCTCTGTTCCTGTTTTGTAATTTTCCTTTGGACTTTTGAATTTGAACACTGTTTGTTATCACCACATGTCATTGTATGGATAATTTACAACTTGTTTGAATGTTGCACGTAAATCAAACTCTCTTTTAATTTTGGTTTCAGTATTTTGACAAAAGCTGTTTACTTAAAACGTGCAAGAATTATCAGATTTTGATTGTCAATATATTTGTGTACTTTGCAATTTTATCTGTGAATTAAATATTGTTTTCCTAAATGTCTTTCATCATCTTCTCGTTAAGCGTAAATGTAGAAAAAATGGATTGTTACTTTGGATATGTTCCTCAATACTAATTTGGTAATTGTTGGGTATATATTACGACACTGCTTAATCTCTTCTTAGTAAATTTTTAAGAATGCTAAACATTAACCCACAAGTACATGTACAATGTTCATCAACTGATCATTTGAATTATGAAATCACTTATTTTTTCATGGTGAAAGATTCATAAAGACTCCCAACAATCAACGAAACCCGTTTAAATGCTAATCTGCATTCAATTACTTATATCGGTAGTACCCATCATAAGACTAGTTAAAATCAATTTTACGGCAAATAGCAAGTACTTCAAAAGCAGGAATCAGCGATCAAATCTTGGAATCAATACTTATATATTTTGAAATGAGCACTTAAGAAAGTTGAGATAAAAATAAGACAGTTTGAATATTTGATAAGAATGTGCAATCATAAACTTTAGATCAAAGATTTCTCTGTATTAGGTTTTATGCTTTCTTTGCGACTTAGTTATTTGCTTTATTTTTCGTTAGTCGACCCATTTATATATGAAAAAATGACAATAACAAACCGTCAACCATCTCAAAAATCCATAAAACGAAACACAAATTCAAAGCAGAGCAACACTGACCTCCAGAAAGATAGAAGTAGGATCAGGTGCCTAGGAGGAGTGAGCATCCTCTGCTGACCGGTCACACCCACCGTGTGCTCTTTGTCGTAATCGGGAAAAAACGGAAAAGTCCGTAGACAATTGGGTGATAACTTATGGTCTAACAATTAGTATGAAAAACGTCAGCCAGCATGCAACCCAATGGATGATTGTATTTGCTGACAAGGTCGTTGTATCGACCATATATATGTTTTTAAACAAGAAAACCAAGAAATGTAACAAGTATAATCAAATCAAAATAGCTTAATAAAAAACAATCTTTTGGACAGCGGGTTTTCTTTTTTATCCAACATCCAACAGTTGAGATGGATAATATGGAATGATAAGAGTAATGAGAAATATATCACGAATTATGTCAAGCTGTTGCACTGTTGCTCTTTAAACAGCGGTTCTGTTCTGGATATAGTTCAGTGGCATCGATGTGGCAAGAGTCGAATGTCCAGTGCAATGGAACTGTTGTCGATATTACCAACTAATAGCCATGATGTTTTCTTATAACCTTGGAACACAGTCTATTTATTAAGCAAATTTAGCTTTAAATCTTCTCAAACAACACTATTCTCTCTCTCTCATACGCATAATATACACACAGACAGACATACACATACACACATACATTTACGTAGGTAAGTTGATCGAGAAGTAGAATTCTATAAACTAAATATATATTACCATAATACAATTTTCCGTAAATTAGTAGTTAATTATAAAGATATTCACAGGGTGAATCTTTGCCATTCAGTAAATTGAAAGGTAACTGAAAGGTAACTCAAAATTGACTGAATGGCATGGTTATGCCATTCAGTCACCTTTCCAGACCTTTCAGTTAACATTCAGTTCACTGAATGGTAGAGTTTCATCCTTTGATTTACGTCACATCAGCTAAATATTTATTTAGTTTTTAGATAATCAGAAACAAGCTGTCAGCCTTGGAAAATGATAGATATCAAATATTTTTACAAATATGTTAGGCATTAGTTTGGTCCGCAAGCGTCTGTACAACATTTACACAACAATACATTAATTTTCAAGCATTTCCGTATATGATATACGCATTTAGCAAGGTTATGCCAATTTGCCGACAAAGTTAATTTGACTAATAGTCTTCATTTACACGTAAAATAGGAAACTTCTTATAAGAATTGGGTTTTAATGAAAACATTTGCAAGCGATTTCTTTTTTGACAATGCACACAAAATCAGTTCATTTGTACTTATCACTATACTATAAAACACGCCAAAAATATGTACTAGATCGAGCATACACATGTACCTTCAAAGGCTTCTCTGTCAAAGAAATTATTTTTCTCAGATTAAATACTTGTTCGAGCATACCTTCAAAGGCAATGCGTTTATCAAAGAAGAAATTTCTCCTTCCGTCATTTAGCGAAGCGTTCATGTACAAGTACTGGTTCCCTTTGTATGCCTTTATAGGATTTACATCTGGTTGCTCCTGCAATAAAAAAATATAAAAGCAGAAACTTACCACACGTGTTTGTATAAGCTTTCAAAAAAGTTAGCTGGGTTCTCGTTGAGACACAATAAGCTTATGCCGTAGTAAAATATTTGTGCGTCATATAAAACCTCTCTGTAGCTCTATGAAAATGTTCTAGGTATTTCGTCCTTTTTTTAAAATTATATTTGGAAATAACTTGTTAATGCTGATACCAAATCAGAGTTTTAATGCTCTTTACTTTAATTACAAAATATTTCATGAACTACTTGGACTTTTTGCACGAATTATCTAAGACGAAAAAGAAAGGAAAAGGAAAAACTTATAATAGATGAAAACTAGCTTTGTCTTACATGTAGAAAACACCTTTTTTAACCTACAAGATCGTTTTGACAATATGTATAGAAGCAATGATTATTTTTTTTGTTTGTCTGAACTGCAAATTATAGATCACTTATTATTAGAGGATTTTCTATCGACATGTTTAATTTTTTTAACTTATGTCATTTTATCAACTGCGGCAATGCGATTTAAATAATCATTTGCAGTGTTTGGTAAGTACAGATGATGTGACAAATATGATATTGGATTATTGTATAATTTATGTTTTAACAATTTAAAGAAACGTTGCTGTGTAACATAATTTTCATATCTTTCAAAAACATTTAGTGTCACTCATTGAATTTCTCTGCAATGTTGATTAGTCTGTATCAAGAAAACAAGATCGACCTAAAAACAGAAAAAAAATATCTAATTAAGGAACGAATGCGTTTGGTTTTCCAACCTATGCTAATTTTGTTTAAATGGATAAAGAATGCTGAAAAGTACAAAGGGATCACATCAACATAAGTCGTATCATTTAATATTTAGCTCGAAAGGAACTAAAAAAATGTAGATAAATGTAGAATTCCCTATAGCTAATTAAATAGGGCTGTTCATTTTTTTTTTTTAAATTTATTATCGTTTTTTTTTTGTTGAACTAGTTTGATTTATTTTTCATGAAATAAAACTTAACTGTATATACGATATTGAAAATTCGAACATATATTTTTTAAAGGAAACAGTGTGCATTTGTCTTCATTACAACACCCCTAGACATTTACAATATACAATATGCATTTCGGTTAGCGTCTAATAAGATTAGTTCTTGAGAATAATAAAAGAAATATTATAATTCAGAATAGTGTTTATGATTCCCGTTTGAAAATAAACTTAGCAATGATGTAAGTGATGAACAAACTTCCACAGTTGCTTTCGGGATATCCCTGTTCACAGTCACATTTGTATGGAGTTTGTTCATGATAAGTTCAGACGTAACTTCCGCCGTTTTGGCAAGGATTCGACAAACATGTGATGGTTGTCTTGCATGTATGCCCAGCACAAGTGTCTTTGGATACAAAACCAAACAACAAATAATTATGTCCGCAAATCCTTTTTTTACTCCAAGATGTATCATTAAGGCATCATTTAACAAGCTATGGCAGCTAGATTTATTATATAATATCAAGTAAAAACGTGTCAAATGTACATGCATATAAAGCAAAAGGGTTCTTAAAATAAAGCTTCATTAGATGCCTTTGGTTGTACATGTAAAATTTGGGATGGCATAATTTGCATAGGGGTCAAGATTTTTGTTTATTCTAAATTATATCAAGATACAGTAATCAGATATTAACATTGCATTTCAGAAGTTGCGAAAACAGATACTCTCATTATTCATTATTTTGTCTTTATTTATCGATAAGTACACGTGTTAATTCGTCTCTACTATTTCTATTAACCGAACACAACAAAGACTTCTGTTAAATTTATTTCTTTGACCTGCCGTGGACTTAATGATTATAAAAAAGAGTAATTTTATACAACTGGGTTGATGATATTAATTGTATATCGTATTTTTACAAGAGACAAATTTTATAACTGAAGAAGAATGTATTTTTAATTCAGGATGGAAGGGTACATCTTTTCATCTTTTCTTCGCACAGTAAAGGTGTTTCGATTCTGATAAGTAGTAAATTTCATTTTATATTATTAGACCAGCATGGATCTGCCGATGGTAGAATTATACTGATGAATATAGAGCATGATAGTTTAGTTTAAGTTTAATTTAGTTTAAGAAATATTTTATTCAAAATATACATATAAGTATAAAGTGAATATGGATTAAACAGCAGGCAAAGATATCCTATATGAGTTCTCTCCATATGAGAGCATGATAGTAAAATTATTACACTTGTCAATATTTATGCACCGAATTCTGAAAACGATCGAGTTGATTTTTTTTTTAAAATTCAAAGTGGATTTCAAAGTACTCTATTAATAACAAAAACGTAATTCTTGTATCGGAGATTTCAATTGTTCTCTGTTAAAAGATGAAGATAGAAGTTTAAATAGTTTTAAAAAATTACAAAAACAATACGATTTTGTTGATCTATGGGCAAAAATTAAACGAGAAAAAAAACCCAGTTTCACTTGGTGTGATGGTAGCAACACTGCAACAAGCAGAATAGACAATGTTTTTAACGGACCTTTTTTGTTTTAAACAGGATTTTTTTTACGTAGGCCGCCATCTGTCTCAAATGTAAGGATGAGCGACCACATTGACATAATTTTTAAATACGGAATTTCCTCTAATAGCAGAAGGAAAGGATATTGGAAGCTAAATACGTCTGCCGTTTTGATATACAATTTTGTAAAATGATTAAAAATCATTTACTGGATTTACCAGATAACATTAAGCTAGAAATCAATCTAAAAACTAAGAGGGGATTGATCAAGCGTAAAGTGAAAAATTTAAGTATCAGTTACTTCAAAGAAAAAAAAACAAAAATATGAAACGGAAAATTCAACTTATTGAGAGTGAATTAGTGCAAGTAGAACATCAACATCAATTAAATATTAATATGATACGGAAAAAAAGAATAAGAAAATCAATTAGACACATTAAATGAAATTAAATCAAAAGGAGCACAAATAAGGCCAAAAGCCAAATGGATTGACGAGGGAGAAAAAAAAAATTCATCCTACTTTTTAAGACTTGAAAATAAACATCAGTCGAAAAATTTTATAAAGTTAATGATGCAGAGTCGGCCTTTATAGAGACTGATATCTTAAACGAGCTATGCAGTTTTTATGAAAATCTCTATTCCTCAAAAGATATACCGATTAATGAAATTGAATCAGATCTTGTACAAATAAATACATTATCGGTGTTATTGCAAAAAATTCCCAACATTACAAGAATGCGCAGAAGCTGTAAATGGAATGAAATTTAATAAGTCACCTGGAATGGACGGTTTACCTGTTGAATTTTATAAGATGTTTTAAGAAAAATATCCGATTTTTTTTAATATGGATATATTTCTCAGTTAATTCGATACGCAAGGGCATGCTCTTCGTATGAACAGTTTCTAAGGCGAGGTAAGCTACTGACAAACAAGTTGAAAAAACAGGATTATCAACAGTCTCGTTTGAAGTCATCTTTTCGTAGGTTCTATTGTCGATGCAACGACCTTGTCAGCAAATACAATCTTCCACTGGGTCGCATGCTGACTGACTTTTTTTTCACTTATTGTTAGACCATAATTAATCACCTAATTGTATACGGACTTTTCCGTATTTTCCCGATTACGACAAAGAGCACACGGCGGGTGTGACCCGTCAGCAGAGGATGCTCACTCCTCCTAGGCACCTGATCCTACCTCAATCTTTTTAGAGGTCCGTGTTGCTCTGCTTTGAATTTTTGTGTTTCGTTTTTATGAATTTTTGATATGGTTGACAGTTTGTTATTGTCATTTTTCATTGAAGAAGAATTAACTTTTACACAAAAATGCTCAGTTCTCTCTCATACACAAAAGGGGGGAGTTAGATAAGTTAGAAATTTACAGACCAATTAGTCTCACTAATTGTGACTATAAATAATGGAATTAATATTTGCCAGAAAATTACAAAACGTAATTAATAATTTATTAAGTAGAAATCAATCAAGTTATATAAAAGGAAGATATATTGGCAACAATGCTATGCTTATTTTAGATATTTTCGAATAATGTGAAAATACAAGTACAGAAGAGATTCTCTTATTTGCTGACTTCCATAAAGCATTAGACTCATTTGAATGCAACTTTTAATAAAATCACTACAAAAATTCAATTTTGGGAAAAGCTTTATTAAATGAAAATTGAGTATACTTATCCAAATAATGATTGGATTTCAAAAATGTAAAATATACAGAGGAATACGACAAGAATGTCCCGTATCAGTAATATTATTTTTATTTATAATGGAAATACTAAATGAAAAAATGAATAGCTCAAATTAAATTCGAGGTTTTAGATTGAAAAATGTGGAAAAAGAAATAAAATGTATACAGCATACCGATGATAGCACCTTTCATTTAAGAGACATAAACTCTTTAGAAAAAGCAATTTAAATCATAGAAAAAGATTAGAAATTAAATTTATCAAAAACTGAATGTATAGTATTAGGGAAATTTAAAAACATTCTTAAAGAGGATACAACCATAAAAACTATCAATATAAACATAAATGCAGTAAAATGTCTAGGCACCTATAAAGGGTATAATGAAACAGAATGTAATAAAAAAAACTGGCTATGTAAGCTCAATGCGTTTGAAAAAATCGTGGACTCTTGGCGAACAAGAAAGCTAACACTTCTCGGGAAATGCCAGATAAAAAATTCTTTAATTGTTTCTAAGCTCCTCTATGTCGCAGCAATACTTGAAAGCAATGATCAAGCTATATCTAAACAAGTAAACAAAATTATTTTCTCATTTCTATGTGGGAAAAGAGAAAGAATTAAACGTAAAACTCTAATAAGACATATATCAGATGGAGGGATTGGTATCATTGACTATGAAACTAAGGTTACATCTTTAAAAGCATCATGGGTTTCAAAACTTATTCAGTCTAACAATGATTTAAATCAACTCTTGAACGCTTGTTTAAGAAGGTATAATGTAGATATCTCTCTTATTAAAGATTTGTATTACAAAAGCACACACGACCTAAATATCAAGTACCGCCCAAAGTTTTATAAAGAAGTAATATGTGCTGCTTTTAATGAGTGTAAATATATTGATCAAGAAGAGAGCAAGTTTTAAAATATATGGTTCAATAGAAATATAACGTATAAAGGAAAAACAATGTTTTTTTCCAACTTGGATTAAAAGCGGTTTTAGGTATGTGAGAAATCTTTTCAATTCAAATGAATTCGAAACAATTGATGATATGAAAGAGAGTCTTATATCTGCAAAATAACTATTTATATGAATATATAACTCTAAAAAATGCCATTTGATAATATGCCTCTAAACGAAACTTACAGAATATAAAACATAATAGCCGTACAGATTTGCTTTTCAATTTCCATGGTTTTTGAACATGTTGAAAGGAAAAAAATCTAGATTTTTTATTACAACAACTTAATACAAAAATTAGTCAAAAGTGTCTAGAATGGAAAATGATAGGTCCAAACTTTTTTGTATCGATGACCGTCAATTATGGGGAAATATCTATTTTTTATATTCATATCTAAATATATACCAAGAAAAAGTGGAAAAGATTTTTTATTAAAATGTATCAGAATTTAATAACAAATCAATGCATAATATCTTATCTGGCAATAAATGTATAAGTAAATGGAAGGAAAATTTAGAACAAAAAAATTGTTTGAACTATAATGTAGAAGAAGACATTAAACATCTAATTTATGATTGTTTTCTATCAAAACCCATCTAGAAGAAAGTATCTGAGATTTAAAATATAATATAACATGGGAAGTTATTGTTATTGGTTTTCCAGCATAATAAAACAAAACACTTTTATCTTTAATAATGTTTTATTTTTTGTGGCTCATAAAATGTACAAATATAAAATAAAATGCAGAGTTTTGAATGACATTGTAACATAAAATGGTTTATTATGTTTCTTGAAAAGTGCACTCGCACAGTTTTATATGACAACAAAGTCAGCAAAAAGCATAATGTTTGATTTTGAAATTCTTAATACATTGAATGAAAAATTGTAATTGTACTTCAAATTATATATGTCTAAATGTGACGAGGCCTTTAGATTATTAAACTGGTAGGGAGATTCTCTGCGCAGTTATACTGATATTACCCTACACACATATCCAGAAAAATGCCGTTACATGCACTTGCTATATTTATGTTTTTTTTTCTTCTCCATTTTTACTTTATCAATGACAGCTTATAAATGGAAATTTATTTGTAAATGTACACAGTTTTTCCTGAAATATTTTGTAATGAAAAATTCTAGTTCTAAAGGTGACCAGGGCTTTAGATAATTAAACTGGTAGGGAGATTCTCTGAACACTGATATCCCCCTACGCACAACTACCAGAGAAATATACTTCTGTTACATATACAAGCTATATTTATATACAAATCTAAATATACATTGTGTAGCAGGAAATTAACTCGCGGAGTTAATTTTCGCTTTATTCGCTGAAATAAAAATTCCTCGAATTTAACATCTAGTGGGAAATAATTTGAGGATAATGATAATGAAAAAATAAGATTAACGCTATCATTTCTCTTATCATGAAAACACACATGAACACAAAATACATTTTCGTTTTAATGGCATTTGACCATGCTTAATATGATAGTTATTTCGTCAGGAAAAAATAATGCTATTAAGCAGTCTATTATAATAACCGAACATGGCTATTGCTAAAATTAAGTAGTACTAGATGGAAAAATTGCATGATCCACCAATAATCTTCTGAGTAGCAGACATGCTTTCATTTTGTTTTCTTCCTCTACTTCCGGTTTTGACTAGATCTAACAAGGCACACATGAGACAATTCGTTTTGTAATAACTTCTTTCAATAGAATTATCAAATAACCCAAAAGAATTGTGCAAAACCTTTCTTTATTAAGCACGTTCTTCCTATTACATATACTTTAAAGAACTGCAGTTGTCAAACATGACACTTGACAGGTACCCAAGCTACGTGCGGTGAGGCGTGACTAATTCTTTCCGCCCAGTGTTATCGGTAAATTTCCGAGTGAGTTTGGGGCTCAGAGTGTTTATACAAGCTACTCACGAGTGTCTAGCACGTTAAAAGGTGTGAAACTCAATTGACAGAAGCAACCTTTCCATTGTAAAAACGGGATGCGCTTAAAAAACTGTTATGTTAACCGAACAATAATTATGATTAGGTATTACACAAACCGGTGTTTTTATCGAAAAGCATTTCATAAGATATCACAGACTATAATTGTTTTTAAAAAAATATATATTTTGAAAATGAAACCAAGATAAACATGATTCTTTTTCTTTTTGTTGTGAGTGTATATACCAAGTACAGATAATCATGATCGGTATTTTGTAAAATTCAATCGGGTTTGAATTTTGTGTTTTACAAATTTTTGTTTTCCGTGAATTCAAGCTACCGCAATTTGATGCAATTTGATACAAAATAGAAAGATCGCGATCTTTTCCGACCGCGATTTTAACCTACTATACAGTATATGATATGTATATGTTTTTGATGAAATTGTAACTCTCTCTCCCTTTACTGTACCAATGTCATACTTAGCCAGTGACATCTCATAACCGGAAACTTACTTGTAAATGTATATTTGTTTTCCCTACAAAATATTGAAACGAAAAATATAGTTCCGGATTGTATGTTTCACTTAAGCCTCTGCGCAGGCATTACCTTCTGTTTTGTTACATATATATGATTAAATTGATATTTTAAAAAAAAACCCGAAAGACAAAACCCAGAAGTTGTTCAGAAGACGTTTATGAAAACGCATACTCTCTATTATTATTTTGTCTTTATTTATTTTCAACATGAAATGACTTATTTAGGTCATGATTTAAAACATTTTCATGAATGACCTACTTTTGCAAAGATCATCATACAAACACAATTAGATACTGACGTTAGACTGGATTCGCTGCATGTACCACCCATTTGACACGGATTTGGCTTGCAGTGAGTATTTGTGCCTAAAAGGTTTAAACTACACTTAATAAAAGACAGAAAAAAATTATTTTAACAGAATAGATATATGCTTTTCTATATTAATGCATGTGCGTTTTTGCACAGCAATAAAACGACAATTATTATCATGATGTAAGCATTTTTTTAGCTCTCTTATCAATTTATGATATCATTGAGCCAACAATATGACATCTAAAGACATTGATGGTAATTTTAAATATCAAACAATTATTTATCTCTGATGATGATTTAGAAGTGGCGTCTTTTCACATACACTCAAGCCAATTTCCGTCCCTATAATTCACAATTTAAATACAAATTAAAACTTAATTTTATTTTACAAAAATCAAAACTGCTTTTATTTAAAGAGAACTTTTTATAACTAAAACGAAACAAATACATATATTACATAAGCCTGGGCGATGGGCAATGTTGTCCACTCCAATTATCTGATAACCTATGACGCCTTCTATGCTAATCTGCAAGTAAGATACAAAATCACCACCATGCCCCGACGATAATAATTGTAACCTCAACAATCGATACTATGGTACATGTCTTCATTACCATTAAGCTATCAATTGCTTAAATTGACATCTCCGTGTGTGTGTGTATATATATATATATATATATATATATATATATATATATATATATATATATATATATATATATATATATATTGTTCAATAAGAGTTGAACAATCTTAAATCTTCACTGCTTAAGAATCCTTCCGCACGCATAAGTTACAGTTTGTCTAGTCTAACCAATTAGTTTTTGAGATGAAGAATTTAAAAGATTTTTTTTCTATATTTTCCGAAGTAAATTTTTGACCCTTCCCTATTGTGGCCGATCACTTCATGTACCCCCGGGGATTATGATTTAAACAAACTCAAATCTACACAACCCGGATATTGCTTCCACACAAGTTATAGCTTGTCTAACCAATTGGTTTTTGAGAAGATTTTTTTAAAAACAATTTCTCTAAATATTACTATGTAAACAATCGACTACATAATACAGTCCCACCTTACTCCCGGGGATCATTATTTTAACAAACCTGCATCTACATTACCAGAGGATACTTCCACACACGTTATAGCTTGTATAACCATTTGGTTTTTTAGGAGATTTTTATATATATTCATGCGCAAAATTCGACCCTCTCCCCTTCATGGCCCAGCTCTACCCCGATGGATCATGATTTGAACAAACTTGCATCCACACTACCTTAGGATGCTACATGTAATACACAAGTTATAGCTTGTTTCACAAATTGGATTTTGAGAAGATTTTGGAAGTTTTATCTCAATATATTCCTATGTACAAGTTTAAGTGTCACCACCCTACCCTAGGGAATCATGATTTGGACAAATTTGAATTTACAATACCTGAGGATGCTGGTTCTTTTTTTTTAAAAATTAGTTCTTTGGCCAATTGATTTTTCAGAAGTTTTTTTGGAAAAATAACAACAAATTTTCATTAATTCTTTATCATCTTTCCGCTAAAGGAGGCGTGACCATTCATTCTAATGAACTTGAATTCCATTCCTCCAATGATGCTTTGTACTAAGTTTGGTTGAAATTGGCCGTGTGGTCCTAGAGAAGAAGTTGACAATGTGAAAAGTTTACAGATATACAGACAAACAGACGAACAGACAGACTACAGAAAAATATGACCAGCCTCGGTGAGCTGAAAAGGCAATGTATAGGTAGTTTTAGAATCATAACTCAATTATAACAATGCTTGAAGATTCGCCTTAAAGGAGGCAATATAGCAGTTGTTAACGCATTTTTAGACAGCATTTGTAAATATAAGGTATTACTACGCATTTCTAGACAGCATGAGTAAATATAAGGTAGTACTGAGTTATGGAGAATAGTTTTAAAGCAATAAAGTTTGTGCTATACTTGAAAAAAAATCTCTTCTTTTCTCATTTCAGATCCGTTAGTCACTTTAAATGAAGGAATATCCAAATGATGAAATTTTGTCTTGACAACTGCATAACTTTCTATACTTTTTAATTCCTGGGCACTACTCTGTATAGTTCGAATACCTTTCCTTTATGGGAAGGTAATCATGTTCAAAAACCCAGACGTGTAAACTTGTAAATTCGAATATGCAATTGTGTTGGTGTGTGAGTCTGAGTATGAATGTGTGTAATTCTGATCGTGTAATCTATAAAACTAGGACATAAACAACATAAAATTGACTCCGCAGACCTTCAATCTAATTCTTCCTACAGGTGCACATTTGCAGCTTAAAAATGCTGCTTGATATTTACATGTAACCTGTCACTATAATATACATTTTCTATCAGTAGTATTTGCATTTGTATCTCCGTTTTCTGAAAAAGTACAGTTGACATGTTACAAATCGACAAATGTAAAAGTCTACAAATTTGTCGAATTTAGACATGAACATATATGGAAACAGTGACATCACCGATAGCTGCAGGAAAAAGCTGCAAAAAAATATTAGATATAATTATACTGTCTCTGAATAACAACATTTTCTACGAAGAGAGATTTTTCGGAAAATAAATTATGAGCTCGGTGTCCCTAATTTCAAAAGAATCCATAAAGGATGCAAGTGAAAAATTCAATCGGCATCAGATATCTTAGATCTGGAAAATTTTACACAGCATAACTCTTTTTTATGCATACAGGCATTTTTATTATCTTAGAATACATGTAACAAATCGCCTAAGTATAGAGCTCGGCTGAATAAAGAAAATATCACCAAAAGCATCCTTATCGCTACCACAATTTGGGACAAGAGCCCCCTCCCACCGAAAAAGAAAATTTTTAAGGGTCGGCCGGCTGATTATTTTAAAAATTGAGTTATCAATAAGAAAAACTAACTAACTACCTGAAAACTTTAGTTTTAAGGTTTTGATTAGGATGAAACATGAGAAGAGGCACCCAACCTCCTTCAAATGAAAAAAAATCCAAAGATAAAGTTAACTGTCGTGAAGTTAAAATGTGTATAAATTATAACAAAAATATTTCATTTTGTCGGTAATATATAGAAAAAAGGTGAAAATAATTGGCAAAAATGTTTTGATTTCAAGCAATTAGTACGGGATATAGGAAAAGATGTCTAACCAATAAACTTTTTTTTTCATTTCAATCTTATTATACCTTCATAATGGTATGACTTAGTATAAATGAGAGATAGAAAAAAAGAAAGAAAGAAAGATAAAGAAAGAAAGTGAGAAAGAAAGAAAGAAAAAGAGAGAGGAAGAGAGAAAGGGAAGAGAGAGAGAGAGAGAGAGAGAGAGAGAGAGAGAGAGAGAGACCAACGCAAAAAAAATGTTCTAATGAAAATGCCTTGAGTGTTTTAACAAATTAAAAAGAACAATTATTTTTTTGGTCCTTTAGGTGTCCCAAATAGAACAGGATCGAATGATTAATCATGAATTATCTATTTCAAAATCATTTCATTTATAAAACAAAAATCATAGGACATCAGGGAGCCTTATAAAACCGAACAATGTATTTTGTTTTGAGATAAACATGTAGTAGAGCGTTAGATCAACGAAAAACTTTAAGTAATGTATTTTCACAAGGCTCAATATATTTTTTTTCTTTATCTTAGTATATCAAACACATTTTCTGTTTCATCTGTATATTTTGAGAGACAAACAAATTTGCAGTATAACAGAGAGACAAGTATAGTACCAGTGTTTGCTCGCAGTTTGTCAGAATGTGCAATGCAATGTGCTTTCACAACAAAATGTGTTTCTTTTTTTTACAACTATGTCGACTTACTATGTCAATGGGAAGGAAAAATATATACGTCTTTTACTGGTGGCAGTGGAAACCACTGGGTGTATTACGGTAAGAACTAAGAAGGAAACCAAATGCCGATAATCAAATGAAATCGGACATTCTAATTCTAATATATATATATATATATATATATATATATATATATATATATATATATATATATATATATATATATATATATATATATATATATATATATATATATATATATTGTCATTTTTAAAGATAATTAAGCTTTCAATTGGCTTGAAAATTTCAGTTGGGTTTCTTCACAAGGCTAACGCAATTCATACAAGTACATTTCTTTTTAGTATATCACAAACGTTATTGGTTGGTTTCTTGATTTAAATAATTTTGTTATTCGTCAGAGAGACAAGCGATTCACCAATATTTGTACTTTGATAGAATTTGCAATTTGATGTGTGTTTCTTTAAAATTAAACGCGTTTGACAGACTTTGTTATTTGTATGAAAAAAATGTTGTGTCGTTTTTGACACTTTAGAAAATAATTGGATTTGTATAATAGTGATTCATTTTGCGTGTAAACAAGTGCGTATTAAAGAGTAAACGATTGATTCATTGTGAACATTGAATATCAATATATCCACTGTATTTCGCCACCCCCAAATCTGTTTCAAGTATAGTTTGACCATATATAGATACATGTATTATCCTCAAGCTAAAATATTACTTCTCGGACAATATAGAAAATAAGGCTTGGACAGTTATATACGTTTTGGTCGATAAAAAAAATGATTCAAACAATGTCATCTGTTTGTGTTTGTTATCTATAGCATCAATGATAACGGATTGCTTTGACAGAAACCTCATGTCAAATTCAACCATTGTTTTAATGGATGGTTGATGTAACGATGCAAAACTAAACAAAAAAAATGCTATAATCGTATCACATTTGTTCGTGCTTTTCTACTACTGTATACAGGGAAATAATCACCCCGTTTCATGTTTGTCACTGTCGCCCTAGGTGTCCGCAGGCAAATTTAAAACTTGACAAATTCAAAACATTTAAATAACTGTGTTTATAAGAAAGAGTATCTATTTCTTCCTGCGTTTGGGTGAATGGAAGGAAGGGGAAAACTAATTTGTAGAAGGGCGAAACAACACGGAAATAACCCTGTATTCAGTATACGTAATGGTTTAAATCATGTTTATTACTATTACTATTTACAATGCAATCCAATGCAATTGTTTTAATGAAAAAGAAATGCAATTTACATTATACGCAAGTTGATCTGTGTAGAGATTATATCCAATATCGAATTAAATAAATAAAGTATAACACATGAAATAATTTATATATAATTTGTGCAAATATTTGGAGTAATTTTATTCAAAATAATAATAAATCAAAATTGATTACATGTTCCTCGACAGTGCTTTCATTGAGATAGTATACTTATTCTCGTCATATATTAAAAGTTTTGAGAATCGTTGATAGTCCTTATACAGTCGTCCTAAATGGAATTTTATTCTTGAATTTCTGATTGACAACATCTACATGTATGTATTTTTTGGAGACCAGATCTTCCAACAATCAGTCGGAATCCCCATGGGCACAAATTGTGCTCCTCTATTGGTTGACTTATTTTTATATTCTTATGAATCAGAATTCATTCTAAACCTTGTACAAGAAAAGAATAAAGCTCTTGCTTGGCCTTCAACTCGACATTTAGATATATTGATGAATGATGTTTTATCCATTAACAACGTTACTATTACTTTCACTCTTATGTTAACTCAATATATTCCAGTGAGCTTGAAATGAAGGATACGACAGATTCTGAAACATGTGTTTCATATTTGGATATTTTACTAGAAAAAGGCGTTAATGGTAACCTAACAACAAAACTATTTGATAAACGTGATGATTTTAATTTTTCCATCGTCAACTTCCCTTACTTATGTACATTGTAGCAAAATACCTTCGTTGCCTGCTTATGTGGTTTATGTCTCTTAGCTTATTCGTTATGCAAGAGCATGTTCGACATACGAAGAATTAATTAAACGAGGCAAACTACTAATAAACAAGTTGTTGGAACAAGAATATCAAGAACATCGATTAAAATCATCTTTACGCAAGTTATATGGTCGATACAATGACCTTGTCAGCAAGTGCAATATTTCATTAAAACACATGCTGACTGACGTTTTTCATACTTGTTAGACCATTATTTATACTCCGGACTGACTACGGTTTCTTCCCTTTTTATGATGTTGACAATGAGCACACGGCAGGTGCGACCGGTCGGCAGAGGATGCTCACTTCTCCTAGACACCTGATCCCACCTCTATCTTTTTAGAGGTCCGTGTTGCTCTGCTTTGAATTTGCATTTCGTTTGATGGATTTTTGAGATGGTTGACAGTTTTTTATTGTCATTTGTCATGATTTTTTTATTATTATTATTTTTTGTTTTTTATCCTCCAGGTTATTCCACAATCTGAACAAAACATCCACTTTGTTTTTTGCATTATTAAACGGCATGAACAATGGCAAGATCAGGTATTAGATAAAATTCAATTAAAATGATCTTTCGGCTCATGAAATAATCATTTTGAGTAGTCCCCCGTAGGCAAAATGGCTTGTAATAATTGCACAGCAATATGACTTATATCTAGTGTTTTTCAGTGAAAACAAGGAACAACAAGAAAACTGTTTACGGAGAAGATATCGAATCCGTGTTAGTGTAACCCGGGATATTTGGGTCGATCTTAAGTCCGTTGTGGATATAAAGTGGAAGTTAATTCAGTTTACTTCTTTATTTGATGTGACAAAATAGTATATCATACAAAATAGGTGTAGGGAAAGGTAAAGATAAACCATGCAATAAAATAAATGTGAGTTAGGAAAGATAACTCTTACATACATGTAGTTTTGACAAAATAAGAAAATATTCCTCTTTACAAACTAGACTCAAAAATATTTGTGTCTGTATTAAATTATCTGCTTATTAAATAAATAAACAATATAATCACATCCGTATAAATAGAACTGTATGCTATCATGTCAAACTTATTTCACATGAATTTATAATTAAATTATATAAATATTAATAAGTTCCACAATACTAGTACTTATACATGTACTATGATATATTCATATATACAACTATACATGAACTAAGTTTAAACCATGTTTAAACAATGCTTAAACTATGCTTACCTCACATGAGGTGTAAAGGTTGATTAGGAAAAATATTCAGGATGTAAAAATAATATTGTAATTGATAATCTGATAAAGAATGTAAACTTCAAGTAGACACAAGTAGACTTCCAAATAGGAACTGGTTTAACAAAGAAAGTTTCCCACTAAAATTGTACATGACCAATAAAGTAACAGTTGACCAATTTTATCCAATAGAAATACAGGAATAGAGGAAAAACAGTATTCTTTCTAAATGTAGATTTTTCATTGCCAGAGTTAAAAATAACTAATAATAGGACTTTTACATTAAGGTTATATAACTGTAGATAATTGATTTAGATATTTCAATTAAATATTGCATTGATTAAATAATAATAAAAAAATTATACACTGTACCAATATTCAAATATTTTCATGTCAAAAATAATTTGAACACAATTACCAAAATTATGCAATAATACATATCATGTAATAAACATATTTAATGCATAAAATTTCAGTCTACCACATTAGTAATAAGTTTTTTCACATAGATTACAGAAAAACAATAATAAAGAACATACGCGGGTAGGTTAAGGCAACTCCGCGTGTAATGATCGTTGATATTATGATCAATTCAAAAACTGTTTATTTTTAAGAAAACAGTGCTGAATATTAATATCAAGTGAATATGTTTGCCAAGATATTATTTTTCTACTTCGGAATCGAGTCGATCTTTGAAGCTGCCGTGCCATGGTATCATGTGACAGTTAGATCATATTTTTACCTTAACAAAAAATCAAAAAGTGTAACACTCCCCCAAAGTTTATTTGTATGTATGATGCAATAATTCGATCGGCAATTAGTTCATGTTTATTAGTATTACTGCTAGAATCATATTGTCAATCGCATAAAATAAATATTGTCATTATTTATCGGAAACCCCCTCAACTTCTTCAATTTCATTGAAAATACTACGTATTTTTTATTTACAACAACAAAGCACAGGATTCTAGCAGCACTTTTTAAGTATTTTAGGTCTTATGCTTTTGATATATGCCAAATTCAACTTTCATAATATTCAGGGTAGTGTTACAATTTTGCTTTTTTTGTACACACTGACAGAGGAAAGACCGGTCAAGCTTACCTTATAACACTCGCTGATCAAACAAAATATCCATGTCTGTATTATCCTGATTATATCCTACATGTTACTAACACTCATCTAAATCTGGGGTATCTGTATTAAATAAGTCTTATTTTGGCATTGACAACACCGCATTCCGATGATTTGTCTCCCGATATTGATCTTCTCTATTAAACATGGTTATGACGTCATCAATGATAATGATACGTAATACAGAGAAATCGAAGATATATTCAGTAAGAAGAGTTTCTAGTGACATTTTACGCCTATAGTTTTTAATGATTTAAACCAGAGATAAAGTTAAAATTGACAGTTTTCTATGTAAAATATGACATCTGCTTATTGTGACGTCATATTGATCAGAGGAATTTCTACTTAATCGATCCCTGAGAGTTGCCTTATCATACCCGTGTATACATGTATTTACATGCTGTTGCTGCTGAAAAATAAGATACATCCAAAAAAGGAAAAAAAAAACCAACCTGAACTACATATTACATGTATGTAACACAACATCTAGAATATGTTCTAAAAATGACTGAATACTCTAAACGAAATATAGATGTTTCAAATAAATATATTTACATCGACTAATACTTTTCTCCTCTATCTCTATGAAAACCGATCTTGATTCATAGCTCTATAGAAACTGACAGGACTGAAATCTTCACAAAATCACTGCACATGAAAAGTGAGAGATGACCAAGGGAGATTAAACAGAGTTCAACTCCCAAAAAATGCACACATGTTTTTCTTTTTATTTGCCAAAACATTTTAACAGCTAATTTAACTCGAGAGTTTTATTAAAGAAAGAAATAACCGTTTTATGTAAAAAAAATTGTTCTTTACGAATTTATTATATCATTTTTTCCATAAAGATATTCCTTAAATGACCAGGAATACCACTTTAACGCAAAATCAACACACTAAATAAACCGCAGTTTTACAGTTTCAGCATATCAAATATAAAATCGGACCAAGAAAAAGTATAAACCATATGAATTATTAACATTTTGATTAAAGTTTTTCAGGTACAGCTACATGTATATTGAGAAAGGGACAATAACCAATATTTTGTTTTTCGCAGAAATGAAGATGACGAATGTGGCAGCCTTTAAGTCAGTAACGATGAGTTCTGAATATAAACCACCTTACCATTCTCCATCTTACGCAGTGGACAACCAAGTGTTTAATACAATATGGGCTGAACAGTGCGCTAGTACTGATTCTGATGCTTACCCATGGATGGTTATTGATATGGAAAACATCTTTAAGGTCAACTATGTTACCCTTTTTAACAGAATTGACGAGCTAGGTAAAAAAAAATATGTGTACTTACTTTTTATAACCGCACTTTCTAAAGAAAGTTCGGGTATATTGTTGTTATCCTGTTCCGTCTGCCTGTCCGTCCGTCCGTCCGTCTGTCACGTTTTACTTTCTCAAACTGCTCTTACATCTTATAAACCAGCAAACTGAACTCTTGGAGTATGATTTGGGGTGTCATGTTGTTTTGTAAAAAGGTTTCAAAAATTCTCTGGTAGTCCTGGGGGTCAAATAATGGTAAAAAATGACGTTTTTGACAAAAAACCTTCTTCCTCGAACTCCTTTTACATTTTTAACAGTAGACAAATCATCTCTTGGAATATGTTTTGGGGTGTCTTATAGATGCGCAATAAGGTTTCGGAAATTTCACTTTTGTCCTGGGGGTCATCAAATGGCTGAAAAATGACTTTTTTTTTTTTTTTTTTTTTTTTTTTTTTACAAAGTCTGGTTTCATAAAACGTCAATTTCTTTTTGCAGTAGCCAAATGATCTTCTAGAATATGCTTTGGGGTGTCATGTTGATGTGTAATCATGTTTCATAATTTTTGTTTTGATCACGTGGGTCTGTGGTCATTAAAAAAATGACGTTTTTTGGCCAAAAAAATATGGTTCCCAGAACTCTTCTTACAATTTATGCAGTAGCTTTGTCATCTCTTGAGATATGATAGGGGCTGTCCTATAGGTGTGCAATAAGGTTTTAAAAATTATAATTTCATCCAGGGAGTCAAATAGTAGCAGAAAACTAACGTTTATCACTCCTAAAAAAACCTACTTCCCAGAACTCCTCTCATGATTTAATGAATAGCCATATCATATCTTGGGGTATGATAGGGGCTGTCCTTTAGTTGTGCAATAAGGTCTTAAAAATTTAAATTTCATCCAGGGAGTCAAATAGTAGCTGAAAATTAACGTTTATCACTCCTAAAAAAAACCTACTTCCCAGAACTCCTCTCATGATTTAATGAATAGCCATATCAGCTATAGGGATATAGCAGGGGCTGAGATATATATAGGGCTATAGATATGCTATAAGGTTTAAGAAATATAAATTTGATTCTGAGGGTCAATACTATCTGCAAAATGATGTTCCATCCCATAAAAAACCTTATTTCTGGACCTCCTCTTATATCTTGTGATTAAAATAACGTACCATAAGATGCATAAGGAGGAAGAATATATAAAATTATGCTTTAGGTATGGGGATAACAATCATTTTTTTTTTCAAGTTATTTGATCATTTCTGATTTTGGAAGGGTGGGGTGGGGTTAAGATGACCCCCAGAGGCCATGACCTACTAATACCACAAACAGATTTGCCTTGACATGGTCATGGTTAAAGAAACAAAAATATACAGAGTGGGGATTTCGATGATTTTGAGGATATTTTAAAAATATTCAACTATTCATGTTTTCTGGGGGGGGGGGGGGGGGGGGTTAAGAGTCTCTCCTCACATTTTTACAGTAGCAAAATCATTTCTTGATTGGTATTTTTCTGTATGATATCAGATGTACATAAAGAGATTTTGGAAATTGCTTTTTAATCTTAAAGATAAACAAAATGTTATATGTAATTGTAGATATTGTAAAGTCAGTCAACAAACACCTAGAGCTTGCTGTAAAAAACAAAGCAGGGTCAACATTGGGCTAGGGTTAGGAATTACACTACATATGAATAAGATAGGTTACTTGATTAGTTCCAACTCTGGAAAGTCACTGGGCATCTCAAAGGGGGCATAACCTATATACATATACCAATTGATGTGCAATGACACAAGGAGGAAGAATAAATAGGGTCTAGGGGTGGGGATCTTAACAGTTATTGATATGTATTTTCATTTTCTATGTCAGAGGAGGGGGGTGGTTGTTTAAAAACAACTCCGGGGGGTGGGGGAATGACTCAAGGGGCAGGGGCCAATTTGTCTTAAATGTATCTTGACATGATCAGCAGAAGTGGACAGAATGATCACTATAGGACATCTGCAGAGTGGGGCCCTAAATAGTTACAAAATCAATCTACAAAAAATATTGATAATATGTTATACATGTATTTAGATAAGTCTTTATTTTCAAAATGATTAACAAATTAATCAATCAAAATGAGTTATAAATAACCGATTGGCAATTCTCCAATTGATTGCATGATCCCTAGTATAATATCTCATGTATTTTTTTTCATATATAATTATACATGTATGTTAACAATCAGGATTAAAATGCACAAATTTTCATGAGTCATAAATCTTGACATACCACATATCTCTTGACAAAAAAGAATAAGGAATTTAAAATAAAAGAAAATTAGTCATTAACTCTTTTTCTATTACTGGTGTATGATGATGGGGTAAGGGTTATCATGATAAAAAAAAAAGCTGCAGCATGCCTTCATTCTCACTAAAAATGTATATCTAATCCACACATCCTGGGAATGGGGAACGGTTAAGGCCCCTTTCCCCTCCCCTCTATTATAATTTATATAAACATGATATTTAAAACCCAAATTTAATGCAAAATAGGGTCAATATAGAGTCAACTCAATAGTGTAAGTCTGACAAATGAAAAAAAAATAATTTTGCAATTAAAATGACAGAAACTGTAGATAAGCTTATCTAAATAAAGATGATGATGCAGTATGCTGGCAAATGGAGATCACATTTTAGAAAGTGAAAGTAAAACTTAACTGTTTTCTATACCGGTGTCTCATAATATTGCGCTTCTACATGTCTCATACTTACCTATATTGGTCAACATCATAATGATAATCCAATTAGCACAATACGAATTCCTTTAGCTGATCACCACAAATGAAACGTTTATTCATCTTAATTAATCCTATTCTGCATATCAAGAAAACATATGCATGTACACCACGTGAAACCCATCTAACCAAAGAGCTGGGTAAAACTAGTACCCGATGCAACCTGTACACCTGTGTTGTGTACGTAACTTCAGACAAAGATCATTTAATTGTAACATATTGCATGTGGCCTTCTTTTTGACTAAAACTAGTAAAAGAGAGTGTTATTTAGAGGCAAACACTTGGTGCGGGTATTACAGTCTAATGACAGCATCTAGTTTAACTTTGATTAATGGGTAATCTGAATATATATATAAGTGTTTGTGAAATTTTACTTCATGGAGTTTTTATTACATATAAAATATTTTGTAAAGAAGAACGACGCTGCAATGATCATATGTGATTAACAATAATTAACAAGGTATGAAGTGTCTGATTTCGTTTTATTTCTTATATTTAGGTGAGCGTCTTCGAGATATAACTGTTTATTTAGGTTATGACCATGTGACTGGGGCATATCCGGTCATATGTGGCAAGTATAAAGGCCCAGGAGAAAATGCTGAAGTTGTTCATATTATGTGTGATAAACGGTCGCGTGGCCAGTTTATAAAAATCCAAATGGACAATACTCAACTACAATTCAAGTTAACTCTGTGTGAAATCAGAGTATTAGTTTAATTTTATTTTCAAACTTTCATAAACATTAAAAAGTTTTAAAGATTGTTTGAATTACTGCCCAAATGAAACCGAACTAAGATATAAAAACATGCTTGCTGGAAAGGCCAAGCTCCAATATACTAACCATTCTGCAACATTTACAGAGTGACTATCTTTACTATATTTTTAGAGGTCCGTGTTGGTCACCTTTGAATTTTTATTTCGATTTATGGATTTTTGAAATGGTTGACAGTTTGCTGTTGTCATTATTCATGTGTTATTAAAGCAAAGCATCTCCTCAAAGATATTATTGTTAATCGAATTTTATTTGGATTAAAATCAAATATTCAAAATAGAATCGTCGATGAACATAACATCAGCCAGCAAACAAACAAAACCGAAAAAAAAGATTATAAAAACATTACTCGATCATTAGGTTAATCTTTATTTAAAAAACATCTTTTGAAAAAAAATATCTCAATTGATTTTAACCAATTCATTGGGGTTTTTATGTTAATAAATACATGTTAAGGACAAACAACTGTCGCATTTTATAATCATTACAATAATCAGCAAATAACACATAATAATGTAATTTGATAATCATTGTAAAGATTAGATAAAATTCATATTCTTTTCTAAAAATATTGTCTATTTTCTCACATAGATGTCATTATTATACCTTTTGTAATTTACTAGTACAATGTATGTACAAATTTACATAAAACATTACCACAAATTGAAAATATTATAAATCATTAATAATCAAGATCAAAACAGTTATCCGAAGTTCTATGTAGGCGCTTAATGAATTAAAGGGTACCGAACTTTCCAAAATATGTCTCAAAATCATACATTGTTTTTTGTCAATATTCATGTGTAGCGTCTGTATTTTAACTTTTCAAATATGTTGTACATGTACATATATTTTAATGTAGTTCGATATCCGAATTGTACCTATATGAAGTTGAAACTTTAAATTTCATTTCTGTTTTATAAAGTAGACAGGGAATCAAACACCCAGTCTAGTCATTTATTGTATCATGTATTTCAATATTGTTCTTCTTGGATGTGAGGTGTGCTCTCGTTCTTGAAACAGTCACTTCAATAACAGCTACAACAACAAAAAAACAAAAACAAAACAAAAACAAAACGAACAAAAAAAAACTCGGAAGATACTGATTTTGAATATGAAAATTCAAATTAAATGGCGTTCCTTAATATTAATCATATTTTTATTTCATATTTCCTTAAGTTCTGCTTTGAAAAAAACCCAGTGTACATACACTCTACAATTGTCTCTGATTGATCTCACATTTTGAGCGAAAGTGCAATAATACTTATATTTTATGCACATATGCATTCACAAAATCTTCAGCAATAAGCATCCAAGTGTGTCCGTATATGAAAAAAGTCGCACTGTGTTTAACAAGTAGAAGAGAAATATGTATATTATTTTGAACTTTTTAAATGCAGCACAAATTTGCTTTTTCTTAATATATGCAATTTTTGTATTTATGTATCTGTTTCTATTAGCTTTGAGTGTATTGATATTTAATATGTAAGTTTGGTCATTGTACTTTCGCTAGATTTATTATTGCACCTATAGTATTTCCTTCACAATGATAGTTTAATCAGATCACAAAAGATTCCATTCATATTTTTAACAGTAAATTTTGATGTTGTGTTGACATTTTTTCATATAAATGGTATTTGTTCGCAGTATTTAGATAAGTTAAGATTTGAGGATTGCTTGTTTTTTTCTTGATATGTTAAATGTTATAAAAGAAAGATGTATTCAATAAACGAAATCAATGAAACATAATAATTGTCATGACTTATTTATTGAAGATAATTCATCGTATCTATAACAAATATTTCCTTTTATCTTCGATGAAATAACCATCTTGGGAAAATATGTAAATATTTCTATGATTTCTAAAAACGAATGTGCTTTAAATCTATTCAACTATATTTACATGAATCTAGAGAGAATAAATGTACTGTAATCAACTTCTATAAGCATATTTGTGTCTTTTGAATTATTTTTTGTGAAGGTGCACCTGCATGTTACATACATTTTAGATGCACCTTCACAAAAAAGTAGAATGATGGTGCATTTAAGAGCTTGTAGTGTGCAATATTAATACTAACAAACCAAATTGATTTTTTATATGTTGAATAAAATGTCGATAGTTAAAAATTAATGAACTAAAGCATGAATTAACCCAATAATGCGATATGTGCACATTCTGTCTTTTGTGAATGCGAGTTTCCGATGGATTTAACTACGTATCTACAGAAACATACTATGCAAGATATGATCTTGCCTTACTCAAATACTACATGCATTTTACATTTGTTAAAAAATTAATTTTAGTCGCGTGACATAAATTTGTCTAGCTTCTTTAATTAATTAATTCTTTAATGGTCAATAATTCTAGCAACGTTGCATGCACCAGGGCCGTCTGTTCTTGTTTCCCTTCCGGTATCCGCCTGTGAAATTTCTGAAAAAATTATAATGGTTATAAAATTTTTACAAAATGGCGACGAGGTTGATATCAATAATTATTTTCAATTAATCACATCAGCAATATGATCCACATAGTGTAACGAGCTATATACATATAGATTAAATAATCAATAATCAATTGAATTCATTGTGTTTAATATAGAAAAGAAACATTTATTTGAACGGTTGTTTTTTGTTATTATAGTGCTTATAGACATGACGTTTTATCGCAGTATGTGTCAAAAGACAAACTTTAACTGCACGATCGTCGCTAGCAAGACACTTGATATACGCTGGACATGTAAACGAATATCAATCAATTTCTAGCACCAATTCTGGGGCATCGATGCAGTTGATTGGCAGGAAAACACAGACAAGATAAATATGAAGTCGGTGCTTATATTATCGTCATTTAAAATGTTTATTAAAGAATCAAACTGTCATATTTTTTATCTCATCTCTCCGAAAAGCTAGCTTTTTGATTAAATATTAATCATTTTGAGTATCTGATTTCTTTTGAATATTTGTTAATATTATATATTTATATAGATATAACTAGTGTAACGAGTCCTACTTATGTCTAAAAATTGTGTATGATGAGATCACAAACGAATTTTAGTTATCGACTTTAATTCTCAAGCTTTTAGATACGATTTTATCAAACGTTATGTTGAATTTGTTGTTTAAGAAGGTAATATTTATTTTACTTTACTAGATATTTCAAGTTACTGCTTTGTGTTTTACAAGTTGATGCCAACTTCTGTTTTGATTTTTTTTAAAGAAATAGACAACATTAATAAAAATACATGTAAACTGTTTTTCTTAATATCATAAACACTACATCTTTTTTTCTAAAACGCTAAATCAATGATGGTTGAGCTCTACGTATATAACAATTATTTAGAAATGTTAAAATATTACGTTTTAAACATCCTCCTTCTTCAGGTGAATCTGTATTCTATTCCACTCTTGAAACAATCTTATCAAAACATCTGAATTAAGATTTAAACAACTTAAAATCATACACTAGTAGTGATATTAGAGACATGCATATTGATTATTTTACTGCCTGTTTTGTCAAGCAATTCAAGAAATCCGTATATGAAATATAACAAAACTTGTGTTGAAAAAAAATATAACAAAGTTTACATACATGTATATAGTTAAATCAGACTAATGAAAATACAGGTGCGTTTGCTATAATATAAAATCGCAAAAATTCCATAAAAATCAGCGATTATATTAATTGTTTTTTGTTATTATACTTGTAAAATAGCTATATAAAGGAAACCAAAGAATCACGAATCAGTGCAAACATTAATAAATCAATACAAAATTAGCTTAAAGTGCGTTATTCAAAATATCCATTACTAATCAAACTGTCGTATTTTCTTTTTAACATACTTTCTTAATTAATTGTTTTATGAGAATTAGGTTTCTGCATTCGAGCTTTTGAAGCTAATTGCCAATTACTGTAGCCCTGATTAATGACATGTTAAATTAGTTTCATAAATATTTAATGACACATAATAGTAAATTAAATGTCAATGTTTGGTAGAATTCTTAAGACATTGGCTTTTGGAAAAATTATTTTTGTTGATTTGGTTAACAAAAACATGTTTACAAATTCAAATAGCTCTTTGAAAAGTTCGTGATACCATAAATCCGTGGGGAAGTTTGTAATAATCTCAAAATTACAAAATAAATGATAAAAAATAACTTTACGGCATATGAATATCCAACCATTGGTATGGCAAGTTTTATCAGGAAGAAGGAAAAAGAAATAAAGCTCCAAATCGGATGCATTATGGGTCTAATATATACGAAAATGAAATGTTACTTTAATGAATAAAAATAAAAATCAACTAGAAATGAGTTCGTTGCAAATCAACAACTAGGCCTTCCGTCGCAGTTGCGTCATACTTGTGACGTAATACATAATTGATACCCGGCCATGATACAATGTTAGATGTATAGAACCTTAGTAAAAAAGACAAATGCTTTCGATGTACATAAGAGTTTGTTTCATGATGATTTCTTTGTGAAATACTATAATAATTGCTATCGAGTCATATACATTAAAATTAATTGATACATCATCGATATGTTGTGCTATTAAATTCTTGATAATGCATAGATCCTAATCAGGCTTATACATGTATTTTTAATCTTAATTAGAATGGATGAAAATATCTTGGGCATAGAACTCTTGGCTCTTAGGGCTTAGTTAGTCATTTTTATCAATGTTAGGGGATTGTCTGGAACTAAAATAAAAAAAAAATTGTATCGATGGTTTTGTTTGCGTAACTATCTTTTAAACTCTTTAGCGACGCATGCTCAGTAATGTAATTTATCGTGCTCATCGTATTGAGTGTGTAAACATCGGTACCATATGAACCCCCCCCCCCCCCTTCAGTGTTCTTCGAACAACATTGTACTAATTTTTGTGCATCTTTGCCAAGACGATTAATGAAAAGAACGTTTCTATTAAATGTACTTTATTATATAAGCAGATAGAGATCTCTATAGTTTGATTCTCTTCATGTTGTTTTTTTTGCATGTGGGTTTATTTTGAGAAAATTATTTAATCATCATAATTGTCTAAATATAGACAGAATCACATGGACGACGACTATATTTACACAGTGGGTATGCCCGGTATGAAGGTAAAAAGACATAACATTTTACGCGCATATTTTATCGAACGAGGCAAGCCCCAATGAATCTTTTAAAAATAACAGTTATATACGGGGAACCTGAAAATGTTTAATGGGGGTTCTGAGTAATTTTTATTTTCAGGGCCGAGGTATTTTATCGGTAATTTTAATGATTTTTATTTAATTAATCATTTTTCTAATTATCAGAATGCCGATATTACCTTTTAATGGAGTTAAAAGTTAAAATACGAACGAGTTAGTCTCGGTGAGTATTCGGCAACCTGCATACGCGTAAGAAAGAAAGGCAATATTCAAGAAATCCGGATAGACGATCTAGGTCCCAGGTCGTCAATCCATTTTTTTTCAGACTGAGAGCTACAGATATGCAGCTAGAGATTGTCAGACTTTATTGATCATGTCAATTTATATTGTTTCAAAAAGGCAGTTTTTCACATCAATGAGGTTTTTTCCCTTAAAAAAAAAGAACAAGCTATCGGGCACGATTTTCAGTGTTATCATTTTACAGTTTAAGGGTCTACTAAAATTTGCATGAAGTTTCAAGACACAACTCTGCATTGATCAGCAAGAGGTTCTATATCGTGCCGACACCTACCTGTTTCATTGTAACATGGGTATTTGGACTTTGTTTTAAAAGCTTCTTTCTTTTTTTTTTTAATCTTGTTTTCTTTTTAGTATACTCTACTAATAATGTAATTACTTTCGTACACAAACGGAATTCTCGATACTAAAAATCGATACTCTCGATGTAAAAAGGACAGAGAATATATCTCGTCCCTGTCTGTCTGTCTGTCTGTCTGTCTGTCTCTCTCTCTCTCTGTCTCTCTCTCTCTCTCTCTCTCTCTCTCTCTCTCTCTCTCTCTCTCTCTCTCTCTCTCTCTCTCTCTCTCTCTCTCTCTCTCTCTCTCTCTCTCTCTCTCTCTCTCTCTCTCGGAGAATATCGGTAACTGCTAGTTAACATTGAGTTCCAGCTTGTCTTCTGCCACATGCAAGCACATGTGTTTTCCTAATTTCAAAATAGGTATCATGGCAATGGGGGGGGGGGGGTTATCGCAACATGAATGTGTATAATGGTAGAATGTATATTGTTAATTAATAATTGATGTTGAATTATTATTGATAAACAAAATCATAAATTTAGATTGACATACAGTCGGGAGAGTTATTATGAAGAACTAAAATGCCAGGGAGGTTTGTTTCAGAAGCCAAGTTTTCTCTATCTGCTGGACGATTTCATTCGCTTTAAATAGGGTGTAAGGATGCGAGTCTTACTAAATGTACACGTTCACACTTCAGCCGATTTAAAAAATGATTGTATGTTAGATATATAAATCATTTCTAAAGCATTCGATTTAATATATCGCTGTTAATAAATTCAAAACTTTAACCGATGAAATTGATTAAACCCCCCCCCCCCCCCCTCCCTGGAAGAATCTATTCTGACCAATGACAATTTCTTTAATACGAAAGGTAAAACAGGACTTAGCACCAGAATGTCTCATTCTTTAATTCTTAATTACGCACCGTCTTAGTGGACGAGTCCAAAATAGGTTCTTTTGAGAGACACATAATTACAATGTGAAAATGTATCATGCATGCAGTTTACTTTGCGTTTATTTTCTTGTTTTGAGATACCTTTAATTGCTTGAAAATGACGCAAAGGCATTATCATTGTTTGATCATTGATATCTTTGTTCCATATAACACGTAAAGCTGTTTTTTATTTTACTGACAAACTTGAAATAATGAAATAATTTTATTGAACACAATATAAATGGACGTTATAAATCCTTTGTCAAACGACTTATTATTACTTGATTCTGCACGTCTTTTTAATATACAATTAATCACCCTTCATGAGGGCAACATGGTGAAATGATGACCCGAGACCTGACCCACGAGGTGACCTGACCTGACCGAGGCCAACGGCCGAGGTCAGGTCAGGTCATCGAGTGGGTCAGGTCAAGGGGCATCATTTCACCAAGTTGACCTCACGAAGGGTGATCAATTGTTTTATTATACCGACAATAATAACAATAGTTGTTTACACATTTTATTTCAACAGAATAATGCATATTCTGAATATCAGTTTTAGCAACAATAACACTGAATTTGAATGTTAAATTAAAAAGTCAAAAAACACATCTTAGAATCATTTGTAGAATCCAATAAAGAACTTTACAGTATCTTCTTTACTTTTGTTGCTCTTTACCAATGTAATAGTGAATGTGCACTTGACTGACATTTTTGAAAAATGGGCCACAAGAGTTTTGAGGCGTTTGGTCAATTTTTTCATTCTCCATTTCATCTGGAGCATTTGCAAACAAATTCAAACCATTTTCATCATGTAGGACTTCAGATAGCAATTGTTTGGAACTGACAGTCTCAAATTCACACTTATCTAAATTTAAGAGCTGACTTTCTGAAGAATTGGTACAAAAATTTGGTGACACAACAACTGGGTTTTCCGACCCAATGGTGATGGGTAAACAACAGATGATAATACATCAAACATTTTTTGTTTTTTGGTTTCACTTACACATCTTTAATAGCTCTTTATTGACGTTTCGGACTTCTGTCCACTGACAGACATGATGTGTCGAGCTTCTTTCCCACGCTTATACACGTAACACGTATGCAGTGGTTTTTATACAGAGTCGAAAGCTCGGCTCTCATATATATTGTTTTCATAAAAATTTTCCAAAGTATTATGACCAACTGAGCTGGAGAATTATCAAACCAAACAGCATCTGAATCGTTACTATTGCACTTCGGTCTCTGCCAAAATCTGTCACAATTTGGATTCAGCTTTCAAATGTATTTCTCGAGACTAGACACAGGACACTTCTCATTACCTACATCAACAAATTTATTTGAAAATTGTAAATTAGTTGAATCCATGAAAAAGTATGTCACATAGACAAATATTTACTAGGATATAGGTCTAAAATTATTCAATACTTACGTTTGGATTATTTTTATTTTACATTTATTTCAAGAAGTATATTTCCTGGTATCTCATATGTTCTTGCTAAAGATGCATCATAGTCATTTACATCACTTCCTCTATGATCTTTGTTTCATACTGAGCGACATTTAGATAATACTTCCTTTCTTGGCCATCTGTCCTCAAAACAAATCTGTTTTCTTTATACTTCTAAGATTTTCTCTTCCTCTTCTACAGGTGTAAAACATCACATCAAGAACGACTTTGTATTGCAATCCCTGTGGATTGTTTCTGTTTAAGATGCCACTGCTATACAAATTGCCATGTCAGCATCGCTAATAACTTCCTTGTGCTGAGTGGTACCATTTCCAGTTCTTTTGATGTTTGTCAAAACTGCCTTGAACATTTCGTTGGTTAAACGAAATTCTGGGTCATTGATAATGTCATACTTAATTTTTTGGAAAAATCTCTGCAAACCAAACCTGATGCTGATCCTGGATGATCTACTATACAATTCACCATCTTTTCTTCTGAGTTCAGCGTAAAGGTTTATCAGAATTTCAGAAATTTCACCTTTTGTTTTTTGCAGCGTATTTTCTACAATCAATCCTTTTTCATTGCATTATGTAATAAACACTCGTTCCGCTGACTCTATACATTGTTTTGTATTGGAACTATCGCGGTTTTCTAGGATTGCTTGTAGTTCCTCACTTGTCAGTGTTGCAAACCTCGACTCGCCAGCCATCATTTTGTAAGTAGACGACAAATGACACATGGGAAGTGACGTAGTACGCAAATTTATAGTCTATACCCTATATCTCAAGAATAACTTACAGTTATAGCCTTTATCTAAAAACGGCACAGTAAACGAAATCGAAACGATTATTTGTACCGCCATTTTATTTTCTGCACAGGTTCAGGTTCAGCGGTCAATAATATTAATGGCCGACCAATACCTGAAACACATGCAACAATTCAGTTATTAATGGTTATGTGACACAAACACGGGTCATAAGGAAATTTTAATGTTTTCTTATCAACCAATCAGATTCTTTCCTTCAAATTGGAAGTATAATATTAAATATATGAAAAGCGGCAAATTTTAAAATGTATTTTTGAAGGTAATTTTAGCTGCAAGTCTGTAGCCCTCGATCTGGAAAAATTCGTGTGGTAGTCAATTTGAATTTTTTTAACAGAGCAAGAGCTACATATATGTATCTAAGGCAACTAACACTTGCTTCCGTTGAAATAATTTTGCTTAGAGGTGCATGCTTTTAAGAAAGTTTAAAAAATGCAAGTAACATCCATATACTTTGTCTAATATTCGCTATTTGTAGAACAAGCAGAAGAAGTATCAGTTCGACTTTAATTCCATAAATCTGGGATTTTTAAATAGTTTAAATAGTTATTCGCCAATTTCTCTAAAACCCTTCCCAACTTATATACAATATGCACGGAAAATTGCATGTTGCAACAAAGCAACACATAACACGGGATTCTAGTAGCACTTTTCAAGTTAAACATTGATTAAACTATTAATACGTGTTATATGTGAACTTCAAAATATACGGGGTAGTGTTGTTCTAGTCGGGTGATTATATCGGAAATAAAGACAGAGGAAAGCCTGGACGAGAAATAGTAGCATAATTGCAGACCTTTCAGCGAATATTTCATAAAATTAACACGTTCCAAAACTCTTGTTCAATTCTCAACAAGTTACACCAAAATAATGTATTACAGTTCTTAGATTTCTTTTATTTTGAATCTGTTGATAATGCTTTTCTATCAAAATTTACACGACATTCCACTTTCAGTCATGACGTCATCAATGTTTAAATCTATGTAATACAGTCTAATTTATGAAACAAAAATTGTCCCAGGTATGTTTTTTTTTTATTGTTGACAGATGTTGTAATTTGTTAATTTTTAAATAGGTATGAAATAACTAAGATTAGTTACTACGCAGAATTACATGCATATTCAATCTATAGATATGCTTCCTTAACACCCCTGCGTATTTTACACCTTTTCAATATATATCTACTTGCAAACCAGCCAATCTTTGAGACTCTGCCAAAACATGCGCAAAGAAAAGGTTAGCCTCCTTAAGGTGGGTGCGTGCGTGCGTGCGTGCGTGCGTGCGTGCGTGCGTGCGTGCGTGCGTGCGTGTGTGCGTGTGTATGTCCGTGTGTTTAGATAACTGACTGTACATCTGTTGTGAAGGTCTTATGATATATTTTTGAACCGGCGTGCAATTTTAACTCCTAGAATTAAATCATAGAATTCAGTATAGAATAGAATTAAAATTATACACATTTATGCTGGTATTTTTAAAAATATATTTGAGCCCCTCTAATTGATTCTCATTAAACACAACGCTTTAAGCTTAATATACATTTTTACTTCTCAAGTCAATATGAGAGGGTTGTCCTAAACTAGCGAAGACAAGTGAGTTTTTCAGTTAAACAAAGAGACAGGAAGATAAAAACCAGTAAGAAATGAAAATCGCGAGGTTAAGTACATTTCGAATGAAAATATTTTCAAATAAAAAAACAAAAATTTTCATTTGTTATTTATTTTTTTAATTGTTACTTTTTTGTTATCATCTCTCAGAAATGTTACCCCCTTGCAAAAATTATTAACAGTGATGAAATTGCAAAACGAAGATTAAATCTTTATATTTACATTTTCAACTGTCTTTGTCTGTGATACCATTACGAATCAATTTTGAAGCCCATAGCTCAATAATTTCATAAAGGATGTGCGACACAAAATTGGCGTGTTTGATAGCACTACCGAAAAACGGTATTGGCTGCGCCATGTAGTAAAACATAGCATCTGCTACATGAAAAAATAGTGCTTTCAAAATGTTGTTTTTAAGGTGTAGAAATTGGAAATAATATAAATATAAGTATTAAGGAATCATTCTTTGAATATTATGAAGTGATAATTTCGGTCGGAGCGTAGTCAAATCTATCATAAAGCCTTTCGGGCTTTATTGGATTTGACCACGCCTCTACCAAAATTATCACCTAGCTCATAATACTCAAAGAATGATTCCTTATTCCTTAATAAAGGTCTTAGAAACAACATTAGAAAAGAACTTTATTTGCATTTATACAGGCACATTACTTTCGAGATTTGGTAGATTCGTTCATTGTCATGTGTCATTTGGCAGCATTTGAATCTATATTTAAATAAATCTAAAACTATTCACTACAAAACCTTGAGTAATATAATGATTGAGGATGAAACAAAACAAACATTGAGGAGAGCCCAGAAGGGTTTCAGCTGACTAATAAACGGTCAATTTATTAACAAAATTCCAAATTGCTATACTTTTCCGGCTCTGAGGTAGCCAGGCAGGGTAAAGAACAGTGCCCGAGGAGATATCAGCAGTTTAGCTGATATTCAAATTTAGCTTCCACAAATATGATAATATATTAATTTAATAAATGTTTCTAAAATGTTATACATGTATACATATTCTTAAAGTTTTAATATAATAAATTTGAATTTGAGCTTAAAAAGGCCCTGTTAACACCAAGAAAACAAGTTAATTAGCCTAATATGGAGAAGCCGTATATACACTTGTATATGATGATATATAATTAGTCTGTAATTAGGTACAGAATCAAAAAATAACATTATAATTCCAATTGAGTATATGAATGAGAAAACAGAAACACTATAAACATATATTAGACATACGTAATATGGATTTTTCCATTAGATATGATAGGGATGGTGGTTGGGTTAATAAATATATGCATTTTGCAACGCTACACTATCTGAATCGATTCTGACGATGTGGGCTTAATCTGTACACGCTACATGAGCTCAAACCATGTGACCATTGGTCATTTTCATTTCTAGAAGAATTTTTAAATCTTACAATGTATTGGATAGACGTCTGTATCATTTTTAACTATTTATTAATAATCGTTATACTATAAAAGGATACCAGATGTTGAAATTTGAAATAGTTTAATGCGTTTAAGAACATTGTCAACGATAGAGCACTTATCAGCTTGTATGTTAACACATAAATAAAAAGATCTCGGAGGACAGTTCTAAATTTTTGGACATTACATTTTAAAAGATAAAATAAAAATATATCTGATGAAATGAGTTGAGGTCGGTATGATTCTGTACATCATAATTATTTGAACACTGCTAGTATTGAATGATGTAATATCAAACCCTTAAATGAGTTCTGTTCACTTATGCATGTAATCAGGTCACTGATTTATTAGACTAAAATAATGACCCAAATACAAGGCAAAAAACTTCTGTAAGCAATAAATTTGACATGGTTTAAATATGTGTTCATCATGTCAAGTTTTCGACATTATTATAAATGACTAAACAAAATAGGATGATGATGTATATTAAGTAATATGAAGGCATAATATCTTTTGGGATGTTGGTTCTGATAACATTTTAAATTTTGAAGTGCTTTCAATAAGTCAACTCAAAACTTTCTTTATCAGTCAAACAGTATTTAAGATTGGATATGTTATTGTTTGTGGTTTTTTGTCAATTCATCACAATTTAAGCACTATTGTGAAGTTACAAATTATATACATGTATATACGCGTCATCTTAAATGCGTTCAATGATTTTTAAAAACATTAATTTAGAACCTCCAAAATTCATGTATTCAAACTATTCCTACATACTTGCACAACAACAAACACAAAAATGAATAAATTCCTCTTAAGTAAAGGCCAGCAAAAATCCTGAGCAGATTACCAACTTAATGATTAATCATACATTCATTGCAACAAGATGGCAACTACAGCTCTGACACAAATGACGATATTTGATTGGAATATTATGCATTTACCTCCTGTTTTTTAAACAATTAAAACACGCCTGATACTGAAAACCAAACATCACTTTAGTTACTTTATTTTTTCTAATGTTAACAAAAATAAAATAAAAATATATACAAACTCACCCTTTTCTTTCGCTTTGATGTTTATTTTATGTTCTTATTTTGTATATCTTTGAAATTTTAAAACGATAACAATGGTTTGCTTGTGACGCATTTCATCCATACGTATTCGATACTATATCAAATTGAATTGCTTGTCATTTTAAGTAAATAATGTCTTTTGATCCTGTAACATATACTCTTACCTGAAAGTTAAACATATATTAAAAACACAAAAAAAATCAATTTTGTACATGTAAGATAACGTTGAACAATTATTTCTGCACACCACAAAGCAAACTCAATAATCAATGGAAATGAATCACCCTTATAAATGGAAACGCATTATATAGTTGAGTTAAGACATTGTCAAGCTTTTGATTTGCAAACTTCCTTGAACGATGTGTTCTCGGAAGATTTGTCTAATTATTATCTTATTTATCAGTATATCACAAATGCATTGGGTTTCCTCTGTACTTTTTGAAAGAAAAATAAATTTGCAGTTCAGGAGAGAAAAAAATGCACAATCGGTATTCGTACGAAGTTTGACAGAATGTGCAAACTCTTGTGTTGGTAGAACTAAATGTGTTTCGTTCTTTTACAACCATTTTGATTCTCTCTGCCAATCGGATGGAAAAATATATGTGTCTTTTGATTACACAAATGCATATTCTTGGATATATTACGGTAAGAAATCATTTTAAAATTGCTTGCATTAAAAAAGTAGACTTTAAAGGAAAAGTTTGATGAACAACCTGTACAAAATACATACGGCCACCAGTTATTCTAAGTATATCTTGGTCAGTTACATATAATTTTACCTTTCTAATTAATCTTTAAAACAAAAATAATTAAAAACCAATATATATAACAATAGTCTAGTTTATGGACAAAATAAATAAATTATTGCTTTAATAAAAATGAGTATTATCATTATCTATTTTGACATATTGCAATTGTCAATTTCTTGTAATTATCAAAGTTGACTTAGGCACTTATTTTATAATAGTATTTTCTTCTATGATAATAACAATAATAATAATAATAATGATAATAATAATATTGATAATACAGAATGTACCCATACAAAAAAACAATAACATAATTAATCTTCATAACAATACTTTACCTGTTATGTAACTCTAAATAACATGCATTTTATATCTGTGGTGTCTAAAAGATGGTAATTAATTTTACTACTACTAATTATTCGGAAATCTTAAACAGCTGAATGAGCGTCTTTTAGGTAAATAAGTTGGATTTAGTTGTCTTGTGAAAAAACTTAATGTATAATGCTACAAAAAAAAATTTGATGCAAAGCACCATTCGATTACAATTCGTTACTATTTTAATGGAGCTCGCTTGGGTAAAATAATATTAAGAGGGACTATCCTGAATCATACTTTGTTTTTCACAGAAATGAAGATGACAAATGTGGCAGCCTTTAAGTCAGTCATAATGAGCTCTGAATATAACCCATCTTCCATGTACCATTCTCCATATTATGCAGTGGACGACCAAGTATTAAATACAAAATTGGCTGAAAAGTGTGCAAGTACTATGGCCGAATCTGCTCCTTGGATTATCATTGATTTGGGAAACACCTTTGACGTCAACTATGTTACGCTGTTTAACTTAATTGATCAAAATGGTAAACAAAACATTTGATTGTGTAGTAAGTTTTTATTAACGTTAAAACTTTAACGCCTTACATTGAAAATCTTCACAAACTATACAATGAATAAAATATCAATTCATATCATAGATTTGAATACAATGAGAATCTATTAAACTTCTTTAAGTTTAATTGCATATAGGAAACTAAAAAACACGATATAGAATAAGTTACAAAAAAATTTTCTTACATTTAGGTGAGCGTCTTCGTCATATTTCTGTTTCCTTGGGTGAATCAGCTGAGCTATTTACGGTCACTTGTGGCAGGTACGCAGGTCCAGGTGAAAATACTGAAGTTGTCCATGTCGTGTGTAAAACACCTGCACGGGGCCAGTTTGCGAAAATCCAAATAAACAATAGCAATCAACAAACCCACTTAAGTCTCTGTGAAATTCGAGTTATGGTTTAGTGTTGCTGTTGTTGTATTTCTCTAAATTTCATATAAGCATTTTAACGTCTTTTTTGATATCCGCGTTACAGATGTTAAACGTATGTAGTATATACATGAAAATCAACGTCTTCTTTGAGAAGGCAAAACAGCAGTACTTAAAAAAATATAAAACATAATCGAAAAAACTGTATCACAGAGGCACGGCATATTCGTAATTAAAGCTTAACGTAGTAAAATGGTAACGTTGTATTTAATATAGCATTGAATGATTTATTTTTGACGTCGTCGTGTCAATAACTGCCGTCAGGTGAACAGGCAAATTGAAAAACGCGCGTTAGCTTATGCCAGTTATTGACACGACGACGTCAAAAATAAATCATTTAATGCTTATATTTACAAGCCCTTTTTGATGAAATCAATTATTTTATTATATTAGTCGGTATAAATTGCAGATCACGGAGGGAGTAAACTAGTAACAGCAAGAACAGCTGTTTCTAAAGCTGGTTTTAACTGGTTATCATATAGATTGTTGAAACGAGCCTTGAAAATATAATCCAAAATAAAAATAACTCTTGAAAGTTTGCTTTTAACAATAGAATCAACTTTATTGTTGAATATTTGTAAAACATGGTGTTTTACCAACATGTATGAAATATATTTTGATACTGATAACAAAGAAATCAATTATTGGGAACTACTTATGTAAATAACATGTAAATACATATGATTATGTTGTTGCATTTAGAGGCATTTAAAGATCACAGAATATATTGGAAAACACAGTAAAATGTAAATATAGATATTAAATGACCCTTCTAGATCTGTTGAAATTGAATCTTAATCGCAGAAATGCAAAATTTATAATTCAACAGTTAGACAGAAAATATTTTACCAAATTAGAGATTTATCAAAGAATTCTATCAGTTTCTGATAAATCCTTAAACATACGGGCACCAATAAATTATCTCGGCTGCCAATGCACAAATCAACTAATTGTTTCATATTTCTTAAGATGTCACATCGCTCGACTTTAATTCTTAAACCTCATTTGCAATCATCAAACTAAATTCCGTTTGCAGACCATAGTCATCATTCCTAATATGATTTCTAAAGTTAGCTTTACCGTGATGAATCAATTTAACTGCCCCTAAAATCTGAGATGCCATTTCCCATTTCTGTCTCTGTTTTACAAAATGCTAACATATTTTTTTTTATGTTTACATCACTTTTAAAACAAGAAATTATTATTACTTTTCAGATCATAAAGAATATAACTTCACTACAAAATTACTCTCTCTCTCTCTCTCTCTCTCTCTCTCTCTCTCTCTCTCTCTCTCTCTCTCTCTCTCTCTCTCTCTGCGAGCTTTGTTAATGACTGCATAAATCGCTAAGCGGTTAATAAGAAACGTTACAAGCTACATGTATCTCTAAACCACCGCAATGCTCGCACGAATGAACAATCACAAGTAAATGCTTTGTCTGTATTTCAATGTTTTAGACATTTTCACTCTTTATCTTATTTGATTTCTGTTTTAATCGGATATTCGCAGTTTGTTTTCTTAAGAAAATAACATTGCAAAAATAGCACAATACAAAAATATTCGCTATCGTTGAATACAAAGAGTTTTTCTATTAATTTAATTTAAAAACAGATTTTGTTCTATCCTTAAGATTCGGTACTGTTTGAAAATTCTTAAACCTGACTTCGTTAACTCAACCTAATTTTCATTGGTTGCAAACATGGAAGAGACGCTTCTCTATCCAATTAAAACAATACAAATATTTTGAGAGGTTCAACCAGGTTGTACACGCGCGGGTATGATAAGGCAACTCTCAGCGATCGATGAGTAAAAATTCCTCTGATCGATATGACGTCACAATATGCAGCATGATGTCATATTTTACTCAACAAACCTGTCAATTTTAACTTTATCTCTGGTCCAAATTATAAAAACGACAGGCATTAAATGTCACTAGAAACTCTTCTAACTGAATATATCTTCGATTTTTCTGTATAACGTATTATTAACATTGATGACGTCACAAGCATGTTTAATAGAGAAGATCAATGTCGAGAGACAAATCATCGGAATGCAGTGTAAACAATGCCGAAATAAGACATATTTAATACAGATACTCAAGTTTTAGATGATTTTCAGTTAGGATATAATCAGAATAATACAGGTATGGATATTTTGTGTTATCAGCGAGTGTTATAAGGTAAGCAGATGAACATTTATAAGGCTTGACCGGCCTTTCCTCTGTCAGTGTGTACAAAAAGGCAAAAGTGTAACACTACCCTGAATATTATGAAAGATGAATTTGACAAATATCAAAAGCATAAGACCTAAAATACTTGAAAAGTGCTGCTAGAATCCTTTGCTTCGTTGTTGTAATTGAAAAATACGTAGTGTTTTCAATGAAATTGAAAAAGTTGAGGGGGTTTCCGATAAATAATGACAATATTTATTTTATGCGATTAACAATAGGATTCTAGCAGTAATACTAATAAACATGAACTAATTGCCGATCGAATTATTGTATAATACATCCAAATGAACTTCGGGGTAGTGTTACACTTTTTGATTTTTTGTTAAGGTAAAAAAGTGATCTATTTTTAACTGTCACGTGATACCATGGCTCGACAGCTTCAACGATCGACTTGAATCCGAGGTAGACATATAATATCTTGTTGAACACATTCACTTGATATTGATATTTAGCACTGTTTTAATAAAAATAAACAATTTTTAAAATGACCATAATTGCGACCATCATAAAACTCAGAGTTGCCTTAACCTACCCGCGCGGTGTCTGAAATTATGTATGATGATTTCACAAGACCAACGAATTTTAGTTATTGATTTTTAATCTCAAGCTTTTGAAAATAATTTTATCGAACATTATTTTTTATCTATTGTCTATGGAGGTCATATATTTTTATTTACTGTATAAGATATTTCATGTTACTGCAATGTGTATTTGGATTTTGACGTCAACTTCTGTTTTGTTTGTTGATAAAATAGACAACTGTAATGAAAAGATAAGTTTGCTGTTTTTCTTATCATTATAATCACTGTACCTCTTTGTCCGAAACACTTAATCAATATGGTTTAGTTCTACGTCTATAACTATTAATTATGGATGTAAACATATTACAACAACGTTTACCACATCTTACTTCTTCGAGTTGATATGTATTCACATCCGCTCTTAAAACAATCTTATCAAAACCATCTGATCGGGATTTTGAAAAAAAAACAAAACAAAACAAAAAACACAAAAAATTAGAATCATACACTAGTACTGATATTAGAGAAATGCATTTTATTCTGTCTGTTTTGTCAAGCAATTCAAGAAACCCGTATGTAAAATAAAAGGAAACTTGTGTTTATCTTGTGTTTAACAAAAATTACAAACTTAACGTATATCGTTAGATCATATTACAAATGTAAATACTAGATTAATATTAGATGTGAATACAGATTGCTTTTGCCACGGTATGCAATTTATAAATTTGGGTTTTTTAATACTTATAATGTAAAATCGCAAAAATTTCATAAACATGAATAATGATTTAAATTGCTGCTTTTATTGTTGTTATAATAGATGAAACTGAATAATCAGAAAACCGTGCAAACATTGATAAATCAATACAACTTTTCCTTTGAGTTGAGGTATGTAATTCAAAATATCCATTACTAGTTAAAACTGTCATTATTTTTCTTTTTAACTTATTTTCTTAATTGATTGCTTTTATGAGTTTTAGGTTTATGCATTGAAGATTCCGAAGCTTATTTCCAATTACTGTAGCCTTGATTAATCTCCTGTGAAATTAGTTTCAAATTGATTTTATGACATATAATAGTAAATCAAAAGTTTGCTAGAAGTCTTAAGGCAATGACCGTTGGAAAAACTACTGTTGTAGATATTGTAAATTAAAAAAATACAAATGTATGAAAGTCAAAATAACTCTATGAAAAATTCATGATTACATAAATCCGTGGCTTAGTTTGTGATAATCTCAAAATTACAAAATTTATGATAGAACAAAACTTTACAGCATTTGAATATCCAATAATTGATATGGTAAGTTTTATGAAAGAAAATAGAAGCAAAACAACGCGCCAAATCTGCTTCATTTAGCGTCTAAGTTTTTTTTATTTGAATTTATAATTTAAATTGTTTTACTAAAACAAATATTACTTAAAATAAAAGTATTTTAAAATATAAAACGGATTCTTTTAACAAAAAACGTTGTTATATGCATTATATGCAAATCATACTTTTAAAAAATATATATTTTGCTATATATGTATAAAATGCGAACAACTTCAACTTCAATATTATAATTGATATTTTTTTCAAAAATTGATATTCAGTCGCAAATACAAAATATATGATACAAATAAAAATTGATTCATGCAATACTTCTTTCTGAATTTGTATTGCACTATCAAGACATTCTTATTTCATACAGCCTTTGTACAAAAATTGTCTTAACTGTTTTGTTTTGTAATCTTTGTATTGATCATTGATTATTACGCTTTTGATTTTTGGGTTAATATGTACAAGCTTTAAGAATAACGCGTTCAATACTTCAAACTTTATTGATAATTTGCAAAATAAGTTCCATAATAATTATAATTAGTATCTGAAAATCTTCTTTCCTTTGATACGTTCATTACTAATACATATTCAAGCAATATAAAAGTCATTACATGTAAAAGGTCGCTTTGTTCGTGTCATCTCAAAAGTAAGACAGTAAATATGGAAAAAATAGTTTGACATAATTTGTGAATTGTTTATATGTTTGATTCTATCATTCAGTGCACACGATATATATCAAAATGGTTGTATTTTAATATTTGAAATATTACACTATCAATAGTTTACACGCAAACCAGGAAAACCAAAAACAAAATCAAGCAAACAAAATCAAACAAACACAAAAACAAAGAAAGCCAGATAAATAGTCTATGAATAATTTTTCCACATTGCATCGGTGAGAGCTACATATAACATGAATTCCAGATGAAGGGTGTGGCCAGTAACAAAATTTGTAAGATATTGCGAGTCGTGTATATTTATTTTATGACGAAGGGCTGCCGATAAATGCATTCCCTCCCCCCCAAAAAAAATAGTGCGCACAAACTATAAAAACTTAAAAATTCAAGACAAAACACATTTCCATCACCCCCTCCCCAACTTTGATCCTACATCAAACACTCAACAAATCCCTGTTTTTCTTGACGACATATACCTACTATATCTCAATTGACTGTGTAATGTGTTTGTGGTATCCAGTTTCATCTATGATACAGCACCAATAATGAAAAAGGGCATCAAAAGTAGAATGGCCTTAACTTAGAGGCAAGATCGGTTTGCAGGACAGAAAATGAGAAAAAAAATTGTAACCTGACCGTGCCCTCAAATCATAGGACAACTATCATTTTAAAAATGAAGTGTATTTAATCACATCGGGAAAAAATAAATCGCTTACAGCACAGGGACAGAAAAACGACATGGCGCTACTCTGCAATCGATTAATTTTTGTTAATTTAGAAAGCTTGCATACATGTACTGTTAATCCCCTTTGAATTTTGAAAATTAAAATTCCGCATTGATTTCAAAACCATTGGGTGAATACTCTTTGGTACAAAACGTTATCTAGAGCTCGAATGTATTGCAATTATATTGAAATACTTAGATACGATGTCGTTACGAGTAACGAGTAGGTTTTCTTCCGATTTTTCAAAACAATACGATGCAATACCGCTGAAAATTCAGACCCCCCCCCCTCCTCCCTTACTTTCATATAATGTTTCAAATATCAACTTAAGGGAAATGCTTTTAGGTTTAACTACAATGTGATCTTAAAGGTTTTTTTTTCTGTTTTTCTGTTAATTCTCTCCCCTTATTACTACCGATAGAGAAAAATATGACGGATAATCGCCAATATGAACCATTGGATATATACCATCAAACTCATGAACTTCATATTTTGATAATTAGATTATGCTTGCATTATAAAAACATCAATTACGTTGTTTCATACGGCCAATATAATTACGAAAAGAAACTTGTGTGTGCACGTAAATCTAATCTTACTTATCTATGTCGTTGGATCGACGCAAAGAGTTATTCAACCAACCAGTGGAAAGTCCGGTTTGGATTGTTATGACAATATGATTCCTACTTTCTGATTTTACACTGGTGGTAACAATTACGGTATAAGCCATCGGATATTGTCAATTTCATGTGGGATATCATCCCCTCTAAATTCCCAGGAAGTATGCGAACGCACACCCTTCTATTTTTATAGATTAATGCATACATTTTTACATGAATCAATGCTGATGCTGGTATTCATACGTTCTCTGGCGAATTCGAACATCAAAGAAAAATATACAACGTAAAGTGAACGTTTTATTTGATAGACATGTGTGGACACTATGGTTCATTTACATTCATGAACTTTTCATTATATTCAACATGCACGGATCGAGAAATTTTTCCCGTGTATGGGTGGATGGGTTCGATGCCTATTTTCGGTAATTTCACTGTTAAATCCCGAGCAGATTACATGTACCAACGTTATGATTAATCATATATTATTCATTGCAACAAGGTGACAACTACAGCTGATGTTTGATTAGAATATTATGTATTTATCTCCTGTTCTTTAACAATTAGAAAACGCCTGATACTGAAGTCCAAACATCTCAAGCGAAAATTTTTATTCAATGTTAACAAAAATAAAATAAAAATATTTTCGCTTTGATGTTAATTTTATGTTCATATTTTGTATATCTTTGAAATTTTAAAACGATAACAATGGTTTTCTTGTGACGCATTTCATCCATAAGTATTCAATACTATATCAAACTGAATTGCTCGTCATTAAAAGTAAAAAAAAAAGTCTTTTAATCTTGTAACATATACTCTAAATAGAATGTTAGACATTATTAAAACATATAAATTTTTATTTGTGTCTATATAAGTCAACGTTGAACACATATGTTTTTAAAGTTTATCTGCATACCACATAGCAAACCCAATAATCAATGGAAATGAATCATTCTTATAAAAGGAAACTCATTATATAGTTGAGTTCAGATATTGCCAAGTTTTTAATTTGCAAACTTCCTTGAAACATGTGTTCTCAGAGGATTTGTCTAATTCTTTTCTTATTTATCAGTATATCACAAATGCATTGGGTTTGCTCTGTACTTTTTGAAAGAAAAACAAATTTGCAGTTCAGGAGAGAAAAAAATGCACAATCAGTTTTCGTAAGAAAATTAACAGAATGTGCAAACTCTTGTGTTTGTGAAACTAAATGTGTTTCGTTCTTTTACAACTATATAGATTCTCTCTGCCAATTGGAAGGAAAAATTCACGTGTCTTTTGATAACAGTGATGCAAACTCTTGGATATATTACGGTAAGAAATCATTTTGAATTTGTTTGCATTTAAAAACTAGATGCTGTCATTAAACAGTAATACCCGCACCAAGTGTTTCCTTCTAAATAACATTCTCTTGTACCGGTTTTAGTCAAATAGAAGGCCACATGCAATTTCCGATACTTTTTAAAAATTATGATTTTCATAAATGATGAGATCACATCCCATAATAAATATATTACTTTTATGTACAATTTGGGTTTGAACAGTTTGCATATGAATTTTAAATTAATCAAAAATCTAAACATTTCATGTCATAGAAAGTATGGTCTATATAATTATTACAAACAAAATTAAATCATGCCCCCCCCCCGGCAGTTGCCTGCTTTATTTATGCTTTTGTGTGCCAACACCCTTGCAAACACAATTATTACTCTGAACCCCCCCCCCCCCCCCACTACTCATGGATACCTGGTAAATAAAAATCAGAATATTTTTATAACAATGAAAGCATGTACATCTAATTGCAATAAAGAATATTGTAAACAGTGCAAAATAAATGTCATATTGCGCAATGATTTTCACTGCAGGACTGCTTTAACGATTTTAAAAGATGGTATCAGACACATGTTGATATTTATGTAGATAAAAGTGCGTTACTTTATATTATATGTAGTTATATGCTAAAATAATTTTCACTGTTTTAGAATTTAAAAAAATTTACAATGACTATTTGGGCAAAAAAATAAGTTTTAAATTTTTTTGGAAACTTAAGGTAAAAATAAGATAAGCCCCAGCAGGATTCAAACTCTCTACTTACAGACACATTGTTAACTCTCTAACCCATTGCACTATGCTGTTAGGTAACATTATTTTGGGGGGAAATATTATATTTTATACTTTATTTTTTCGTTCAATAAGGAGTACATCACAATATGTAGGTGTCCAATACCACCTTAAAGCTGAAAATTGTGCTTTACATGATTAATTACCTAATAAAATTGTGCAAGAGGTTTTAAAGAATAAAGTTGTGAAAATACATGCAATATGTTACAAGTAAATGATCTTTGTCCGAAGTTACGTATACAACACAGGTCTACAGGTTGCATTATCAGGTACTAGTTTTACCCAGCTCTTTGGTTAGATGGGTTTCACGTGGTGTACATGCATCTGTGTTTTCGATATGCAGAATAGGATTATCATGAATAAATGTTTCTTTTGTGGTGATCAGCTAATGGAATTCATATTGTGCTCTAATTGGATTATCATTATGGTGTTGACCAATATAGGTAAGTATATAATGTAGTAGCGCAATATTATGAGACACCGGTGTTATATAGTGCCTTTTCCCCCTAGCCATCTTTCCCCCCGGAAAAATGGCTATATAGCAGTTTTTCCCCCCGGAAAAATGGCTATATAGCAGTTTTTCCCCCACGGAAAGCTGACTATATAGTGGGTTTTCCCCCTTTTTATAGCCAGATTACCCCCACGGAAAACCTACTATATAGTAGATTTTCCCCCTTTCTTACATTCCGGTCATGTTTATGGTGGACCATTCGTGGCAATAATTTGCAATAACTGATATTATATTAATTTCTCATAATAAAGGATAATTATGGCATTTATTTATACATAGAATAAAATACGTGGTTTTTTCACCCCTGATATGAACAAAGGCATGGCCTTCATAACATTCCTGTGTTATCACCATTTATTTCATCTTTTGTTATACCTTTTTGGAACACCTTTTACGCGGATTTCGGAATACCTCGAATCTTTTTCATCTAGTCGATGCTTATCTACAGTTTTGACTTCGACGTTATGGCATTACTCCCTTCGTCCAAAAGGCTATTAATTTTAATTAAATACCGTTAGAATTGACGATTTTAAATGATTGTGCCCATGAGAAAAAGGGTCTTATGGCATTTTTTACAAAACAGAGAAATCACGTCACAAACATTTGACGTTATTTCATAACGTCGTCCGAAAAGTGGAATACTTAAAGCGTGTTATTTTCATAACGTGTAGTATTTTTTACCTGATTTTTATGAATTCAGCACGTTGTTTTGGGTAAACTCTTTATTTTAGGTTAACTCTTTAAGATATACATGTACTGACAACTTCATTTTGTTTTTTCTCTCATTTTATGTTAGATTTATCGAAATATGCTCAAATATTGGCTATAGTTTGAAGAATTGTTGTGGAAATACTTTGTTATTAATTTTGGTGTACGTGTATACATGTACGTGTTTCTTTCTGTTACATCATATCGATATTCATGAACAGCAAAAGGTAAAATATTCAGATTATCTGATATTGCTTGATTTCAAAAAGTGAAATTCTGGACCTTACAAATTTTATCAATCTTTAGCAATGACTTTTGATGTTATTGTTTTCAACAATGTACCAAGTATAAACTTAGAGGTATGTTGCACACTCAATACAGTCACTTATTTTTAAATCATTATTTGATGGATAACTGAACAATACAATTGAAAAATATCTGGTTGAACAAGCTTAAAAGCATACATTCTTCACTCATATTTCCCTCTGTATGAAAATAAAAGAGAATTTTGAAGACAATCTAAGTGTTGATTCAAATGCCGTATGTTTAGAAATACAATGAAATGTTTAAAATTTGCTTTCATTCTGAAGTTAAGTACAACAATCCCTCTATTTTGGCAGTGTGTATACACGGTGTATGAAATCTGAGCTTCGAAATTTTGCGTATTTTTGGTCATCAAAACGATCACGGTCCAGTAGCTATAGTCTTAAGGTTAATTATTCTGATGGTCCAGTAATCGTAAGGTTCAAAAGTTCGTCGGTTAATTAGTTTGAAGGTTTATATAAATATAAAGGGTTCAGTAGTCAGAAAATCCAAATAGTGTAAATTCCTGAAGTTTTGAACTACACCAAAATATACTGACTAGAAAGTATTAATCTACGTAACTACAACAGTACTATATTTAGTTTTGTGTGGGCAAATTTCCGCAGATTGCTATTTTTTAAAGCTTAGTTTAACTCCTGCTATGGAAACTCTGATCATTTTGCCCATATTCAGTGAGAACATATTAACTTCTAGGCCTAGCAATGAGCTCGAAGTTGAAAGACCTTCTATGATTATGTTGTGCTTCATTATAACATGTACAAATTCATTTTGGTAAAGGGGAAGAATTTTTAGAAATCTTAGATATAAAAATGTATGTAATTGAAATATTTCAAATATATGAAAATGTATCGTTATTGGTGCAATTTTCAATCATAAATTTACTTTCCTTGGCAAATACGTATTCATTAGTTGCCAATGATATTTTGTACGTTTAAAACTGACCTTATTGAATTTGACTTTGTTCAAACCTTAAAGTCTATGCTGTATTAAAATGCAGCAGTCAACACTGATTTTATTTTGCTTAAATATCAAGCTTTCATTATCATATAGGGAATCACAAAATCTACAGAAAACATGTAAAATGGTCAACTTCTGGAAATCGTTTTAATTAATCTAAGTCGCATGCAGTCTTTCAATATACAGGAAATATTGTTTTTTTTACTTAAAATTCCGAGAATATTTTCATTACGGTCATCTGCATCATTTATGATTATTTTGATTGATTTACACGGGCTGTTACATTCAAAATTAATATTTTATAAAGAAAACACATTAATTTTTTTGCTTTACTTAAAGTTTAGTTTAGGGAATTCTTTCATTGCAATTCCCTGCATCAATTTTGATTGATTAACATAGAATGGGAGATTATAAATGAATATTTTATACAGAAAATCATATTGTGTTTTACTTAAAATTCAGAGAACTCTTTTACTGCAATTCCCTGCACCAATTTAGATTGATTTACACGGAATGGTACATTATGAAATGAATATTTTATACAGAGAGCATTGCGTTTTACTTAAAGTTCAGGGATTTCTTAATTGCAATCTCCTGTGCCAATTTTGATGATTTTCACAGAAAGGTACAAAAGAAGAAATTCAGAAAAAATCATTGCAATTCTCTGGATCTTTTTTTTTTTTTTTTTTTTTTACATTGAATGGTACGCCGGTGCATTATGAAATCATTATTTTATAAAGAAAATATAATTTGAAATTGGTTTTGGTTGATGAACACGGAACGGTACATTATGAAATTAATATTTTAAACGACTTCTTTCGTTGAAATCATCATCCTTCATCGATTGTGGTTTATTTGGAATATTTTTTTTCAAGGACTGGTACATTTTTAGATTGATATTTTATATAGATGTTTACAGGCAATTTGTGCGTGCAATCAAACGAAACTGTGCTACTCAGTTATTCCTAACATTGTCTGACATTCCAGTTATCACTCAGTTAGATGGATATCACAGGTTCATCGTGTCATCATGACTTGATTTTTAATAACATTTAATATAATTACATCAACCAAGACGAACCGGAAAAGAATGAACCGGAACCGGAAAAGAATGACGACAATCATAGATCTAACAATTTCTTATTGTAAATGTACGTGCTTTAGACTCCAAGAAATAAGAATACATCCCCCGATACATATTTATAACATTTTGCAATAAAACATTTTGCGTTGATCTCAACGAAAATATTATAACACAAAATGTGATCATTACTTATGATCACTCAAAACCTGCCAAAATGTATCATGATAACAACGAATAATACACCAGTAATCAAGACCTTACTGATACTGGTACTGTACCAGTATGTCTATTATGTATACCAAATTAGAATTAGTTTAAATGTTTGCTTCCTTATATCACCTCTTTCTATCAAGTTACATTATATCAATCATAGAGGACTTTGTACTTTTTCTAGTGCCATATAAAAATACTCGAGGGCCATTTTACACCTATAAACTATTAAATGAAAATATTGCAAACATTAAATCAATATTCTGTCCCTGAACATTGGGTCCTTACCGTCAATTGACCTTGATCGGTTAATAAACTGTACGTGTACGTGTACGTGTACGCGTAAAACAATAAGATTCAACATTTTCAACATGTTTAGCATACTCTCACTGTTTGTGAAATAATTCTATGACTTCGATGAAACCAAAACCACAGTAATTCTTAATTTATTCTCTGCTTCACTTAATACAACGTCTGATATACACCAAGTCTATATTTTTATTTAAAAATGCTACAAGTTTTTACCTCCGTGTACTTTTTGATTCTAAACGTTTTGTACAACTTGTAGAATTATGCATTAATTTAGGGGATTCTCCATGTTACACGTATTCGTACACGTACATGTTTAAATGCTTAACCTCTCTAATGTAATACATTTACTAGTTATTTTAAATATGACTTTTAATCGGATGATTATATAATTTATCTATTATGGACATCATTGTACAATAATATGAGGCTATTAGGGCCAATGTCGAGTGATTTCGCCCGAAGACACAGAAAAGTGATATCGGTTTCGCCAGCTCAGTCTATATCGTCTCGGTCAACATCACTTGACATGGGTCCTTATAACCACATATCGAACTACAAAGAAGTCCATAATTAAAACAAATTACAGAGTGCTGTAGTTTACATTTATTACGTTTCAAAGTCACGGTCACGTTTACATTGAAATTGTTTTGATGTTGCATGTTCATAACACGACGTCACATTTTTATCCTGTTGAAATAGCTTTATTAAAAACGGAGAAAACCTCAACTTAGAACTGGTTTTTAAGCCATAAAATTTCAGATTTGAAAACTCTGAGATGTGTTTTATTCAATTCTGTAAAAATCTCAAAATAAGCAAAAAATATCATAAGCACCCTTTTCTCATGGACTCAATCAAATATAATCATATATTTCTACATCTAGATATCAAACGAGAGACAGGGTGCAATGATATGATGAGAAACTGAAATGTTTTACTTCGATTGATGGGGTTCTAAATCATGTGTAAGGGGTGTTATAATTTATTATGTATTAAAGGCATGTGTAAAGTTAGTATTAACAATTTTGTTTTAAAGTCACGCATATTCATATTCATGTTTTTTAATTAAGCACATTTTTTACGAAACGCGAGGTTTAATGATGTATACATTTTTTTTTTGAAATGAAATGGCTTTACAACCAGAACAAAGTCAGTATCTTTGCTGGTTACTTTGGAAAATGTGAAATGGAGCTTGAACTAACCTTATGTATATATTATCATTCACTGCGTGCTAATTTTTCCACTTTTTATTTTGCAACGTGATTTATAAATATACAATTTTGAAAACGATGCCATATAAAACAAGATATACGATTCACTTACCTAAAAATCTCACCATACTATTAATTTCATATTTTTGCAATAAAGATTTACTTGTGTACCATATTATTTCTTCGAACAATGAAACAAGGGTAATTAGAAATAAAAAAAACTAACACATTTTTTGTGATGAGCTGACTTATTTTTTTTTAAATATAAGCTTGATCTTCTAATCAATTGGCAAGTAAAATAAATTCGTATATCAGGTGCGCTATTGTTGGTTATTTATTTTTGTTTTTCGGTTGCTACTTTTATGAATAAAAATTCATTGATTTATTCATCTAGTTATTTAGTATATCATTAGTCATCTTATGAATTGATTAAATGTTTTGAAGAATAATGAATTTACCCGCGTACCTTTTTCAGAATTATTGTTCGTAAAATTAAAGAAGAAAAGCAGAATTAAACGTAATTTTCAACCATTTTGATAAAGAAATATATGAGTGAGTGTGTATTTTTAAATGATGTTTTTACTTTTAAATATCCCTAAAAATATGGTGATGTGGTCATCTCTAGTTTTTGAGAGATGGGGTCCTAAAAATACACTATTCATTATAATTGGATTTCAAACATCGGGCTCGGAAACATCAAGGACCCCTACCATGGGGGCTAAATTTTCCAGGGTCATCTACTAGTGGTATACCACTACCAATATAAAAATATGGTTAAGTGGTCATCTCTAAAATTTGAGATTCGGGCCCCCACTTATAGAACACTATTCAATCATTATAATGGAGTTTTAAACATCGGGCCCTGAAACATAGAGGGCCCCTACCCTGAGGGCTCAAATTTTTAGAGTCACCTACAAGTGGTAAACCAATGCCACTCTGAAAACATGGTGATGTGGTCATCTCTAGTTTATGAGATATGGGACCCTAAAGAATATGCACCATATTCATTATAATAAGATTTTAAACATCGGCTCTGAAACATCGGAAACAAAATTTCTCTAAAACAGAGGTTTAGCCGGGACAAAATTTGCACAAACAGACAGACGGACTGATAGATTTATTAAAATATTCTCAAAACATTTTTCACTTACAAATTCTGAACACAGAATTATGCATATAAGTGTATATCTTGTAAAACCAAGTACTTTTTCAGTTATAATTACCTAAATTAAGTTCTCTGTATAATTCCATTACACACATGTTTAATTTTCAGCATTGTCTATGAAAAATAATAAATCGGCAAAACGAAAATTAACCTTTACAGATGAATGCAGATATATACAACCTGGATGTGTAGAAACATTGATTTTAATCCTTACTGGGTTTCCATAAATATTTTTTATAAAATATGAACCAAAAACGTGAGGGAGAAACCCTACTATGGGGGAAAAGCTACTATATAGTAGCTTTTCCCCCTGGGGGGGGGGGGGGAGGCTACTATATAGTAGGTTTTCCGGGGGGAAAAGCTACTATGGGGGAAAAGCTGCTATACAACACCGGTATACAAAACAGTTAAGTTTTACTTTCACTTTCTAAAATGTGATCTCCCTTTGCCAGCATACTGTATCATACTGTAACATTTTGTATTAAATTTGGGTATTAAATATCATGTTTATATGAGTTATAATAGAGAGGAAGATGAAGGGGCCTTAACCGTTCCCCATCCCCAAGATGTGTGGATTAAATATACATTTCTAGTGAGAATGAAGGCATGCTGCAGCTTTTTTCCCCATTAAATCCCCTTCCCCATCATCATACACCAGTAATAGAAAAAGAGTTAATGACTAATTTTCTTTTATTCTAATTATTCTTTTTTGTCAAGAGATATGTGGTATGTCAAGATTGATGACATGTGCATTTTAATCCTGACTCTTAACAAATATACATGTATAATTATATATAAAGAAAAATACATGTGATATTATACTAGGGATGGCAATCAATTGCAGAATTGCCAATCGGTTATTTATAACTCATTTTGACTGACTAATTTGTTAATCATTTTGAAAATATAGACATTTCTAAATACATGTATAACATATTATCAATATTTTTTGAAGATTGATTTTGTAACTATTAATAACTTAATTAGGGCCCCACTCTGCAGATGCCCTATAGTTATCATTCTGTCCAATTCCGCTGATCATGTCAAGATATATTTAAGAAAAATTGGCCCTTGCCCCTTGGGTCATTCCCTCTACCCCCCTCCCCCAAGAGTTGCTTTTAAACCACCACCACCACCCCCCCCCCCCCGAAATAGGGAATGATAATACATTTTAATAATTGTTGAGATCCCCACCCCTAAACCATATTCATTCTTGTTCCTTGTGTCATTGCACATCAATTGGTACATGTATATAGGTTATACCCCCTTTGAAATGCCCAGTGACTTTCCAGAGTTGGAACTAATCAAATAACCTATCTTATTCATATGTAGTGTAATTCCTAGCCCTAGCCCAATGATGACCCTGCTTTGTTTTTTACAGCAAGGTTTTTGTTGACTGACCTTATAATTTCTACAATTATATATAACATTTTGTTTATCTTTAAGATTAAAATGCAATTCCCAAAATCTCTTTATGTACATCTGACATCATACAGAAAAAACCAATCAAGAAATGATTTTGCTACTGTAAAATTGTGAGAAGAGACTCTGAATCTCCCCACCCTCCTCCCCTCGAAAACATGAATACTTGAATATTTTTAAAATATCCTCAAAATCATCGAAATCTCCACTCCTAAACTATATATATTTTTGTTTCTTGAACCATGACCATGTCAAGGCAAATCTTTTTGTGGTATTAGTAGGTCATGGCATCTGGAGGTCACCCTAACCCCACCCCACCCTCCCAAAATCAAAAATGATCAAATAATTTGAAAAAAATGCCTGTGATCCCCACCCCTAAAGCATATATATTCTTCCTTCTTATGCACCTTATGGTACGTTATTTCAATAACAAGACATAAGAGGAGGTCCAGGAATTAGGTTTTTTAATGGGACGAAACATCATCTTGCAGATAGCATTGACCCTCAGAATCAAATTTATATTTCTAAAACCTTATTGCATATCTATAGCTCAGCCCCTATTATATCCCTATAGATGATGTGGCTATTCATTCAATCATGGGAGGAGTTCTGGGAAGTAGGTTTTTCATGAGTGATAAACGTCAATTTTCAGCTACTATTTGACTCCCTGGATGAAATTTAAATTTTAAAAACCTTATTGCACATCTATAGGACAGTCCCTATCATATCTCAAGAGATGACATAGCTACTGCATAAATTGTAAGAGGAGTTCTGGGAACCATATTTCTTTTTGCAAAAAAAACGTAATTTTTTTGATGCCCACAGACCTCGGTGATAAAAACAAAAATTCTGAAACATGATTACACATCAACATGACACCCCGAAGCATATCCTATTAGATCATTAGGCTACTGCAAAAAGAAATTTTTTTGAAACCAGATTTTCTGTAAAAAAAAAAAATCCCATCATTTTTCAGCAATTTAATGACCCCCAGGTCGAATTTGAAGTTTCAGAAACCTTATTGCGCATCTATAGGACACCCCAAAACATATTCCAAGAGATGATTTGTCTACTGTTAAAAATTATCAAAATCAAAATTTACTGTCTACTGTTAAAAACTATCAAAATCAAAATGTAAAAGGAGTTCGAGGAAGAAGGTTTTTTGTCAAAAAAAACGTCATTTTTTACCAATTATTTGACCCCCAGGACTACCAGAGCAATTTTGAAACCTGTTTACAAAACAACATGACATCCCAAATCGTACACCAAGAGTTCAGTTTGCTGGTTTATAAGATGTAAGAGCAGTTTGAGAAATTAAAACGTGACAGACGGACGGACGAACGGACGGACGGGCAGACGGAATAGGGTAACAACAATATACCCGAACTTTCTTTAGAAAGTGCGGGTATAAAAAATAAACTTTAAAGAAAAATATTTTATGAACACCCAGTAAAAATACATACAGCCACCAGTATATCTTGGTCAGTTACATATATTTTCACCTTTCTAATTAATTATTTCTTTTTTTAAAGAATTAAGAAACCAATAGATAAAACAATAGACTAGTTTATGGACAAAATAGATTACTGCTCTAAAATTATTGTTATTATTGTCTATTTTGACAGACCATAGTTGTCAAATTCATGTTATTTTCAAAGTTGACTTAGGCACCTATTCTATAATATTTTTTTTGATGATGATAATAATAATAATTTATATGATAAAATTTACCGACAAAGTAAAACAATAACATACATAATAATTCTCAATTGTAATAATTTACCTGTACGTTATGTAGGTCTAAATCACGTGCATTTTTATAATTACTGCTCTAAAATTATTGTTATTATTGTCTATTTTGACAGACCATAGTTGTCAAATTCATGTTATTATCAAAGTTGACTTAGGCACTTATTCTATGATAATTTTTTTTATGATGATCATAATAATAATTTATCTTATAAAATTTACCCACAAAGTAAAACAATAACATATATAATAATTCTCAATTGTAATAATTTACCTGTACGTTATGTAACTCTAAATCACGTGCATTTTTATAACTGTGCTGTTTAAAAGATGGTATATAAGAATTAATTTCACTACTACTGAGTATTCAGAAATCTTTAACAGCTAAATGACCGACTTTAAAGATTTTAAGTAAATGAGTTGGATTTAAATGTCTTGTGAAAGAACCAAATGTATAATGCTACAAAAAATTAAATTGATGCAAAATGCAATTCCATTACAGTTCGCTATTACATGTATTTTAATTGAGCTCGCTTTAGTAAAATAATATTAAGTGGGAGTATACGGAATGACACTTTGTTTTTCACAGAAATGAAGATGACGAATGTGGCATCCTTTAAGTCAGTCAATATGAGCTCTGAATATAACCCACCTTTCCATTCTCCATCTTACGCAGTGGACAACCATGTATTCAATACAGTGTGGGCTGAAAAGTGTGCATGTACTATGAACGAATCTGCTCCTTGGATTATCATTGATTTGGGAAACACCTTTGACGTCAACTATGTCACGCTGTTTAACTTAGTTGATCAAAATGGTAAACAAACATTTGATTGTGTAGTAGGTTTTTTATCAACGTTAAAACTTTAACGCCTTACATTCAAAATCTTCACAAACTATACAATGGGTAATATATATATATATATATATATATATATATATATATATATATATATATATATATATATTATCTATTTATTTCATAGATTTAATTACAATGAGAATCGATCTCTTCTTTAAGTTTTATTGCCTATAGGAATCTAAATAACACGATATAGAATAAGTTACAAAGATTTTTTCTGACATATAGGTGAGCGTCTTCGTCATATTTCTGTTTCCTTGGGAAAAGCAGCTGAGCAATTTCCGGTCACATGTGGCAGGTACGCAGGTCCAGGTGAAAATGCTGAAGTTATCCATGTCGTGTGTGATACACCTGCACGAGGCCAGTTTGTGAAAATACAAATAAACACTACTAGTAGTAATCAAGAAGCCCTTTTATGTCTCTGTGAAATTCGAGTTATGGTATAGTGTTGCTATTGTATTTTTATAAATTTTATATTATAGCATTAAATGATTTATTTTTGTTGTCGTCGTATCAATAACTGCCGTCAGTTGAGCAGACAAATTGAATAACGCGCGCTAGCCGTTATCATAATTTGTCTGCTCAACTGACGGCAGTAATTGTCACGACGATGTCAAAAATAAATCATTTAATATTTATATTTACATTCCCATTTTGATGAAATCAATTATTTCATCAAAATAAATCGGTATAAATTGCAGAGCACTGAGGGAGTAATTTAGTAACAACAAGAACAACTGATTATCACATTGACAGTTAAAATGAGCATGAAAATATAATCCATGAAAAATAACTCTTGAAATTTTGCTTTTAACAATAAAATCAATTTTATTAATGCATAAGTGTAGAACATGGGATTTTAGCAATATGTATGAAATATATTGTTTAACCGATAACATAGAAATCAATGTTTCGGAACTACTTATGTAAATTAAATGTAAATTCATACGCAGTGTTTAGGTTGTTGCATTTAGATCACAGAATTCAATGGAAAAACACAGTAGAAAGTAAATATAAGCATTTTAACATCTTTTTGGATATTCGCGTTACAGAAGTGAAACAGATGTAGTATATACATGTAAATCAATGTCTCCTTTGAGAAATCAAAACAGCAGTACTTAAAAAAAATACTACATAATAGAAAAAAAACTGTATCACAGGGGCACGGCATATTTATAATTAAAGCTAAACGTTATAAAAAGGTAACTTTGTATTTAAAGATATTCAATGGTCCTTCAAGATCTGTTTAAATTGCATCACATTCGCATAAATCCAAAACTTTAAATGGGACAGGTGGATAGAAAATAATTTAGTAAATCAGAAATTTATTACAGAGTTCTATCAGTTTCTGATTAATCCTTAAACATACGAACATCAGTAAATCATATCAGCTGCCAATGCACAAATCAACTGATTGTGTCATATTTCCTAAGATTTCTCATCGTTGGACTTTAATTCTTAAACCACATTTACAATCATCAAACAATATTTGGTTTGCAAATCATATCTATCATTCCTGATTTCTAGGATTAAGTTAGCTTTACCTTGATGAATTAATTTAACTGCACCTAAAAACAACGATCCAATTTTCCTTCTTTGTCGCTGTTTTACAAAATAATAACTCATCTTTTTTTATGTTTACATCACTTTAAGAACAAGAAATTATTCTTAATTTTCAGATCATAAAGAATATAACTTCACTACAAAATTACTCTCTCTCTCTCTCTCTCTCTCTCTCTCTCTCTCTCTCTCTCTCTCTCTCTCTCTGCGAACTTTGTTAATGACTGCATAAATCGCTAAGCGGTTAATAAGAAACGTTGCAAGCTACATGTATCTCTAAACCGCTGCTATGTTCGCACGAATGAACAATCACAAGTAGATGCTTTGTCTGTATTTCAATGTTTTAGACATTTTCACGCTTTATCTTATTTGATTTCTGTTTTAATTGGATATTCGTAGTTTGTTTTTCTTAAGAAAATAACATTGCAAAAATAGCACAACAGAAAATTGTTCGCTATCATTGCATGCAAAGAGTTTTTCTATTAATTTGATTTTGAAAACAAATTTTATTCATTGAATTTTTGGTCTATCATTAAAACTAGGTACTGTTTGAAAATTCTAAAACTGACTTCTTTAACATAAGCTAATTTTCATTGGTTGCAAACAAGAAAGAGACGTTTCTCTTTCCAATTAAAACAATACAAATATTTTGAGAGGTTCAACCAGGTTTTACACGGTGTCTGAAATTATGTGTCATGATTTCAAACGCGCAACGAATTTTAGTAATCGACTTTAAATCCCAAAGTTTTGAGAATAATTTTATCAAACATTTTGTTGAATCTATTGTCTATGGAGGTTATATATATTTTTATTGACTGTGTGTATTTAGAATTTTGACGTCAACTTCTGTTTTGTTTTTTAATAAAATAGACAACTGTAATGAAAAGACAAGTTTACTGTTTTTCTTATCATTATAATCACTGTACCTCTTTGTCCGAAACACTTAATTAATATGGTTTAGTTCTACGTCTATAACTATTTATTATGGATGTAAACATATTACAACAACGTTTACACCATCCTACTTCTTGGAGTTGATATGTATTCACATCCGCTCTTAAAACAATCTTATCAAAACCATCTGATCGGGATTTTGAAAACAAAAACAAAAACAAAAAATTAGAATCATACACTTGTACTGATATTAGAGAACTGCATTTTATTCTGCCTGTTTTGTCAAGCAATTCAAGAAACCCGTATGTAAAATAAAAGAAAACTTGTGTTTATCTTGTGTTTAACAAAAAGTACAAACTTAACGTATATCGTTAGATCATATTACAAATGTAAATACTAGATTAATATTAGATGTAAATACAAGTTGATTTTGCTACTGTATCCAATTTATGAATTTAGGTTTTTTATACTTATGATGTAAACTCGCAAAAATTCCACAAAAATGGATGATGATTTAAATTGCTGCTTTCATTGTAGTTATAATAGATGAAACTGAATAATCAGGAAACCTTGCAAACATTAATAAATCAATACAACTTTTGCTTTGATTTGAGGTGCTTTATTCAAAATATTCATTACTAATTAAAACTGTCTGGGTTTTTTTTTCCTTTTAACTTACTTTCTTAACTTATTGCTTTTGTGAGTTTTAGGTTTTTGCATTGAAAATTCCGAAGCTAATTTCCAATTACTGTAGCCTTGATTAATCACCTGTGAAATTAGTTTTAAATTAATTTTATGACATATAATAGTAAATCAAAAGTTTGCTATAAGTCTTAAGGCATTGACCTTGGAAAAAATATTTTTTGTTGATATTAAAAATCAAAAAAGCCAAAGGTATAAAAATCAAAATAACTCTTTGAAAAATTCATGATTACATAAATCGGTGGCTTAGTTTGTGATAATCTCAAAAATACAAAATTTATGATAGAAAACAACTTTACAGCATTTGAATATCTAATAATTGATATGTTAAGTTTTATCAAAAATTAGAAACAAAATAACGCGCCAAATCTGCTTCATTTTGCATCTAAGTTTTGTTTATTTGAATTTATAAATTTAATTGTTTTACTAAAAGAAATATGACTTTTAATAAAAATATTTTCAAAATATAAAACGGATCCTTTTAACAAAAAAATGTTATTATATGCATTATATGCAAATCATACTTTTTAAAAATATATTTTGCTATATAGGTATAAAATGCAAACAACTTCAACTTCAATATTATAATTCATATTTTTTTTTAAAAACTGATATGCAGTCGCAAATACAAAATCAATGATACAAATAAAAATTGATTCATGCAATACTTACTTATGAATTTGTATTGCACGATCAAGACATTCTTATTTCATTCAACCTTTGTATAAAAATTGTCTTAACTGTTTTGTTTTGTAATATTGATTATTATTATTGATCATTGATTATTACGCTTTTGATTTTTGGGTTAATTTTTACAAGCTTTAAAAACAACGCGTTCAATATTTCAAACGTTATTGATAATTTGCAAAATAAGTTCCAGATCATTAGTATCTGACAATCTTCTTTCCTTTGATACGTTAATTACTAATACATATTCAAGCAATATAAAGGTCATTACATGTAAAAGGTCGCTTTGTTCGTGTCATCTCAAAAGTAAGACAGTAAATATGCAAAAAATAGTTTTACATTATTTGTGAATTGTTTATATGTTTGTTTCTATCATTCAGTGCACACGATATATATCAAAATAGTTGTACTTTAATATTTGAAATATTACACTATCAATAGTTTACACGCAAACCAGGAAAACAAATAAAAAAAATCAAACAAACACAAAAAACAAACAAAACCAGATAAACAGTCTATAAACATTTTTCCACCTTGCATCTGTGAGAGCTAACATGAATTCCAGATGAAGGGTGTGGCCAGTAACAAAATTTGTAAAATATTGCAAGTCTTGTATATATTTTATGATGAAGAGCTTCAGATAAATGCATCCCCTCCACAAATAATAGAAATAATAGTGACCACAAACTATACGATCTGAAGTAAAAGGTTAAAAACCCAGACAAAAACACCTTTCCATCCTCCCAATGACCCTATTTTTCTTATAAACATATACTAACTATATCTTTATTGACTGTGTAATGTGTTTATAGTATCCACTTTCGTCTATGATACAGCACCAATATTAAAATAGGGCATCAAAAGTAGAATGGCTTTAACTTAGAGGCAAGCTCTGTATGCCGGACAGAAAAGAAGGGAAAAAAATTGTAATCTACCCGTGCCCTCAAACCGTAGAAGAACTATCATTTTAAAATTGAAGTGTATTAAACCACATCGGAGAAAAGAGAGCTATATCGCTTACAATACAGAGAAAGGTAAACGACATGGTGCTGCTCTGCAATCGATTTATTTTTATTTCAGGAAGCTTGCATACATGTACTGTAAATCCCCTTTAAATTTTGAAAATTTAAAAACTGCATTGATTTCACAACCAGGGGGTGAATACTCTCTGGCAGAAAACGTTATCTGGAGCTCAGATGTCTTGGAATTATATTGAAATACTTAGATACGAAGTGGATGTTGTTACGAGTAACAAGTAGGTTTTTCTTCCAATTTTTCAAAACAATACGATGCAATACCGATGAAAATGCAGACCCCCTTATTTCTGTTAGAGAATGTTCAGAATCACCAATATCTTTTACAATGCTCAGCAAAGTGCTTTCCATTTCTAACATACGGCACAATGAAGATTAAAGCTTACCCCCTAAATATACCTAATTACGTTATAAATGGTTGTAGCAATGATTTTGTTTTTCAGATATAGGCCTAGTTATTGTTACAATCAACGACATGTTTCTTCAATGCATTACAAAATCGTGTTAGTTTTTGTATTAATTGTAATAGACTTTCTATTTCTCTCTCTCTCTCTCTCTCTCTCTCTCTCTCTCTCTCTCTCTCTCTCTCTCGTTGACTGTAGATCAGTCACTAAAACAAAATAAGAAACACCACACCGTTGAATTATTCATTTATGTTCTAATTGTTATATAAATTATATAATAAATATACGATATAAAATGTAATATGTAAAAATATATTCCTATATATAACTGGTTATTGTGCCATAAAAATGTTTTCAGAAGCCCTAAACCTTAAGGAAATAGTCAAAATGGATTTTGAGTTTAAACATGTAATTAGCATGCGTTATTAAAAACATTTCTCTGACATTGATATGCAATAAATAACAATTATTCTGTTGTTTCACCCCATTCATTGATTGGGAGTTTATGAGCAATAAACACCCCTTAGTCGATCGTTATGGAAGTCCTTTTCTCTTCCGGGTCTCCCAGATGTGTGGATACTCGTAAACTACTTAGATGAAAACATCCTGTTTCTTTTTCAGTTCTTTTAAATATAAATATACTATTGAGTAATACAGTATATTTAAACAATCTGTTTGAAAAGCTTGAACGGGGGGGGGGGGGGGGGGGGGTCGACACATTTGTAAAAACTCTTGATTTTGTTTGACAGAATGTTTTTCCTTGTATTGTTTTGAAGTCTCCAATACGCTTATCTACTTTTGTGTTTGGCCTTAGTGAAACAACCTTTTTAAGCTCCTTGAGGGAAATGCTTTTGGGTTTTACCACCATGTTATCTTCAAGGAAAGAGGGATGTCCTAAAATTGAAGACTTTTTTCTGTTGTTCTGTTCATTTTCTCCCCTAATAACTACTGTTAGAGAAAAATAGTAAGGATTATCGCCAATGTGATTCATTGGATGTATGTCAACAAATTTATAAACTTCCCTTTTTCATAATTAGATTCTGCTTGCACTATAAAAACATAAATTTCGTTGATTACAGAAAAAAATGTACTGTTTTATACGGCCAATATAATTACGAATAGAGACTTGTGTGAACACGGAAATTTAATCTTATTTGTCTATGTCGTTTGTTGTGACAATATGATTCCTCCTCTCTGTTACTAGTATTACACTGGTGGTAAACAGTTACAGTTTAATCCATCGAATATTGTCAATTTCATTTGGATATCCTCCCCTCTCAATTCCCAGGAAGTTTGTGAACGCACACCTTTCTATTTTTATACATTAATGCATACATTTTTACATGAATCAATGTTGATGCTAGTATTCATATGTTCTCTGGCGAATTCGAACATCAAAGAAAACTATACAACGTAAAGTGAACGTTTGATTTGATAGACATAGTGTGGACACTATGGTTCATGTACATTCGTGAACGTTTTATTATATTCAACATGCACGGATCGAGAAAATTTTCCCGGGTATGGATGGATGGGTCCGACGCCTATTTTCTGTAAACTCACTGTCAAAATTTTATAAGTTTATGTATTGGGGGAGGGGGGGGGGGGGGGTCAGCGCCTCTCACCACCCGATCCCCTCTCTCTATATCGTGGATGTTGAAGCTTATGATATTCAGAGTAGTAATGAGCGTGACTCTTTATATGCTAATATGAGGAACCTAGCGAATTTGAGAAGTTGAAGAATCGGACACTGATATATGTTACAGTATGTAAGAACCACAGGTAGTTGCTTCTTACAGCATACTTATTTAATATAAACAATTAGACAAGATCTCCAACTTTTTAAATTTACTTTTAGAGACTGAGACATTTTCATACTCTTCAATATTCAAGCTGAACACTACTCGTAAAAGTCATTGTCCGCCATATTTCTCTTTCATCACCGCTATCCCTATAATACCTGTAAAAGCCACATACCTCTTATCAGTTAAAAGTATTTTGCTACAGAGGTGTCATTTATGTGGACATACATCTTGCCCCGCCGTATATGCAAGTATCAATTTTTACGCACTTTTTCCAAGCCATGATAAAACTAGTTAACATCAATTAAACAGGTCAATACATGATGATACTAATGAACATCAATTAAACAGGTCAATACATTATATACAAACAGAAAATGCACACAAAATAAAAATTCAATGCAGAAAATCTGAAACCACCGGCCCCGAGTTTCAGGTTTGCAATCGGTTGTAACGAAATCGAAGTGTGTATATACGTTTATACCTGTGTGACGGTACCTATTTACGAGCGCTATTCGTCTTTAAGAAAGTTTTTTGAGATCGACATAGTTGAAAATGTTCATACTTTTGAATAAAATTTGCATGAACCCTGAGGTACATGTAATTATGAATACCAAAAAATGTGGAACCATCATTGTTCGTGGGGGACCAATGTTCGTAGTTTTCGGTGTGTAACCATTGCCCATGAATTTACATCCCCACGAACATTTATACAAACAGTTGTTTAATAGTCATTAACTATATACAACTCGCTACCAACGAAATTACGTCCCCACGAACAAGGACAATTTTTGCCACCCACGAACATTGACCCAAACGAATGAAAATGATTCCACAGTAATTCAATAAATGTATATGCTGCATAAATTGTATAGTCATAATCTTTCTCAGAGCCATGGAGACGCATAAGGTCGGTGCTTATCTCGGTTTCCGTGGTGCTAAGCGGATGTGTCAATGACTCCCCCTGGATTGGACACCAGTCCATTACAGAGTAACTCTCAGCATATACCGGTGACCGATTCCAGCTGGGTGGACTGAGGCAATGTAGATAAACTGCCTTGTCTGAGGGCACAATACACATCATCGAGTGACCGATATTTACTTATTTGTATATTATATTATATTAAATGCTGTTTGGTAATACAAATGAAGAAGTATATGCTTCGGGCAAAGTTCAAAATATATTATTAAAGTCACAATCGAAATTAAAACCTTCCGAATGAAAATATAGATTTATTATTAATTCTGAAATCAGAAGTGTACTTGTGCAAATCTAATTGATTTAAACGCGATATCATGATACATGTAACTGTCGTGTGTGTTGACAGTTAATTTACATGGGAAAAGACTATAATTCGTTGGTACTCTTGAAATTTATTCTTAAAGCGACCTAAACACGATTTGAGCTTATGATTTTCAAATTTTATTTTTCGATTTTTAATGTCTAGAATGATTAATTTGGCTAATTTTAAAGCTTCATCAGATAGTCAACTATCGAATTTCAAGCAAAATACAGAGTTGGAAATTCTTTGTTTTTTAAACAAAATTCGATTCTTTTATTGTTTACATTTGTGTTGTATAGGGTTAAGTTTCAATCAAATGTTGCTTTGTTGTTGATAGTAGTATCTATTAACAAATTAATTAGTTTATTGTATTTGCCACGAGTCATTTTGTCAAAAGAAATTAATTTCTTACTTTTCTTACAAATATAAGACACAAGCTTTGTTTACATTGCAATGAACTCTTATCTCTGTAGATCGCTTGTAACTTCACTTTTAACATTCAATTTTTGTTAAATCATTCAAAATGCACAAGTAAACCATTTTATTCATAAAGAAAATAAAATTTTGATCTGAAATCGTGCTGGGTCCCTTTAATAGGTACGATGATAATCATATATATTTTGAAAGCTTGTACTCAACTCTTTATATTCATTGCTTATAATGGCATGTGGTATAACGAACATTGTTCAAAATCAAAGTCCAAAGGGAAAATACAAAACAGGAGCAGAGAAAACACGGACCTCTAATAAATAGAGGTAGGATCAGTTGCCATTGGGGAGTGAGCACCCTTTGCTAACCGGTCATACCCGCAGTGTGCTCTTTGTCGTAATCGGGAAAAACGGAAAAATCCGTAAATAAGTAGGTGAATAAATATGGTCTAACAATAAGTATGAAAAATGTCAGTCAGCATGCGACCCAGTGTAAGATTACTGACAAGGTCGTTGTATCGACTATAGAACTTACGAAAAAATTACTTCAATCGAGACTGTTAATATTACTGTTTTATCAACTTGTTTGTCAGTAGCTTGCCTCGCCTTAGAAACTGTTCAAAAGATATATAACTCAGACTCTGTGGTATTTTTTATTTCAAGTTCAGTGGGATATATGGAGTCGACGTAAGAATGGAAGTAACAATTGTTAATTGATAATACGTCGTCGATATACTAATGCTGACTTGAAAGCCACAGCAAGTGATTTATGTTTTTCAAGTACAAGTTTTTAAATAAATTATGCTTCATTTGAATATAAAATAGGTCTGCTAACAATGGTGCGCAATTGTTGCCCATGGAAACTTCAATATATTTTTGGGAGACCTGATTTCCAAAAACTATACATAGCTTTTATCTATTAGAAACTCAAGCATTTTTTATATATCTACTTCAGAGTACCCGAATTGATAATACATGTATCATGGCAAGAAAAGTTAAAAAGTTTAATAATCATAAAATTGAACAATAATCAATAAACAAAATAAATTGATTAAAAAGTAAATAATAAACAGCACCATGTAATATTTTTCAGAGACCAAAGTGTCACCCTGAACATTAATCTTTATGAGAGACTTAACGTATGGGAACTGTTAATATTGTGCAACGATATATCATGATGTTATATCTATAATGCAATAAAGATCCTCTTTCTGTAGAGGATATAGGCCAAACAGCCTTCAGTAGCAGGTGCCAGTGCATGGGGTTCTCCATGTACCAATTCACGGGAGAGAACCGATAGAAGAACATCGTGGCAGACGTACACTACCAGGGAATTCATCCCTATCGGAGAAGATAAAATATATATATAATTTTAGATAAACTGGTTTTCATTTTCACCATCACTCAAGTAAATACAGTAAATAGGAGTCACGTGAGCAACGTCATGTGTAAATTTATCAGCGATACTAATATGCACGATAATTGATGACGCATCGCTGATGACGTTCTCTGCTTGTTCATTCCTCGAACAAAGACGACATTTTCAATGGGAGAGGAAATTATCACATTTACAGACCTTTTCGGACGTAATTTCGAAAGAATATAAAGTGCTGGAAGACAAAATCGATTCCAAATTAGAGAGTAATTGCGCAGAATTTCACGAGCTTGCTGGGGAGTCGATTACATGTACATGTGATAGTTGGACGATCGTGATCCGCCACGTGGTAATTACCCGATCATTGGCTGCACTGAACAACCCAGTCCCAATTTTGGATGTACCACTGGGGTAGAGTTTCAGACATTAAAAGATACGTTAAATAGAGTAAGCTTCCATCTGAACTTAGGCTAGGCGAATCACGTCAAGGAATTCAACGCGCGGATCAAGCAGTGTACCACGTTTTGACAAAATGCGCTAGATATACAGAAACTTCCTTAAAACTACTTTCTACAATAGAGCCAGGAACAAAAATGTCATAGAAAACACTCGAACAATTGTTTTTGATAAATCAACCTCAGATTCAGTACATTGTATCTACAGGATGAATACGCATCCATCTTAGTCAATAGCCAGTTAGACTCGACGACATCAACACTCTTTCGACCACTGCAGAAGAACACTTCCGGACAAAACGCCAGCTCTTTGGAGACGTTCCGGTCGGCGGCTTCGTTATCAGCGGCGGCCAAACCACCACCATCCAGACAGTATAGTGGATGTAGCAATCGCGGATACTATAGGGGCTGATCACTCAAGTAAATACAATAAAACATTGATACACCGAACACGCTTATACAAAATTCACGCTTATAGCGATGTCAGTTTGTGTCATAAATCATACATAACCAGTACTTGGCTTATTTTTAAAGTAAATTTTCTTTACAAAAATCGGTTTGATACAAATGTAGAAACATGGTAAAATTATGAAAGCTATGCCAACAAATCTATGAATTTTATGTGAGAATTTTTAGCAATTGATTGGCAATCGTAAAAATAAAACTTCAGACAATAGATTCTCAATGACAAGAAATACATTACTCATTCTGATGTTTCTGTTTCAAGTTTTCATGCTCTTCATATTTGATTTATTATTTATAATTCAATGTATTGAGTACGGGCCTTATATATTCACCTTTTGGTAAAACAAGTTTATCATCGTATGTTTGATTGAAAACTTTTGAAATGAGCCCAAAATAATTATTATTGAAAATATTCTTCCTTCTCATTATATATCAAAAATATATCTAAAGGTGAATATGTTAATATGTTAAAAATTTGGTCCATTGTTTTGTACAATCACACTTTACCTTTACACAACGTTCACATTAAGTATTCAAAGCGGTCAAGTTTATCAGCATTTTTAATAAAATGTATGAAAAAATTAGGAATTGGATGTAAGTTAAGTAAAATGAGAACTTACAAACTTCAAAATACTGGTTGTTTAACAAATTGAAGCTGTTTTAATCAGTCAGTACAAAATGGTAAACAATGACATATAAAAAATAATATGCTTTTAAAAGAGAGAAAAAATTAATTATTTTTTCTTAAACTTGTAAAATTCTTCACTAATGTGTGTTTGTTTCTTATTATACGACAAGTCATCCATACGTAACAATTCACTTAGCAAAATCAGTGTTTATTCAATTGAAAGTAAAAGTTTTACATTCCTGTGCTTAGACTTTCATGAATACTACATCAACATGTCATGGTTTTCATGTTTAATAAAACCTTAAAAACAGAAAATAACTAAATTCTGAGACAGTGTGGTTCCTGTAGATCTTATTAAGATCGATGTCAATGGATTTAAATCAAAGACTGTTATGTTCCTTGTACTTGCAACTCTCCAAAAATACATGTTACAATGTAATGTGTGTGTGAATATTTTTTGTATAATTATCTAATTCCAACTGATGATTTTATACCAAATATTCTCAATTGATAAAAAAGAAATAAAGACTATCTTATCGTATCTTATATGTAAATGTTTGATATATCCGACTCAAGGAATTTTGGTTAACTTGGATGACACGTTTCCATAGTCAAATTATATCAAAGAAGAAGATATATATATATATATATATATATATATATATATCTATTGCTATTATGACATGTTTAAAAAAATTAAATTGTTATCATTATTTGAAAACTTTCAAAATGTTTACAGCTATTCAGCTGTGGTTATATTGAGTAAGTACAAACAAATTATTGGAGTGGGTCTAATCTAAAGGATACTTTATTCCCTGTTCACAGTTTAAAAATACAGGGACATGTAATTTAACATGCAATATATCTTCCTTATGTCCTATAGTGATATAACAAACTTACATGCTACTCGTTGAAACTCTTTAATTGAGGTCCTAACACACATTTGTTCCACTCTTGATTACACACACTTCATTTTGACATTGAACTAATTTAATTTCAGAACCTTATACATTCTCATTAAAACTTATGTACGAAATACCAAAAATGTTTCTGCTATTTCATAAATATCATAAACAACATATATTTCAATATTAAATTGCAATGGTGTATATTGAATCTTCAGTTATATTATGTATGATTATTGAGGTACAAAAAATGTATGTTAAAATCATTTTAATATTATCATTTAATGACCCCATCATCATTCTTTCTTACATTAAGGAAAACAAATGCTTTCTTTGGTGTTTCATGAGAAAAAATACATAACCTGCGTCAAAATTTACATAGCGGGTTTAAGGATTTTGGTTGATAAATATTAAAACTTTTATTTAAAGCCAGATTTTGTATTATCTTCGAAATCAACATCAAAGATAAACGATAAATTATTCTACTTTTTTTTACCACTTATTTCGTCATCAATTTTAAAAACTGTTTTCTACAAATGTAGTTCGATTTAACCGAAAGTGAAACAAGTTGAAAGTTTGTGGGGCCTGTTTACGTTAATATCAGAAATACTAAAAAAAAGTAATATATATTTCCTTTTTTACTTCAAATGTAATACTTTTTCAAAGTATGCGTTTTACGTTTTAAAATGTCACTCTATATTGTACATTATTAAACAGTTATTACATCTTTAACTTTACATAGTTATACATGTACTTATATACTTGGATACCTTGTCTCCTATGTCAAACCTACTGTCTGTACTTAACGTAACTTGTGTTAGTGCCAAAATCTTCCATTGTCATGCGTATCTCAAATCTCCCCTGATTCAGCAGATGATGGGATAAAACGGTGTTAGACGTTTAATAGCAAAATGAAAATTAACATTGTGTAAAATTAATTGAGTTGTAAATCCTGGAATACCATCCTGTCATTAACAACTCCTTACTATAGGATATAAAAAAAAATTAATTGTTATTGTTATACATGTACGACATTTTTTTTCCTCATCTTTTTTTTTTTCTTTTTTTTTTTTTTTTGCAGTTGGAGCTCGCATCATTAAGGTAAAAAAAATATACCGATCAATATTGATAAGCACCTTATTTACCCGACACCACTTATTGATCGTTTACCTGAACAGCACACATGGACACACGTAACATTTTGCACACTAAAGAGGTCTGAAAATCGATCGGGATTATAAATAGCAGGACAAAATATCTTCGCAAGTTGTAAATGTAAAACATTTTCAGAACTATCCCCTATAGTTTTACATTTATTCTAGTGTTAATGATAGAGAAAAAACTAGCTTGACACACCACCACGAGAAAACGAATGTCTCATACTTCATGCCGATTATGAATGACCGCAAGAAAGTCACTGATAATAAAATCCCAGTTGAACTGTTTGTGGTCTGTACAACATTTTACACTCATGCTGACATTTTTGTAGTTATCATAATAAATTACTGATTTTTTCTACTCTACATTGAAATATATCGATTATTATAAAAAAAAACTGCCTTCCATCATTATATGGACAAACAACAAAAAGAAGAGTAAATATTTTTCATTGAAGAAAACCCCCAAATTTTCTCTTTTTTGCATAATATTCCAATGTTCTATTGGTATTTTTAGAACAATACTTTCCGTCGATACCAAAGGTATAAAGATTATTGATCTTATTTAGCTGTATCTATACACATTCATGAACACTATGTTCACTTCAGGGTCATTGTGGTTACTATGCAACTTCTGTCAAGGGACAACAACTCTGTTGGAATGTTTCATATCATCTCAGTATCTTAAATAGGGAGAAAATATAATTATTTTTGAGTGCATTGATTTTCAGGCGTTAAAAATTGACAACAAATTATATTACACTTAATTTAAACGAAAATAAAATAGTACACATATCGTATTTTATTTTTAGTATTAAAAGTTACTATCATGATGTTGAAAACTTTGGTAATTCTAATGTCATTTAAGATATTGTTATATTCACTTCATTCAATTTTACTCTTGGAGTGTGTCTAATCTAGAGGGTTCTTCCTTCCCTGTCCAAACTTGAAAAAAAAAAACAAAAACAAAACAAAACAAAACAAAAAAACGGCAACATAAGAAAACAGTACAGGGGCATGTTTGAAACATCTTATCAACATGCACTATAATGAAACTCTATAATTGAGGTCCCGACATTGCCTAGTACTACCTTTGGTTACCCACACTTCATTTTGACGCTAATGTAAATCTATTTTCAAACAATACCAATACTACTTCTTTAGCAAATAAGATGGCGCAAATGACCGTTGGTTTAATCGTAAAATGCGATCTTTAAGTTAATTTTTTTTAATTCAAATCTATGTTTCATACGATAATTCAAGTTTCCAAAGAACAATTCCTCACTAAGGTTGTTGAGAATTTTTCAAAAAAGAAGAAGAACTAGACACGATCTCGTTGCGAGCAACGAGGAGGTCTTCCTTCCAATTTTAGAAGTTGAGATACATGTATGACCTTTATTTTGCTATTTACCAGCTAAATGATTTGTAAAAAGAAAAAAAAAAAAGATCTCTTGATTCTGAACAGACAATTTTCTTCTATTTCTTTATCTTTTTTCCTTTTTTTTTTTTTTTTTTTTTTTTTTTTTTTTCAGCCCCTTTTTCTTGATATCAACTGAAAGATCTTATTATTTTAAACACATTTTGTTCATTAAGTGTTCAGAAATGTGTTACCGTTCTTGAGATATTTGGGAAAGATTGCTTTAGGGGCCGACCCTTTATCTCCCTGTAGGGTCCATTTGACGAAACTTTGATGGTTAAATTTTATTACGAACACTATTCTTAGCATCTTCTCTTATATAATGCTTTTCAAAATATTTCTCCTTTTTAAGATATAAATGATCAAAATATTGGACTTCTAGCCCCTCAAAACCCCTAATTATGTGACATATCCGAAAACTTTTAACATGCGTAGATAAAGAGCTAGAAGATTAACATTTTTGCTTCTATATCACATTACAAAATGTTTCTTATTAAAGAGATATAGATGAAAGACTTTAGACCCTTCTGGACCCCTAATATGAGGGGTCAGCCCCTTTTGCTTGGTGTCAGTTGAAAGGTCTTGTTTATATAAACTTTTAATGTTCTACATATGTTAACAAAATATTTATGACAAGAAAGATATTCGTGATCAAATCTCAAATTTCCCAAAAAACTGTCAAAAAAGTTAACATCAACATTTTCAGGTTCAGGCGACCTTCCAGGACAATGATTTCTAGTCAAATCTAAAACAAGCATGCAAATCTACCATAACCACTCTATCTTGCACATAAATTTCAAGTCTTTAACTATAACGGTTTCTGAGGAGATGCGTGGACAATATCATGTCCCAAAATACATGAAAAAGGGAGATAATTCAGAAGCGGAGTTGAATTTTCAGACAAAAAGTTGTATGCAATGAGAGGTTCACCTAAGACATCATCCCTGTAAAAATCATTAAAATCGATGGAGAAATGGCTGAGAAATTAAGGGTGTCTACCAAGAAGAATATTTAAATAATAGAAGAATGAGAAACAGTAGAATAACAGTAAGGTCTTCCGCTGAAGACGGAAGACCTTAAAAATATAATTGAATGTGTAAATTGTTAGTATTATCAAACCTTCATCCTACAAAGACCTGCTCTATACGGTAAATTACGGACTGGTGCTCTAACCATAGCTCCTCATTCAAAACAAGTGTGTAATTCAAATGCTATATGCGACTATGGCCACAAATTTATGGATCTCCATTATTTTCCTCAAACGTTCAATTATAATTGGGATACAAAATGATGTTTGTAATGTATAGTGAGTCATCTCTCCAAATTTATGTTGATTGAAATTTATTCGTTTTTCTAAAAGACCATAAAAACAAAAATATGGAACATAGACCCACTCTATGAAATAAAATCTATTTGAGTTCTAAAAATGACACTTCTTGATGATTTTGGTAAGCATAGTAATACACTTGTTCAAATCAATATATTCCAAGTATTCAACCTATATAAGGGTTGCAAATCGATGTGATATGAAATACATATCATTTGGAACGAACCATTAAAAAATTTATCAGATATGTTGATAATTTTATTTTTCAGTATCTTATTTGTCGTAATATATTCATATAACCACTTTATCCCCCCCCCCCCCCCCCCCCTCAAAGCTTCTTTAGAAAATATACTGCTGTTTTCATAACTACATCTACAGTAACTGAGATTTCAAAAAGTTGGCGGTGAATATTTAAAACTTTCTTTTTGTACCATTTGTAAATGGGTTTTTAACGTAGCATTGCCACGACATACTTTAATTAACTCTTGTTATAATGATGCCCTTTCATTATTCTGACTTTTAAAATTAACGCGTTTATGACTGTAAACTTTATTAATAATTTGCAAAATAAGTTCCAAATAATTAGTATTTGACAATCTTCTTTCCTTTGATATGTTCATTACTAATACATTACATGATAGAGGTCGCTTTTTTCCATGTCAAATCAAAAGTAAGTCAGTAAATATGCAAATATTGGGTGTGACATAATTTGTGAATTGTTATTACGTTTGATTCTCTCAATCAGTGCACATCATATATATCAAAACTGATTGTATTTTAATATTTGAAATATTACACTATCGATATCGATAGAATATATGAGGCAGTGGAAATATTGCAACGTTATCAATGAAGGAATGCATTTAATGGTTTCATATTAATTTCCTCAAATATAAACTTCCGCTGAACTGTTTTGCGGTTTATAAAGCGTTTACTGATCAAACTCATTTTTATAAATGAAATAACATATTTTTAAGATATTGACTTTTATGCTATGCTATGGTATGCGATTTTAATTAATGATATGCTATGTTATGGTTTGCAATTTTAATGATATGATATTTGTATGCAATGCTATGAGATTTGTATGCTATGCTATGCAAAATTGAAATGAAGGACTTAATGATATGGTATGTGATGCTATGCTATATTATGCTATGAGATTTAAGCAAAAACGCCTCTGTTTACAGAAGAATTTCAAACATTTCGAAATAAAATAATAAGAAATCAAAGATTACCATTAAATTGCAGTGTGAGCATTCATTCTTTAAAAAAAAGCTGTGATGAAGGTATATTTCTACATAAGTAAGGAAAATTGACTATAGAAAAGTTGAAGTCATCACGTTTATCATAAAGTTTCGTTTTTAGGTTACAATGTACCATCAATGTCCCTTTCCAATAAAATATCCAAATAGGAAACAGATGACTCAGACTCTGTGATTTCTTTTATTTCAAGTTCACTGGGATGTATCGAGTCGACGTAAGTATGGAAGTAACAATTGTTAATTGATGATACGTCGTCGATATACCTGAATTTTGAGTTGAAGGCCCTAGTGATTTTTTTTTTCACGTACAAGTTTTTAAATAAATTTTGCTTCATTTGAATATAAAAATAGGTCTGCTAACAATGGTGCGCAATTGGTACCCATGGGATTTCAAAAGATTGTTGGAAGACCTGATTTCCAAAAACTAAAACTAGCTGTTGTCTATCAGAATCTCAAGCATCTTTTAAATATCCACTTCATAGCACCAGAATGGATTTTAACAAAAACGTTTTGCAAATGGCCGATGATAAGGTACGTACAATTTACTTGATCCATTTTTATTGAAAATGCAAGTATGTCAAAAGGCCAGAACTTTTATTGATCGTGGGGGTGGTTGTATAAAGTAAAAAAAAATGTTACTGTTAATATTTTGGTAAGGAGTAAAGAAAGAGGCTTCCTACATTGTAGAACATTTACTGAAACCCTCAATGTATCTTTGTTTGTAAGGGTTTTATGAGGTTTAGGTGTCCAATATATGTAAGGTAATTCAAACTGATTTTGGTTGTTGGCAATATTGAAAATATTCAAAACTGACATATGATTTTGAAGAATTTCTTCCCTGGAAAGAGAGCTACGAGTATAAGTTGGATTGCCACTTGCAGAATTTTATCCATTTAAATTAAATTAAATCCATTTAAGGAATAAGAAATCGTTATATGACTTTTATTGGGAAACTATTACAGTCGGGTAGGTCATTCCTTATTGCTTATATTTATATTATTTTTCAATTAATGTACGTAAAATTGAAATTATTATTATTTTTACATTTTTTTTTATTTTTCAAACCCCGTCTGTGTCTTAAAAGTGTATGTCATTTGACACATATCGATTTTTCAGGTATATCAACAAGCGGTGCAATGCAATTGCGTTGTGTACAAGCAGGGAAATTTGAAGAATTACTAAATTCTGTTGAGCTTGCCTATTATACAGACGCTGATAAGAGCAACTTATACATACCGCATCCCGATGTCGAAGTTTAAATCTTTCTACTCAGATGCGTATACATATTAAAAACAACTTCCTCGAATTTGACGGAAAATGCTACACGAAAATTACCGGATATAGTGTAGATGCACTACCCTCGCCTGAAATTTTGGATATGAAAATATACGAATTCACTCGATACGTAGAATCTCAATTTTAGTATGCTGATAAAAAATTCAATTCTCCACTATTTTTACATTTGAAATGAAATGTTATGAATATTATTAATATTTATTTTCAATATTTAGATATTAAATATAACTATTATGTTTCTCATATATAAACTGTACGATTGCAGTGATGCAATGAAATCATTATCAATCATTTATATGCACGACTACAATACTTTGATTTTAACAAGCAAATCGCTTTATGAAACATTTTTATGAAATTGAAATATATTACTTTTAAAACGAAACATACTCATGTTTATTTACATAATTTATTTTAAATCGTTTTTTAAAATATATTTAAATATACATAGGATGCAATCATCAAAATCGACTATATATAATAATATATGTGTGTGTCTTTTTTATTTTTTAATGAACTGTTTGAATTGTTAATACATAAATCATGGCAAGAAAAGTTAAAGTTTATTAATCATAAACTGCACATGACACAACTAAAAACTGAACAATAATCAATAAACAAAATAAATTGATTAAAACGTAAATAATAAACAGCACCATGTAATATTTTTCAGAGACCAAAGTGTCACCCTGAACATTAATCTTTATGAGAGACTTACGTTTGGGAACTATTAACGTTTTGGAACGACATAGCATGATGTAATATCTATAATGCAATAAAAATTCTCTTTCTGTACAAGATATAGGCCAACACAACCCAAATAGCTGTGTCCCAAACAGCTTTCAGTAGCAGGTGCCAGTGCATTGGGTTCTCCATTTGCCAATTCACGGGAAAGAACCGATAGAAAACATCATGGCAGACGTACACTACCAGGGAATTCATCCCTATCGGAGAAAATATAAAAATATATATTTTAAACAAATGATTTTTCATTGCTTCACCGCTCTAGAAAATACAGTAAAACATCGATACACCTAACACGCTTATACAAAATTCACTTATAGCGATGTCAGTTTTGTTTCTCATGAGATTAAAAAGCTTATATTTACATTTTCAACTGTCATTGTCTGTGATAGCATTACGAATCAATTTTGAAGCTTATAACCCAATAATTTCATAAAAGATGAGCGACATAAAATGAGCGTGTCTTATAGCATAACCGAAAAACGGTATTGGCTGTGCCGCGTAGTAATACATAACATGTGCTACATGAAAAAATAGTTCTTTTAAAATGTTGTTTTTTTTATGTGTATAAATTGGAAAAAATAAAAATGTAAGTAATAAGGAATCAAATCTATTATTAAGCCCTTCGGGCCTTATTGGATTTTACCACGCCCCGACCAAAATTATCAACTCATAATACTAAAAGAATGATTCCTTATTTTATTCCTTAATTAAAAGCGCATTTTCCTGAACGAATTTATAAGTATGTCAGACTAGCGTACCTGGAAATATGAATGGGGTCCCATTCCAAATCTTGGCAACATCAATGATTAGATACAATATGGAAAGTAGGATGAAGGCAAAACAAGCAGTCACCATGATAAATGATACAGACCTGGAACACAATTGGCGACGGAAATTATTTTTTCTAAAACATAAAGACTTATTTTTTTCATAACATGGATCCATTAAATATACGAGATAAGATATAATTCATCTAAACGCCGAACGAAGTGTATGCAATCGCATGAATTTTCCATTGTTTTAAAGAAATACAATCATGTAAACTACATGTATGTGATACAGGTACTCAATAAATATGTTATTTTCGTAATGGATTCGCGTTAGTTAGGCAATATAAATATTACATTTGTATCATCACGAGAAATTTAATTGCGTAAAACAACAATTACTTTTACACACTATAAGTAATTGACTGTCACCAACTAGTTTTGATACATGTATATACGAGAGTTGTTCAGAAATCATTGAGACAACACAAATATTTTCCTTTCTAAGCGACGAAGTTTGGTGAAAATTGGCATAACCATTGAAGAAACCCTTACACATAATTGAACAAATTAATATAAAAAAATAGAATTACATTTTCTTAACGACGGTACATAAACAAGTCGGTTGTCGGAGACCCGGCGCAAGCATAAATTCGGAGATTTAAAAACTGAAACATCTACTAACTAAGTGTCGGTAGATCAAAAATTAAAAATATAGGAATTCAGATTATACATGTTCACTTTGCTATTTATTTTGACTTACTTTTGTACAAGATGCACTAGTAATAGAGTTGAAATACGGAAATAGTACAAATATATTTAACAAGCGGTAGAAATCTGACTACGACGATTTATTGAATTTTGACGTCAAGGTGGCGCAGCGAATAGACATCAAATTGGTGGGAATCTCGGAAGACCTTTTCAGGCTCAGCATTTGCTTAATCAAAAGCTATACAATGTAAAGGGACCGCGACTTTTATTTTGTTTGGGTTATTCTACTCATTGTTTAACATGAATTAAAACAAAGGGACTACATGTCTAGTCCTTTTTACACACTAACTGATGTCAACAGTTCTAAAATGTGTACAGAAAGACTGTAAGAGACGTTTCACAAAACGATTACATTTATGTAGAAAAAAAATTCGATTTTTCTCTACAAAAATCAAGAACGGTGAGACTATTTAAATATGGGTATCTTAAAATGAAAACAAAAGATAAGAAATAAAGAATAATTCATGTTTTCTGTTCGTTTGTTAGGCGTGTAAAACACAGAAGTAAGAAAACGCGTTAAAATGACGTTGCGTTGAGTTTGCGGTTGCTCCGGGTCACTGGATGTAGGCAAGTTTGTCAACTTACCAAGAGTGATCTAATAATGTCAATGATTGGAAAATGTTCACTTTAATAGATAGCATCCTGGTTTACTTTTTGGTAAAATTTCAATGGTTTATCTTTCTTTCCAAGGGAGTAAGATTAAATGTCTCAATAATTTCCGAACAGTCCTCGTACAGTGTAAGATATCTACCTATAAAGGTGATAGCCCTGATTCATGTAAACAATCGAAATGTTAAACAATAAACAATTTTATTATATCCGATTTTCAAAATATTTTAAAGTTCAATCTACTCTGTTTTTCGTTAAAAGGGTTAAATTAGTTACACCTTTACCATAGATTCTTGTTTAAAGGAATCCAACCATCATTTATGGAGAACTTGCACAAAGTACCCCCGATAGCACCCTACAAAGAGGAAAAAAAATCATGATTACAGCTTTGAACCTTCCTAATTTCTGTCAATTTTGAAAATTTCTTAAAGACGATATGCTAATGTATAATGTATAATGCTGAAATTGCCGTTGAAATATTTTTTAGGATATAACCTGGAAAATCTTTTTTTTTAAATTTTTTAGAGCAGCATCGTATATGAATACATTCAGAGTACATTTAAGGTTGAAGTCTTACCGTAATGATTGCCCATATAAGCCATCTGACAACTCGACTAGCATGACCGACGTAATATATCAAAATTCGTCCGCTCTGTAAAATCACATTGATAATATACATGCACATGTAGAAACACAGTTAGAAACATAACCACAGTTAAACATTGCTTGCGTAAATACTGTATAAAGGGTTATTTTCGCGCTTCTACACTTACAAACGGTTTGCGCCCCGTCTTGAATTCGCCAAGATGCTGTTTTGTTAAAAGGGATATTATTTGCGACAATGGAATTCGCCCAGTCTTAAATTATCCTGACAACGAGGGTGAAAGGGGCGAAAATAAAAAGGGGCGAATATTTCCCTGAATACAGTATATCGTAGTTTATGTTACTTACAGGGGTAGCAAATAATCATTCTTTTAGTTTTAATAACCTACTTTAATCTAAGATCTTGAAAATAACTAACTAAAGGTCTGTTTTTAAGAAAATGTCATTGTGATGAATATATCTTAATGTGCAGTAACCCTGGGGGCTACTCAGAATGCTATTTTTTGTCACAAACACCTTCAAAGCTTTGATATAACCTGCTAAATATTTTATTCTCTGAAAAGTACATGTAGTTTGCTAGACAAATATTTCATTAACGTATATATTCAGAAGGTTAGAATTTCCTGTAACTGACCTAAATTGCTCTCCAATTTTAAGTTAATTCATAAGAACCATTAAAATGTATCAACAAAATAACAATTAGTGTATGCTTTAACCCAGAGGTTACAAACACATCTGATTACATTACCTGTAATCCCAGAAAGCAGAGAAATATGGATGACAGCGTTCCCAGAATTCCCTCTGGGTCATGCGGAGTGGTAGTTTGATAGATGATCTAATAAATGTAAATATATCACTTTTGATATATCACTTTGTGTATATGGATACTAGATAGATTTATTCTTCAAGAAGGGACATGTTTTTTTTCTTTTAAAAACTTGGTTTCAGATGGTTTGTTTATTTTGGTATATAAGGGTCGGGTTTGTTATTGATCATCCCATTCCAAGAAACGTTTAAGAGGGCTATATGGTCGTTGCCATTTTTATACTATTATTATTACGTTATAAATTAGAAGAAATTAAAGCTTTGTAAAAAATATACTAAATATTCACGTTTTAAAGTAAGCAACTTTGATTATTTTCTTTACTAGATAATAGTTTTTGATCCAAAAATATCAAATCAAAACTTTTAAGGTTGATCTTATTATTGATTCGCTGACCATTTTGGCTCCTTAAAAGACGGAAAGAAATGTGTGTAACTTACGTGAGGCGTAGGTTTGCCGTATATGTGGTTCTTGCCAAGCACCATGATGTCAATGTAGGCCGCGGCCCCTGCTGTACAGTTGTAGTATTTACCGGAGTCGTGTAGTCCGCCAGGCCCGATATATCCACTGGAGAACAAAATTAAGAGATTAACAAATAGGGCCTACAAATACTTTACTTGAAAGAAATTTTGCTTCGTCTTGAATTTGCCCAGACAAAGTTGTTACTAAAGAGAGATAATTTGAGACATTTGAATTCGCCAAGTCTTAAACTCGCCCGCTGAGAACGAGGGCGAAAGGGGCGAAAACAAAACTGAGAATATTTCCCTGTACACAATAAATTGGAAATACAACCAATATCTTGTATATATAAGCATTCTAAATAAAAGTTTACTTTTCATCATTATTATCTGCAATAACTAGAAGTAAGAGCTATGACTTTACTAAATATTAACATACTTATGAAAAAATGATTACAACATAGATATTTCTGTGGTTTCGTCAATATCCGTTGGGATCATTTTTCGTGGATTTCATGAAAATCACAATTTCAAAGAAACTTTAATCCGTGGACAATTATCCAATCAATACAATGTTCTTTTAGAAGTTGTACTTCAATGAACATTTAATTTCGTGGATCGACTCAACAACAAAATTAACGAAAATTGGTATTCAACGAATATTGATGAAACCACAATATGCATGCGGTTTCTTATAAATATATAATATTCTTAGAGGAGGGGACATTAATGCAACTCTCAGGAACAGATCTTACGTGGGGCAGGGCCCTATGGGTAGGAGAAATGTCAGGCAGACATAGGCTGCTAAGATTCCCAGGGCCAGAAACCACTGGGGTAAGAAAAGCAGGATGTCTCTTAGTGGAGACCAGCATCTGCCCTAGAATAAAGAATGGAAACAATAATTGAGTAAGATAGTCAGTATAGACAAATGACTAACGTAAACAATATTATATAATATTGAATAATTTTACTTTTTTTTTAAATTTTGTCATCGAAATGTTTAGTGAGATCCTAGGTTTGGCTTGAATTTACGAATACTCTCAAGTCGCCAAAATTAAACCCCGTTCGGTGAATGTAGGGAAGGTTTCAAATTTCAAGCGTTAAAATACATGTTTGATAATAATGTATTCATTTTATAAATAACCCACTTGATGGTCTTAAAATTAATGCATTAAACGCCTAAAAATGATTATTCTTTCGATAATTTAAGTCAGATAAATTATAAATAGTATCGCACACATTTTTTACAGTTCATGTTACATAATAATAAAACCAATTTAATGCATTTGTCCTTTACTAATTTAAAATCTAAAGTTATAAACATTATTACATGACAGTTGGTAATGTATTTTTTAGATTATGCTCTGAAAATCAGTGCACGTACACTGTAGGTTCTTTATTTTACACGAGTACTTAATTCCGCGATTCATCCCTTATGCACCAAATCGCAACAAATATAAAATCTCGATCGCCAAATTTTTATCATAATTTCAATTAAGTTACATCTGTCCAAAATTAAAAGCAAGAATTTAAAAATCCGCAAGACATGCTTCTCACAATTCTACGCGGACTTTAATTCCTCCCGTTTAATTAGGAACCTACAGTGCACCAGGTAATTAACTTTTGTCGTACCTGATATTTTTCCGGTGTGTCATAACGAGAGAAGCAGACTTCAAACAGACCCAGAACCAGGTAGGTCAGACTGAACCGCTGTAACACGCCGGGTATACGGATCGTCTTCAGATTCACAGCTTTAAACAAATAAATAAATGTTAAGGTAGTTCACTGCACCTTGAAAAAGTACCACGAATCCGCAGAGAAATACTTGATTATGGTTAGATGTATAAATAGTATATAATTCATAAAGGGAATAAAACATGCAATTTTGGATAAAAATTGTGATTTTCAAAATTTAAATAAGCAAAACATGTTTCACAAAACATTTAAAATCGCCATCTTGTGACGTAGTGCCTTCAAGGTGTAAGTATTTACGAAGTGAGGTACCTTAAATAAATTTTTCACTAGTACTACAGTTCGTGAAGGAAAACCAGAGTCTCCATAAAGAAGATATTGGAGGATATCGTTTGGATATGGGGACATAGTTTATGGTAAAATTGTTAAAAAAGATAAAAATAGAGTTCACCTTGCTCTCTATTGTACGCAGAGAAAAATTATAAATGATATAAAAGATATTATACCAAAAGGAGAGTCAAGTAAATGACTAAAAATTAAATATGATTGCATTACCAGACGCTTCATTTGAACTTTTTGAATTTTTAAAAATATTTTACATGATGTGTGTGCATATATTTGATGGAACTCAAGATAAAGTGAAAAGATATATAAATCGTTGTAAAACACGCATAAAACAAAATTGTGCTGGTGGTTTTCCTTAAAAATTTGAATGGTTATTAAAAAAAACATGCATTGAACTAAATAGGTAAAACCTGACCAACCATTCTTAATGACCAGTTTAGAAGTGTAACTATTGTTTTTTTTTTATTGGGTTTAACTGAGAATGAAAAGAATCCAGCAAGGAGCTTCAAAATCGGCCGGAATAAAAAAGTTAGTAAATTTCTTAAAATTAATTTTCCACTGTACTATACTCACGTCCCCAGTTGGTGTTGAGGACAATTCCTATGAAGAACAGGAGAATGGCCCGTCTCAGGACCTTGTACAGCATCTTATACCTGGGAGTTCCTCGCTTCATCATCCCACGAAACGAGTAGTTCATTGCCGTACCCATAATGAAGACAAACCTTCCAAAGAAAACAAAAGTAAGTCAGCTGCTTTCTCTCTTTTACATGCAATTATTTCACGAACTATAGTTGCGTAGTGATGCACAGTATCTAAAGTTATTTCTTGTTTTGTTTTTTTTAATTTAGGGGATTTTAATATATAATACGTATTTATAAAACATGTCTGTATTAAATCTGACATCTTTTTGAATACTTATGGAGGACAAAATATATGTATTCACATGCAAACGATATTCATATTTAACGAGGACATATATATATGCTGGTACATGTATTACCATGGAAACACGAGGTCTGCGACAGTGAGGCCATTCCATGGTGGATGATCAAAGAACCAGTAGCCCCCGCCCCCGTAATTAACGAAAACCATGATCATCAGACTCAATCTATAGAAGAAAAAAATAAGCGTGATACTAAATATTGGTATACAAATGATGTCGTCATTTTTAATTCAAATTCAATCAATATCCCCTCAAAGTTATTTTATAACATCAATATAAGCTGTTAAATTACATTGTTTCAAAAGAGCATCATAAACATTTTTTTTAAATGAATCGAGTAAGTTACCCTCTAAAAGTGTCTAGTGATTTCAGCCTTTCCCGCTTATTGTGGGTAGAATATTGCTGCGGTGAAGTGTTCCTGTCATGCGCAGTTCCACTGTCTTCGCTGATGTCAGAAAACCCATTCTGTGTAGGTCGAAGACTCTGAAACACATCAGAAACACAGGCACCTGACGTAACGAATTTTTCTCATAATAAAAATAAATACCCTATACCTAATAATAGACAAGGTACCCATCGCCGCCATCTTGAATTTATTTCAAACTGTCACATCAGGTGAAAGTTTCGCTTGAAACACATCGGTAAAATTATTTTGCGATCCTCTCCGTCTCCTGATCGGTCATTCAACATCTAAGCTTACAACTGATTCAACCAAAACGACGCGTCACACCTGTCATTAATAAAAATCGCCCCTCAATTTGCATCTACTGCCTTAGATTTGCGACAAAAGGCTAAAGGGTGCCTTGTCTATTATTAGGTATAGGGTATTTATTTTTATTATGAGAAAAATTTATAACGTCAGGTGTCTGTGATCAGAAAGTACAAAAAGAAATTGAATTTCTACCACAATTCCACAAATATTTAGAACCACAGACAATTTATTTTATTGAACAGCTTTGCTATCGATTGATGATTTGGGCGGGGGGCGGGGGGGGGGGGGTCATTTTGTGGATCAGGTCTAGAACGTTTATGAGTACATACAACTAAACTATTATGTACATGTATGTCTGATAACAAGATTTAATATTTACCTTCATGCGTAGATTCCTTGGAGCGTTCTCCGGGTCGGTGATGTTCACAGACTGGGATTTGTTGTATTTTCTTTAAATATATAATATATATAAATATATAAATGTTTTCATCATTAATGAAGAGACAAATTTTTGATAAACTCAAATGTCCCTCAAAACAAATTCAAATATCTCATGTCTTTTATTCTTTGTATTTAAATATATGTAGCGAGACTAAATTTTCTATAGATACGTGCTTGTAATAATTCTTTTTAGACCTGCCAAAATTATCAAAAGTATATCCAACCGGAAATGAAACTTCTATATAAGGATCTGATTGGCTACACATACCTGTCCAATCTGACCACCATGTCTCCGATGACCCATATAATAAGAAGTCCGCCAAACACATAGACAATGGCTGAAAACCAAAACATTGGAGTTATTATCGTTCACCTTCTATTTCAAATACTAACATCATTATCATAATTGCTGTCTTCATTATCGCTACCTAAAACTATCGTCATCATCATAATGCATCATTATTATCATTATAAAAAACCCAAATCAATACAATATGGTTGTTAGAATTTTCTATATATATAGTTACATGTATAATGATGCTCAAATGAAATTTTAAAAAAGACTAAATAAATGTAAATACTTTACAGCTTCAGAAAAAAATGACGAATTTCAGAAAAGAAAGTCGCCTCACTTACGCATTTCCGCGGGAAGTGGGTCGTTCGTTTGCAGAAGCTTGCAATCATGGTGGATGAATTCTTGGTTAGAAACAAACACCCAGTAGTCACCCGATTCTGTGAATTTCTTGTGGAATCTGAAAGTATACGATTGTGAAATTCCATAATATCAATCTGTAACTATATATACCACGACCCATGTGATGTACAAAAATACATGTAGTCTCCAAATAGACAATGATGAAGTCCTTACATAGAAAAATGACGAGAAATTCATTTGGTCATGATCATTTTTACAAACTTAAGGCTGGATGGATGGATGTGACCATCTTCAGGCTAAATCAATCTCCGTAAGGAGAAGAGGTCTGTATAAAGATCTAAGAAAATAGTCACATTTTTTTAAGGAAAAATATTTGAACTAAGTTTTTTCTAAACAGTTTGTTTGTTTATTGGTGAAGAAATGGTATCAAAATGTCAAGGTTGATCTGATTGGTATTTTGTGAACTATTCAGCCTCCTTAATGATCAATTTTTCATCTTTTGTCTATGTTGTTCTTTCGGGTTTTTTTTTTCTCTTTGCTTATTCTTGTTTTATATTAAGACGCTGTCCGTTATGTAGCTGCATTTGGAATGACTTGTAGAAGAGTTTCATTACTACAAATATCAATACGCTACCTACGTAATTCAATACTCACGTGCAAAATGTCTCATCAAATGTCCGTGTTAGATCGTTCTCTTTGAGGTAAATAGTCGTACCAAATGTCGTGTTTACTTTCAGCGTGTAAATGCTAAACCTAGGAATGATGTCCACAAAAACTGGGTCACACTGGGAAAAAATTCATATGTTTTAGTATGAATGGGCAAAACCAAATGATAAAATTTAACATAAAAACTTTGTTATTTCAATGGTTATTACATAGTTATTCAATAATGAAAGAGAATAAATGTAATGTTATCCAAATGTATTTTGAAATAAAATTGTGTCATTCGGGCAACAAGAAGAAAGCTCATTGTTTAATGAATAGTGACTGAATTTTACAAAAATATGCTATGAAGTACTTTTAAAAGACATTTCAGTCATACATGTAGTTCATCGCTGGCAGTTACATGTACATGTATGTTTCATTCTGCGTTTAAGTGGGGGTCATATCTATAGATGCTTTCTTTAACTGCCAGTTCTTTCGTATATGTACATGTATTTACGCATTACCAAAAGTATATACACAATATGGAGTTAATTGATGTTAAAACTATTACCTTCCAGCACTGATCATTTAGAGAGAACAACAAGATGTTGAAATTGACGCTAGAGTTGATCGTCAGCCATGCTTCGTCCAGCCTGAGTTCCGGTTTTCTTCGAACACTCCCTTCCTTGCTATTGTACTCCTTTGCGAATTCCAGATCCGATATTCCAACTGTCCTAGCAACCAAACCTACAAAATTAAGAGATAAAAAAATAAATCTTAACAACCTGGTTAATTTAAATGCATCACCGATTCTAACTAAATTTTGAGACACTGTATTATAGAACAGTAAATAATGTAACATAATTTTCCTTTCGTTATGTCCTCTCTCGGAAGTGTGCTTTTCCCTTATTCCCTCTGTGAAAAGATAAAATGGATTGCAGTTAAACAATTAGAGAGAGAGAGAGAGAGAGAGAGAGAGAGAGAGAGAGAGAGAGAGAGAGAGAGAGAGAGAGAGGGGGGGGGGTATTAATTTGGATTTTAGTACATTGTGCCTCTTTCTTTTGGAAAAGTATATTACATGTAACACTTAAAAGTGAATTAAAAATCAATCAAATTATTATTCTTTGATACCAAAGACAAGCCCAATATATCATTATCATTTATCATCTTATGCAAAAAAAATATACTGTTTGACTAGGGGTCTACAAATATCGTGAAAGCAGAATGAAAACATGCAGGCTCTTGCTGGGAATTAATGTGCAGATTCATAAGGTGAAGGGCGTATGCATGCGACTGTGCTGTCGCTATGACCCCGAGGGCTAACTTTTACAGAGATGCTCGTTTATATGGGGAGTTTTAAAGGCTGTAATTAAACACGTAAGAACAAAGAGATGAACGATGATGAAGAGAGAGAGAGAGAGAGAGAGAGAGAGAGAGAGAGAGAGAGAACTGGTTTCACCTTAACTAAGGGGACAATTTTGCTTTTTTAGACCAACATTGTGTGGACGTGGTTAAATTACGGGGACATTCCAAGGTCCCCAGAATTACATAGTGTTCATTCAGTCCAAAATGTTCTGTTTCGGATAAATTTGAATTTACTCTGTAAGTCCCCACGAAGGTGTGAGAACGTTACACTTAACACACTTTTATCCGTGTTTCGAGTTTTTAACTTGCCTGACGAGATCCATTTTGTAATACGGCGTTTGATTGGCCAATAGGAAGATGCTGATTTCTAGCGCATGCGTACACGTACGGAAGTAGAGAAGTTATCTTCGCGCCTCGACAAGGTAAGCAAATTGTCTTAAACTTTTTGTTTAAAGTAAGTAAATAGTAGCAGATGTGAAATGATAAATGTATGTTGTCAAGAGAAATTAAATTAAGAAAACTACATCTAACGCACTACACGGTAATTTTTGTAGCAAATAGAGTCATTTTACCAATAACGAGTTGGTGTGTGGTATCGCAACATAAATTATTTGCTAAGTTCAGAGTTTTGACCAGTGCCGAATAGTTTGTAGATTAAACGTTCAATTTGTGCGGGATATCAGACTTGGATAGTGTAGTATACCACTTCCTCTAAATCCAGCTTATGCAATGATATCGTCCGCTTTAAAACATACCGTCACCCTGCAACATGTTGAATTTTCACTTACAAAAATAAGAGGTTACAAATAGGTTTTAAAAATGTTCAAGCCATCGTTTTAACCAGTTTTGAATACCCATTTTCCCCTATGTTGTTGGTTAAAAAACTTTAAAGTAAATGTTGAAATAATGAATAACTGTAAGACTATTTTAACAGGTTATTCAAAAGTAAACTGATATGGTCATAGTAATTTCTGTCTGTCATTTCTGTGCCACTGAATATAGGTCCATAACATGCTGATTTTTTAAAATTTATATGTCTAATTTTTCTGACTTGCAATTTCTGCATTCCAAATTTA